>JARQOD010000007.1:62278226-62382710 GCA_033576555.1 Oophaga sylvatica
GACAGTAAATTATCAATAGAAATACAGCGCAGCTGCAATCAATAACTGTGAGTATGAGAAAAGTGTCATGAAATAGTAACGCAGTATCAGCGACGCTGCCCTGTAGAGACAATGTAGTAATTCGCTGTCCACTCTGTATTCTGTGTATTTTTGTTGCATTTGTTGGTGCCATAAACATAGTAGAGAAATAAATAATATTTCTGTAAATGAACATTATTACTGTATAGGAAAGATGTGTATCTTCGTACCGTGCTAGCCTGATGAAGAGACCTGAGTAGTCAGGAAAGCTTGCAATTTGTTACCATCTTTTCAGTTAGCCATTAAAAGGTATCAACCACTGAGGACTCTCAAGTCTAAATATTTTTCATTATTACTGTGTGATGGTTGTCTGTGTGTTACACATTGAAGTAGAATTTCCTTCCTTAGACTCCAGTCTCTTTTCAATCCACAGCCAGTACAAAGCAGTCTCCTGTATAGCAGGCCTGTGTGGGAGGGCGCTGGCTGTGTGTTGGCGCTCATGAGACATTCCTGCCACATAATAGTGTATAGCCAAACCCATCCACAGTAATTGCTACTTAAATACAATATCAGCATTTCTCTTTTTATGCTAAGTTACAATGTATGATACAGCAGGATCTTTGGTATATGGGCTCTTAATCTGCATTAAACAGACTACTTTGCAAGAAAAATGGGCAGGAAGGCGACTGAATGTGCGGACTACCACAGTTCACTTTATGTCCACTAGGTTGCGCTGTGTGACTAAAAATACATATGCAAAATTAAGTGGCGCGTGGGCTCGTGTTCACCCCATTAGACTGAAATTTGAATAACCTCAGCATTTTATGGATTATTTGCTCATTTACTTTGACATATTTTGTCAAGTAAAAAAAAATGCAGGAGGTAAAGATTTCAACATGTAAATTGACATGTTTAACATAATATGGCGACTGTCATAACGACCTACCGACAATTTTCAATCTAAGTAAAGAAAAAAAAAAAAGTGCTTCTCTCGAGAAGAAATTTACAACTTTAAATTCTCTTGCAAAATGAACATCTCCGAAATCCAATGTGTCTTTTTATATCAGTAAATAAAACAAAAGTCTCTGATTTTCTGTGAATAGCTCCAGGCTCGTGAAAACTGTAAATTGACAGGTTGCGCGCACCCTCCTGAGTTCAGTTTGGAGGCACCGTCATAGCTGAGCAGATGATTAGACGCTGCACTTTGCATAATAGTATTTGTTATTCCGCTCGGGTGACGGATCCATCGGGGTAAAGGAATGAATGCAGCGTATGGATTTATTATGGGGTTTGGGCAACGTATGAAGTTTTGCATTTTTGCACAATTTATGGAGGAAAAAAATGAACAAAAGAGGATGCTGGAAAATTCATTCAATATTTTGTTATAGAGTATAGTACATGAATATCGGTGATTCCATCAGCCCAAATTAAAGGTTCTCCCATTAAGGAATATGCTGGATGATTATTGGCCTCCAAAAGTAAAAGGCAATTACAAATACTGAAGAAATACTCACATTATAATATTTTTTTTCCCAATGTATCCCAGGGACGGACTGGCCATCTGGCAATTCTGCAAATGCCAGAAGGGCCTATCTGGTTGTTGGCTGGCTTGCCTGCTACGTTGTTAACTGAATCGGTGTTCTCAAGACACCCATACTGTTAAGAGTTGTGACAAAGCACAAAGTCGCTGACTCCGTCACTTACCCCCAGCAGGCCACGGGTATCATTAGAAATATTGGTCTTGTTGTAAATCTTCCTTTCCTCCATCCAGGGTAATATTAGTAATATATCCCATCTGGTTCTTGGGGATGGGGACAACATGGGCCTGTGTGATTTCAAATACCAAGGCTGAATTCCAGCCCCAGTCCATACCTGATGTATCCTCTGATGTATTATTGAGCCTGGAATGTTTGACATGTGACCCACGCTCCAAACGTGACAAACATGGCTGTGATATGTCATGCTTAAACCTTAAAGCAGACCTGGGCAAAGTGCGGCCTGCAGACTACATCCGTCCCCTGGACCAAGACAGCTGAAGAGATGAAAACAGTGGCCCACGGGCCGAACCATGCAGCCGCGCTCCCCCGCCCGGTGTCCCAAAGTCATCCTGACGATGCAGATATCGGTGAGTATGGTGGTGGAGGAGGGAGCCGCCGGCTCCTTTTCCACTATTCCGCATGTGTGACTGAGACAGATGATGCGATGGCGTCACTATACCACGTCTGCTGTGCGGAGCGTCAGTGCACACAGCAAAGACTAGAACAGAGCGCCGGGGGAACGGGAGAAAATATGTGTTTTTTTTTTTGTTTTTATTTTTTAATATACCGTATATACTCGAGTATAAGCCGAGATTTTCAGCCCATTTTTTAGAGCTGAAAGTCCCCCTCTCGGCTTATACTCGAGTCATATACCGGGGGGTCGGCGGGGGAGGGGAGCGCAGCTGTCCTATATACTCACCCCCTCCTGGCACGGTCTCTGCAGCCCCTGCTCTTCTCCCACGGTCTCCGGCGCCTGTGTTCAGCCATCAGTGGTACCGCTCATTAAAGTCATGAATATGTACATATTCATGACTTTAATGAGCGGTACCACATGACCGCTGAAGTTAGGCATAGCGCCGGAGACCGTGGGAGAAGAGCAGGGGCTGCAGAGACCGCTCCAGGAGGGGGTGACTATATTCCATATTCACCTGTCCCCGTTCCACTGCTGCTCGCCGCTGTGTCCTCGCGTCCTCTAGCTGTGAATGTTCAGGTCAGAGGGCGCGATGACGTGTTTAGTGCCTGAGCATTCACTGCTGGAGGACCCGGAAGACAGCGGCGCTCAGCGGTGGAATGGGGACAGGTGAATATCTCCCATAGCGAGCCGGTGTCCCCGCCTGTTCAGGACACCGGCACCTGGCCCCAGCACGAGAGGTGAGTATTTCTTTTTTTTTTTTTTTAGTTGCAGCAGCAGCGGCAGCATAAGGGACCTATACTATGGGGCATAATCTATGGAGCATATGGGGCATAATCTGTGGAGCATATGGGGCATTATCTGTGAAACATATGGGGCATAATCTGTGGAACATATGGGGCATAATCTGTGGAGCATATGGGGCACAATACATGGGGCAGATTATGGGGCATAATACATGGGCAGCATATGGGGCATAATCTATGGAGCATCATATGGGGGCATAATACATGGGCAGCATATAGGGCACAATCTATGGAGCATCATATGGGGGCATAATACATGGGGCAGCATATGGGGCACAATACATGGGCAGCATATGGGGCATAATACATGGGGCAGAATATGGGGCATAATACATGGGCAGCATATGGGGCACAATCTATGGAGCATCATATGGGAGCATAATACATGGTGCAGCATATGGGGCACAATAATGGGCACATTGGGGCACATAATCACATGTGGCAGAATATGGGTACAATACAAGGGCAGCATATGGGGCATAATACATGGGGCAGATTATGGGGCAGAATACATGGGCAGCATATGGGGCATAATACATGGGGCAGAATATGGGGCATAATACATGGGGCAGAATATGGGGCATAATACATGGGGCAGAATATGGGCATAATATATGGGGCAGCATATGGGGCATAATACATGGGGCAGCATATGGGGCATAATATATGGGGCAGCATATGGGGCATCATACATGAGGCAGCATATGGGGCATAATATATGGGCGCATAGGCATATTATGGGCAGCATTGAGCTCCTGATTCAATATGGCTATTCAAAAACATGTAACCTACTTTAATTTTACTTTTATTGGTATCTATTTTTAATTTTGAAATTTACCAGTAGCTGCCTCATTTTCCACCCTAGGCTTATACTCGAGTCAATAAGTTTTCCCAGTTTTTTGTGGCAAAATTAGGGGGGTCGGCTTATACTTGGGTCAGCTTATATTCGAGTATATACGGTATGTGATAGCCATAGGGCTATCTATGGGTTCATATTGTACAGTGGGTACGGAAAGTATGCAGACCCCTTTAAATTTTTCACTCTTTGTTTCATTGCAGCCCTTTGGTAAATTGAAAAAAGTTCATTTTTTTCTCATTAATGTAACTCTGCACCCCATCTTTACTGAAAAAAACTGAAATGTAGACATTTTTGCAAATGTATTAAAAAAGAAAAACTGAAATATCACATGGTCATAAGTATTCAGACCCTTTGCTCAGCACTCATATTTAAGTCACATGCTGTCCATTTCCTTGTGATCCTCCTTGAGATGGTTTTACTCCTTCACAGGAGTCCAGCTGTGTTTAATTAAACTGATAGGACTTGATTTGTAAAGGCACACACCTGTCTATATAAGACCTCACAGCTCACAGTGCATGGCAGACCAAATGAGAATCATGAGGTCAAAGGAACTGGTCAAGGAGCTCAGAGACAGAATTGTGGCAAGGCACACATCTGACCAAGGTTACAAAATAATTTCTGCAGTACCCCATAAAATGCTGCTCCATTCCTCCTGCAGGTCTGTGTTTTAGAGCTACAAGAGATTTGTCCTGTCTACAACATGTGACCACTGCCAACAGTCAGTGGTCATAGTGGTCTTGTGCTGTCTAGCCCTGAAAAAAATTATCACCAGAGGGGGGCGCTAGAGCAACAGCATTTTAACAGGTAAGTAATGCTTATTTTGTTATTTTAGATCATATGTTTGCCCCGTGTTTGTTCTAGAATGGACAACCCTATTAAGGTCTGGGCTTCTTGAAGACTTTTTGTAACCGACTGATCACATAAGTGACAGCTGTAATCTACAACAATGTATAAAACGCTCGACATATTCATTTGGACGGCAGCAGCAACCGTGTAGTTAAAATTCAATCAGTTGCAGAACAAATCTCTGTGCGGACCTGGACACTGAAAGACAAAGGTATTAAAATATGATGCGAAGTGGTGCATTATTGTCTGCATGTAGATGTGTTTTATTGTATTTCTTCAGAATTTGTAAATGATTATCAATATTTTAGTTCTCGAAAGCTTGCAATTTGTTACCATCTTTTCAGTTAGCCATTAAAAGGTATCAACCACTGAGGACTCTCAACTCTAAATATGTTTCTATCAATATTTTATTCATTCAAATAGGTGATAAAATCTCTGCAATGTCCTGGATAGGGCATGGCGTGATTATGAAAAACCAAAAACCATATGGAAAAGTTGGAGTCTCTAAATGGCATTTAATCAGGTCATCCTGATACAATGCTGAACATGTTCAGACTTATTTTTTCCTTGCAGATTTGAACCATCAGATCTGCAGCATGTAAAATCCTTCAGCTTTTTTTCACCCATTCAAAAGAATTCGTGAATGCATTTTCCGGCCCAACACTCTGGTTTTTGGTACAGAAAAACCTGCTTCAATGTGTGCACAAGCCCATAGGGTCGACATCCTCTTCAGTTCTCCCTCAATCTCCAAGTGATCTCCCTTAAGGCTTCCTTTTACTTGACCTTACTCACTGTCTCATCATTCTCAAGTGGTGATCATATGGGTTCCACTCCTCCTCAGGCTAAAAGAGAATCTGTCTCCCAGTTAACACTGCACTATCGTGAGTAGTAGAGGCTGAACCCCAATTCTAACTCTGGGTCACTTACTGGTCTTTTCTCAGTTTCACAACAGGTATCACTGCCTCCAATGGCTCTAGTGGAAAAACAATACCACAATTGTTTGGACCTACCTCATCTCTCCTCGACAAGAAATGCGGCAAAGTGCTTATGGCACCCAAAGCCCACCAACAAATCAGAGTAGGGCACCTAGACCAGGGTTCCCCAACTCCAGTCCTCAAGGCCCACCAACAGGTCATGTTTTCAGGATTTCCTTAGTTTTGCCCAGGTGATGCAATTATTACCTGGGCAATACAAAGGAAATCCTGAAAACATGACCTGTTGGTGGGCCTTGAGGACTGGAGTTGGGGAACCCTGACCTAAGACATCGCCCCCTATGTCTGACACCTCCTTCTCTTGCTAGACAACATCCAAAAACACCTTACCTGGGGTCAACTAACTCAAGAAATTTTTCTAAATCCTAGGAGGTGCCCAGACTATGGTGTGTTACATCAGTGTACTGTGCAACATTTTCCAGAATTACTCTCCATGCAGGTCTATAAATCTTATAACTTTCACACACACAGTTTCACATTCTGATGCCCTTTTCATGACTGCTGTCCTCTCCCTCCACACTCTTTATCTCCATAGGAGAGACCCAAAGGGGCTGAAAATAAGGTCACTTCAACCACCCCACTGATATCATGTCACTCTGTCACATGTTCCCCTGAGGGTTCCCCTTTTCCAGGTCATTTCTTTGGGAACTGCTTCCTACGTTCAGCATAGTTTTCTGTTATCTTCAACACAGGAAGCTACTGACTCTCGTAGTCACATCCACAGACTGCCTCACTTCCTGCCTTACAGCTCTTTTTATAGACTTTGATACTAGACACAACTACGTGCAATATATAAGATTACAATGAATAAAAAGTAAGGGGACATCTGAGAGTCAACGTCTTTCAAACGGTCCCAATGGGTCTAAAAAAAATGGAGCAACTTTACATGGTTACCAACGGCAAGCAAAACAATAATATTGTTTTTCTAATGTCTATAGTTAATCTTGTGTATACAGCTACCATGCAGACCTATGTATTTTTATAATTAGAGAATAAAAAAAACTAGAGCAGCACAAAGAAAATAGAAATCCGAGTGCAACGCCCCCCAGGCAAAGACGAAACCTCAATTGTAGAAAATCCAAAAATCAGAGGCAGCACACCACTCTTAGAGTGTGCTTGAGAAAGGTTCAGATTAGACCGAAATGTCGCCATGATGAGCTGAATAAAATAGCTCCTATTTTTTCACTCTAATGCCGGGATCACACATGCGAGTAAGTCGTCCAACACTCGCATGTGAAATCCCAGCTCTGGCGCCGGCACTCGGGAGTGGAGCGTGCGGCTGCATAGAACTACATGCAGCCGCGCGCTCCACTCCCGAGTGCCGGCGCCAGAGCTGGGATTTCACATGCGAGTGTCGGACGACTTACTCGCATGTGTGATCCCGGCCTAAGAACGATGTGCTGCCTCTGAATTTTGGATTTTCTATCTATTTTTATAGTTACAGACTACAAAAAAAACCTTGCACAGTCGTATGTTAATGTCACAGTTTACCAGCAAAGTTAAAGCAATATTCACATGTAGCAGTTGTGCTGAATGTGGTTTTAACAATAGCTAATTTTGTGCTTTTAATGAGCTTCACCCAACCAGAAAAATTTGTTTTAAAGTAGACTGAGTTTTTTGCCGCCAACAGTACCACAGACATAACGTGTGAATAAACCCAACAACGTTAATGCAAACTTTATTTTATTATTATTTTTAAATGTTGCAGAAGTAAATAAAATAAATACATGAATAAAGATGTTGTAAAATAGTGGTAAAAATGCATTGAGCACTTTCTAACTCTAACAATGTTTAAAAATCTGGATGCTGGAAATTTTATGTGAAGCAATATCCAGCCTTAATAAAGGGATTTATTTCCTAATATCTGCCATTTCCAGCTTTAATAGATCACTGTAATTCTTTACTGCTTAGCCATATTCAGTGCAAGATATCTCTCGTCCCAGTCAAGAATTCTGCTCTTCATAGCAATAAAAAATTAATGTTAAACAATTGTGACAATTATGACTCTTGTATAAGTTTATGTGTGTCTAAATACACTCCGTTAAAGCCACTTCACACACGGCTCGTGCAGTCATGATGCATGAGTTACAGGCGGCACAGTTGGAGCAGATCATGTGTGCCTCGTTCCTCTCCAGCACACTGTGTTAGATACATCATGGTGTGATCTGCTATGCTTCGTTTACTGTCGAGCCAAGACATATAATGGAAAAAACATTTTCTGGCATTCTTTATAGTCACCAGCAAGGCTGTAAGTGGAAAAATGACCAAAGTTGGCTTGTTAGGTTGTTGGGAGACACAGCTCGTTTTTCATGTTTTTCATTAAAACTTGTATGTTTTTTTTTTATAAACACTTAGCAAGTAATCAATACATTCTTCATTACTAATAAAGTACGGTATTAGTGTAAGAGTTTTTCTTTTCTCTCACTGTGTCTCTTTGATGTGTCATGATAGCAGCTGCGCAAGGAGTGAACCGCAAGGAATTCTAGAATAAGTGTAGTGAGAAGTAAGATTTCCACCATTTTTTTCCATCATTTTGGGTAGAATAAAATGTTTTCTTAAGAAAATGGTCAGAAGGGATGCACTAAGGCAGTGCTCATCCACGACTCTCCTTAGGTCAGGTCAGTATCATCATTACTCTGGAACCTTAAAGCATACCCGGCACTTTTAAAAAAAGGCATGTATTTGCTCACAGAGGCAACTACCTTCCTGTTGTACCCAGCGCTGTTCATTGACCGCTCCTGCCAGAAATTCAGCTGCTCCGTCTCAAAAGAGCAGCAATTTCTCTTCCTGTTGACAGAGACAGACTACTGATGTCATGCTGATCGACAGCCAGCTTCTCCCAATTAAACAGCAGAAGTCGGCTGTTAATCAGCATGACATCAGTAATCCCGCCCTGTCAACAGGAAGAAAAATTGCTGCTCTGTTGACAGGGAGCAGCTGAATGTCAGGCAGGAGCGGTCAATGATCGGAGCCGGGTACAACAGGCAGGTAGTTGCCTCTGTTAGCAAATTCATGCCTTTTTTTTCTAACGTCCCGAATATCCACTTTAAATGGTATACCAAGCCCTAGAAACAGCCAATGTTACTGTCTGACAGTTCGAAGCTGCATCACAAAATTTATTCTTGCCGCATCCACTTTTGACATCACTGCCTGTTCTCAGGCAGTGTCACTGTAGTGTCCATTATAATGTCACCAACCATGTGATGTCATCAACCTCTGTTAAATACTCCATATGCATTGATGCCTTACGGGGGTGCCCCCGATACTGTCTCAAATATTTATAGGTTTCACAGAGAGCACCATCTTCTTCATTGTGATACACTCAGATCACCATATGGGACAATCAGTCACCCCTTGCGTAAAACAAAATAGTTTTAAAGAAGCAGCTAAAAGGTTCCAGGGTACAAGAGGGGCGTGGAACAAAAGCTACAAAACCACCAAAAGATGTTTCGGGTGTTCATGATTTTTTTTAATGTGTTATAACTTATGTTTGTGGTGGGATGTAAGTGTGCATGTGAGATGCGAAGGGCAATCATTTATAAAGCTATTGCCTGCTGTTAAAAGTTGTAAATAGCCAGATGATGCAGATAGTTAACTCTAAACACTTGAAAGTAATGTCAGTAGGATCAACCTTCCCAAGCCGTCTATTTTGGCATGCAGGTATTAGAGAGTTGAATAAAATGACACCTTGATATCTGCCATCCGATGTTTTATTCCAGAGAAATCCACATTTTTCTTAATATGTAATGAGCTGTTAAGATATATGGGCCAGACATAGATCTCCCCGATAATCTGCCTCCAGAGCTTATTTTAAATGAAAGGGGTCATTATTAGTGATTAGAGAGTATACTCGTTGCTTGGGTTTCCCAGAGCACGCTCGGGTGGCCTCCGAGAATTTGGAAGTGCTCGGAGATTTAGTTTCTGTTGCCGCAGCTGCGTGATTTGCGGCTATTTGACAGCCTGAATACATGTGGGAATTCCCTAACAAACAGGCAATCCCCACATGTATTCAGGCTGTCAAGTAGCTGCAAATCATGAAGCTGCGGCAACAGAAACTAAATCTCCGAGCACTTCCAAATACTCGGAGACCACCAGAGCGTGCTCGGAAAAACCCAAGCAACGAGCAAACTTGCTCATCACTAGTCATTATGAGTGTGAGACATGTCAGTAGTGCAGACTGTCAGTCATTACTTGTCTCACACTGGTAACTCCCCCTTTTCATTTAAAATAAGCTCTGGGAGCAGATTTTCCAGCAGATCAGTGTCTAGCCCATAGATCTTAACAGCTCATTTACATATTAAAAAAACATGGATATCTCTGGACTAATGCATCAGATTCTCGATATCAAGGTGTAATTTTATTCAACTTCCTATGACCTGCATGTTCATGTAGACGGCTTAGGATGTGTAATCTTATTGACAGGGATTAATGGAATCTGTCAGGTCAAAAAATGCTATTTACGTGCACATATAGCGATAATCTGCAGGCAAAAAGTCTTTGAATCCTGTTTAGCAGGCTTATCGGAGCAACAGTTAAATAGAGAAACTGAAGTTTTAGTCTCTCAGCAGCCACTCGCTTGGCATCATTAGGACAGTGTAGGGAAGGTTACAGTCACCACTCACTGCACAGCTGCGGTCATATCAAACATCATAACAAACTTTCCCTCCATTCACTACCACCCTATGGTGTGTTAAGACCCCTTTTCTGACCTGCCACGCCTCTCCCAATCTTGCATGAAGACTCTACTCTTCACCTGCCATGGACTTTTATAGAGAAGAGACCACCCTACACCTTCCTCCTCCAGAGCCTCTCATAGTTTTAACAGTAGCTTCACAGAATTATAGAATGATAGAGTTGGAATGGACCTCCAGGGTCATCGTGTCCAACTCCCTGCTCAATGCGGGATTCACTATACCATCTCACACAGATGTCTGTCTGACCTCTTCTTGAAGATTTCCATGGAAGGAGAACTCACCACCTCTCGTGGCAGCCTGTTCCATTCATTGATCAACCTCGCTGTAAAAAAGTTTTTTCTAATATCTAATCTGGATCTTCTCCCTTTCAGTTTCGTTCCATCGTTTTTCCATGTGAAAATGAGAATAAGGATGATCCCTCTACACTGTGAGAGCCCTTCAGATATTTGTAGACAGCTATTAATTCTCCTCTTAGCCTTCTTTTTTGCAAGCTAAACATTCCCAGATCCTTTTAACCGTTCCTTGTAGGACATACTTTTCAGTCTGCTCACCATCCTGGTAGCTCTTCTCTGAACTTGCTCCAGTTTTTCAATGTCTTTTTTAAAATGTGGTACCGAGAACTGGACACAGTATTCCAGATGAGGCCTGACCGAGGAGGAGCAGCGGGGGATCATTACTTCAAGGGATCTAGAATCTATGCTTCTCTTAATACATCCGAGAACTGTGTTTGTCTTTTTTGATGCTGCATCACACTGACTCATGTGAATAGTCGTTTCTCAGCAACTCCGGAACTAGAGAAGGACGAATTTATTCAAGTGGAATTGAATTCTACTCGGCTTTTACAAAAATCCATGTTCTGAAGAATGCGGATTCTTTGTATTTCGCACTACTCAAATTCGACAAAATAACGGCAACCTGCAGATATCATCTTGCTGAACAATATAAGACTGGTAGAACGAAAAAAAAAAAAAAAAAACATACCTCACTTATCGTTTTTACAGCCGTCCCCACTGCTCCCTCCCAGCTTCCAGTCCTCTGTGCCTCCATTGTATCTCCAGTCTTGTGTTAACTCTTGACCGGGGCTTCCTGTCATGAGCAGACCTTGGAGTTCACTGTGAATTCTCCAGGCCTACTCGCAGTTGGAAGCCCCAGCCTAGAGTAAACACAACACTGTGAATACTGTTGTGAATGGACTTGAAATGAGTTCTGAGCAGAGGCTCCCTCTGGTGGTTACAAGCGGTACTGGACTGTCCAGTGAAGATTGTGAGGAGTGGGAATCAGGTGTTACTGACTGGTCTTATATAAGGGAGTCGCCTTCCCATCAGGGTTGCCGGTGATCAATTCTTCTGGTCTCAATCCTTGAGTCCTGTTTCCTTTGTAGCCTGCTGTGTCGTGTCTGCATCTCCTGCTAACAGATAAGACATTTTCTTTTTGTTTTTGTGCTTGATTTTTGCATTTTGTCCTGCACTTCTGTGGGGGCCTTCAGGGTCCCCTCGGGGGCTTTTGCCCTCTCAGTTTAGTTCAGCCACTGATGTTTGTAATTTTGCTTTTTCCAGTTTTTTCAGTGGCTGCTGTTTTGATTTTGTTACACCAGAGAACTAATTTAGGTGGTAGAGGTCGTGTGATCTCAGGTGATTTTGAAATTAGTAGAGTTGGTGCTTTTCAGGGTTTTTTGGGATTGCAGTGCCCTTCCTATCCTTTTCTATTTAGGTAGTTTGGGCCCCAACGTTTGCTCATACTATTTTCTGTCTGTGTCAGTATTTCATCTTGTCTAACCGCCATTACATGTTTGGGGGCTTTCTATGTTCTTTGGGGATCTGCTCCGGGGCAGATAGCTTTCCTCTTTCTATCTTTAGGTGTAGTTAGTTTCTCAGGCTGTGACGAGGCGTCTAGGACCAACGTAGGAACGCTCCACGGCTGCCTCTAGTTGTGGTGGTTAGTCAGGGTACTGCAATCTCATAGTTTCCAACTTCTCTGGTGTATTGCCTTTTTTACCTGCACTCCTCAGCTACCGAAACATAACAGTATCACCGGCCTAAAAATTGAAAATTGTATGGTACTCACAGAAGGGAAAAAATATTGTGAAAGAAAAAAGGTTGTCAGAGTTGTCAGAGATATTTTTCTGTTTGTTGCATTTTTTTCCCTCTGTATCTCTGGGTGCTAGGGAGGATTTTTTTATCTCTCAATGGAGTTTGCACAGTTGTCTGGCCGTGTGGATTAGCTTGCCACTGAGGTTCGGAGTATTGCTGCCTATCTTGCTAGGTTGCCTGTTGTGGAACCTAGGATTCCCATGCCAGATTTGTTTTTAGGGATCGAGCTAAGTTTCAGAATTTCAAAAATAATTGTAAATTGTTTTTTGCCTTAAAATCTAAGTCCTCAGGGAACGCAGCGCAGCAGGTTCAAATTGTCATCTCTCTCCTGCGCGGCAATCCTCAGGATTGGGCTTTTTCCCTGACACCTGGGGATCCTGTTTTGAGTGATGTTGATGCATTTTTTCAGGCTTTGGGGTTATTGTACGATGAGCCTAATGTCACTGATCAAGCTGAAAAAGCCTTGTTGGCATTAAATCAGGGTCTTGATGACGCTGAGTTATACTGTCAGAGATTCCGTAGGTGGGCAGTCCTGACCAAGTGGAATGACGACGCTTTGGCGGCCCTTTTTCGGAAGGGTCTGTCAGATAATGCAAAGGATGTTATGGTGGGATTCTCTGTCCCCTCTGGTCTCAATGATTCTATGTCATTAGCGATTCAAATTGACAGACGTTTGCGTGAGCGGAGAAGTATGCGTGGAATGGTGTTGCCTTGTGAACCTGCTTCTGAACCCATGCAGTGTGATAGAGTGGTGTCTGGGGCACAGCGTCATGAGTTTCGAAAGCGCAATGGGTTATGTTTCTACTGTGGTGATGCCTCTCATGCTATTTCAGTCTGCCCTAAGCGGGGAAGACGTTTTGCACGCTCAGTTGTCTTGGGTAGTGTTCAGACTAAGTTTTTATTAACTGTCACTCTGATATGCTCTCTGTCCTCATTTTCTGCTCAGGCTTTCGTTGATTCTGGAGCAGCTATTAACCTGATGGATTATGATTTTGCTAAACGTTGTGGGTTTCCCTTGATACCCCTACAGAAGTCTATTCCCCTACTGGGGATCGATTCTACCCCTTTGGCTGAGAATAAACCTCAGTTCTCTACTCAGGTGATAATGAGGGTTGGACTGATCATCAGGAGTGCTGTAAATTTTTGGTTCTGTATAATCTGCATGATATTATCGTACTGGGCTTCCCTTGGTTGCAGTCTCATAATCCTGTTTTGGATTGGAAATCTGTGTCTGTAACCAGTTGGGGCTGCCAATGTGTTAATACCAACACTCCTGTTTTTTCTGCCTCCCCCCAGGCTCAGGATGTTCCTGACTTTTTGATTGATTTTTCTGATGTGTTTAGCGAAAGTAAATCTGCATCCTTGCCTCCCCATAGGAGCTATGACTGCGCTATTGAATTAGTGCCTGGTAGTAAATTCCCTAAAGGTCGCCTTTTTAACTTGTCTGTACCTGAACATGACGCTATGCGGTCTTATATCAAGGAATCATTGGAGAAGGGTCATATCAGACCATCCTCTTCACCCTTAGGTGCCGGTTTTTTCTTTGTGGCCAAAAAGGATGGTTCATTAAGGCCGTGTATTGATTATCGTCTTTTGAACAATATTACTGTAAAATATCAATACCCGTTACCTTTGATTTCTTACCTGTTTTCCAGGGTGAAAAACGCTACTTGGTTTACCAAGCTTGACCTCAGGGGGGCATATAACCTTATTCGCATTAAGCACGGGGATGAATGGAAGACGGCATTCAATACCCCTGAGGGGCATTTTGAGTACCTTGTGATGCCCTTTGGGCTCACTAATGCTCCTTCTGTCTTCCAGTCCTTCATGAATGACATTTTCAGGGATTTTGTGGATAAATTTCTGATTGTTTATTTGGATGATATCTTGATTTTTTCTAATGACTGGGACTCTCATGTGAAACATGTTCGAACTGTATTTCAGATTTTGAGAGAGAATGCTCTGTATGTGAAGGGATCAAAGTGTCTTTTTGGCGTACAGAGGATCTCATTTCTGGGATTCATTTTGTCCCCATCTGTTATTGAAATGGACCCGGTCAAGGTTCAGGCCATCTGTGATTGGGTCCAACCTACTTCATTAAAGGCTCTTCAAAGATTTTTGGGTTTTGCCAATTTTTATCGTAAATTTATTGGTAATTTCTCAGTTATTGTTAAACTATTGACTGATTTGACCAGAAAGGGTTTTGATGTGGTGAATTGGCCTCCTGGGCAGTCTCTGCATTTCAGGACCTTAAGCAGAGATTCACTTCTGCTCCTGTTCTACGGCAGCCTGATGTTTCTCTGCCATTTCAGGTGGAGGTTGATGCCTCTGAAATTGGGGCAGGTGCCGTTTTGTCCCAAAAAGATCCAGAGACCTCTAAAAGTAACCCTTGTGCCTTTTTCTCTCGAAAATTTTCTCCTACTGAACGTAATTATGACGTGGGTAATCGGGAGTTACTGGCCATGAAGTGGGCTTTTGAAGAGTGGAGACATTGGCTGGAGGGAGCCAAACATCAGGTGGTGGTCCTTACGGACCATAAGAATCTGGTTTATCTGGAATCTGCCAAGCGACTCAATCCTAGACAGGCCAGGTGGGCCTTGTTTTTCACACGTTTTAATTTTGTGGTTTCCTTTCTTCCTGGCACTAAGAATGTTAAGGCGGATGCCCTCTCGAGGAGTTTCCTTGCGGACTCTCCTGAGTTATCTGATCCTTCTGTTATTTTGAAAGAGGGTGTAGTTCTTTCCGCCATCTCACCCAATTTGAGACTTGCTCTGGAAGGGTGTCAGGAGGATAGGCCTGAGCGCTGCCCTGTTGGAAAATTGTTTGTCCCGGACCAGTGGAAAAAGAGTGTGATGTCTGAGATTCATTGTTCCGCGTTGGCTGGGCATCCCGGAATTTTTGGTACCAGAGACTTGGTTAGTCGGTCCTTTTGGTGGCCTACCTTGTCTCGTGATGTCAGGGAGTTTGTGCAGTCCTGCGGGACTTGCTCTCGCTCCAAGCCTTGCTCTCGCTCTAGTGGTTTGTTGATGCCATTGCCTGTGCCCAAGAGACCATGGACCCATATCTCTATGGATTTCATTTCCGACCTCCCTGTTTCTCAGAGAATGACCGTCATCTGGGTGATTTGTGATAGGTTTTCCAAGATGATACATTCTTGTGCCATTACCTAAGTTGCCTTCCTCCTCTGAATTGGTGCCTTTGTTCCTTCAGCACGTGGTTCGTTTACACGGCATTCCTGAGAACATTGTGTCTGACAGAGGAGTCCAGTTTGTTTCCAGATTTTGGAGGACCTTTTGTTCTAAACTTGGTGTTCAATTGTCTTTCTCCTCGGCGTTTCATCCTCAGACCAATGGTCAAACTGAGAGAACAAACCAGACATTGGAGACTTATCTAAGATGCTTTGTGTCTGCTGATCAGGATGACTGGGTCTCTTTTTTGCCTTTGGCTGAGTTTGCTCTTAATAATAGGGCTAGCTCTGCCACTTTGATGTCTCCATTTTTCTGTAATTCTGGGTTTCACCCTCGATTTTCTTCAGGACAGACGGAGGCTTCTGTCTGTCCAGGTGTTGACTCTGTTGTGGAGCGTATGCAACAGATTTGGGACCAGGTAGTGGAGAGGTTGTCCCTCTCTCAGGAGAGGGCCCAGCGGTTTGCTAACCGGCATAGGACTGATGGTCCTCGGTTTAAAGTGGGGGACTTGGTCTGGTTGTCCTCAAGAAATATTCCTATGAGAGTGGCATCTCCTAAATTTAAGCCTAGGTTCATTGGACCTTATAAGATCATGGAGATTCTTAATCCTGTTTCTTTTCGTTTGCTTCTTCCAGGGACATTTAAGATCCATAACGTGTTCCACAAGTCCTTGTTGAAGAGGTTTGTTGAGCCAGTGGTTCCTACTACTTTGCCTCCTGACCCTGTTCTGGTTGAGGGCAATATGGAGTTTGTGGTTGAGAAAATATTGAATTCTCGTTTTTCTAGACGGAAACTCCAGTATTGGTTAAGTGGAGAGGTTATGGTCAGGAAGACAATTCTTGGGTGTTTGCTTCGGACATCCATGCTAGGAGACTCATCCGTGCGTATCATAGAACTCATCCTGACCGACCTGGTTGCTCAAGTGAGGGTTCGGTGACCCCTCCTCAAGGGGGGGGTACTGTTGTGAATGGACTTGAAATGAGTTCTGAGCAGAGGCTCCCTCTGGTGGTTACAAGCGGTACTGGACTGTCCAGTGAAGATTGTGAGGAGTGGGAATCAGGTGTTACTGACTGGTCTTATATAAGGGAGTCGCCTTCCCATCAGGGTTGCCGGTGATCAATTCTTCTGGTCTCAATCCTTGAGTCCTGTTTCCTTTGTAGCCTGCTGTGTCGTGTCTGCATCTCCTGCTAACAGATAAGACATTTTCTTCTTTTTGTTTTTGTGCTTGATTTTTGCATTTTGTCCTGCACTTCTGTGGGGGCCTTCAGGGTCCCCTCCGGGGGCTTTTGCCCTCTCAGTTTAGTTCAGCCACTGATGTTTGTAATTTTGCTTTTTCCAGTTTTTTCAGTGGCTGCTGTTTTGATTTTGTTACACCAGAGAACTAATTTAGGTGGTAGAGGTCGTGTGATCTCAGGTGATTTTGAAATTAGTAGAGTTGGTGCTTTTCAGGGTTTTTTGGGATTGCAGTAAGTGCCCTTCCTATCCTTTTCTATTTAGGTAGTTTGGGCCCCAACGTTTGCTCATACTATTTTCTGTCTGTGTCAGTATTTCATCTTGTCTAACCGCCATTACATGTTTGGGGGCTTTCTATGTTCTTTGGGGATCTGCTCCGGGGCAGATAGCTTTCCTCTTTCTATCTTTAGGTGTAGTTAGTTTCTCAGGCTGTGACAAGGCGTCTAGGACCAACGTAGGAACGCTCCACGGCTGCCTCTAGTTGTGGTGGTTAGTCAGGGTACTGCAATCTCATAGTTTCCAACTTCTCTGGTGTATTGCCTTTTTTACCTGCACTCCTCAGCTACCGAAACATAACAGAATACTGGGCCGGATTTGTGGCTTAGCAGAGGCACGGAGGACTGGACTGAGCGCATAAAGCAGCGGGTGCAGGTGGAAAGATGAATTGTGAGGTGAGTAACCTTTTGCCTGCAGCTTACCTTTCCATTTGCCCACAGTGCTCTATACCCACAGTCTGGTTCTCCGCCACACCATATCTCCGGCTTGGTCTTCAATCCAAACCAGAAATACCGGACGCAAGAAAGCCCCAGAGTTCACAGAGTATGCAGCCAAAAGCCTCAGCCAAATGTGAACTCCAAGCCGAAAATGTAGCGTGATGTAGACACGGTGGACCAGACATCGGGCATGGCACACCGCTTGGCATGAGCAAAGCACAGCCAATCAAGGAGTAGGAGTCATATCACATAGACAACAATATGCCCCACTATTCAATATGTCAATTACCAATCCTTATATATGCTCCGTATCTAACCATCCCAGCTCAGTGGCGCGTAGCCACCGCCTCTGTGCCTGTCATGTAGACCCTCCCAGGTAGAGGAATTAAATGAATGTAACCTCCAGTAACATGGTTTTAAGTCAGGAGACCCCCATTAGACCTACAAAGAAAAGAGACAAGCACCATCCAGTGACAATAATGGTGCATTAAACAGTATAAACAATACAATTTTACAAAGAGCAAAGCAAGAGGATAATTGTGCACATCTTTACATGTGCACATGTGTAATTCCCGTCCCTTAATTAAATCCTATCCGCACCACCACATAACACAGGCTTCATTTCTCTGTTAACCCTTATTCTGCTAGGACATGCAGGAAATCTGAGTGACGAACATGCAGGTTATTTGTGGTTTCACTGTGTGTGTGCTAAAAGCTAATGCTGTAGGTGATGGAGGAGCAGAACTGGCGGCATTCCCCCACATTAATGATATTAAGTGGGAGCCAGTAAATTACTTCCCATAAATTGAAGATATATGTGTATTTTGGCAAGGATGAGGATGTACTACATAAACCAATAGTTGCATAATAAAACAAAACAAGTAATTCAGCAGAGGATGTGGCTAGATGGAGTAATTAACACTGTGCCAAGTATTTTCAGTTTACACAGAAAAAGTGATAGATTTATAGATTGATGAGCAATGTTAGTAAAACTACAATTACAAAATATGTGCATTTAGCATGCATGAAGTCCGGGAGCGAGACTTGTAAGTATCCAGATTGTCCAGGGGGCACTAGCTTTTTCTTTGTAATAGGAAATATCAATGGATTCATGCAGGAATTTTACCCACTGAGCAATGGATCCCTCTATCGTACACCATTTTTCTAAATAAGCAATGTATATAAGAGGAATGTGTCATCAGATAATAAATTACCCACTGTTTAAATCAGATTTTTATAACAAATGTTTATTAGAAATCTTGCAGTTTTCACACTGGCCACTAGGGCTATTCTACACTCATACTTCCTGTTATTTCAGTAAATGCACATGTAATAATAATAATAATAATAATAATCTTTATTTATATAGCGCCAACATATTCCGCAGCGCTTTACAGTTTAACAATTTCAAAACACAAGTCATAGGTAACAACGTTAACAATACAATAATTAAAGCAAAATAAGCCGACCCTGCTCGTGAGAGCTTACAATCTACAATGAGGTGGGGGAGATACAAAGTACAGGTGTATATATACAATGGTGCATTTACAATGATGGTCCAGCCATCTTGAGGGAGTGAGGGATGGATGGAGATAGTGAATGGGCTACACACACACACTTACACATAGAATGACTTTGGTTAGTGAATGTGATAGGCCGCTCTGAACAAATGTGTTTTGAGGGAGCGCCTGAAACCATGCAAATTGTGGATAGTCCTAATTTCTTGGGGTAGAGCATTCCAGAGGATTGGCGCAGCACGGGAGAAGTCTTGGAGTCGGGAGTGGGAGGTACGGATTAGTGCAGAGGTTAGTCGAACGTCTGGGCAGCCAGTGTAAGGACTGGCGAAGAGCGGACGAGTCCGAGTACCGATTAGCCAGATGGATGACCCTGGCTGCTGCATTAAGGATGGACTGGAGAGGGGATAGTCGAGTAATGGGGAGGCCAAGTAATAGTGCGTTGCAGTAGTCCAGGCGGGAGTGGATCAATGCTACAGTGAGGGTTTTTGTTGTTTCCATTGTGAGGAAAGGGCGGATTCTAGAGATGTTCTTTAGGTGTAGACGGCAAGAGCGGGCAAGAGATTGTATATGGGAGGTGAAGGAGAGATTGGTGTCAAACATAACACCCAGACAGCGAGCCTGCTGCCGGGGTGTTATTATGGTGCCGCCCACAGAGAGGGAAATGTCAGATTTAGGGAGGTTATTAGATGGCGGGAGCAGAAGCAGTTCAGTCTTGGAAAGGTTAAGTTTCAGATAGAGAGCGGACATGATGTTGGAGACTGCGGACAGACAGTGTGTGGTGTTCTGTAGAACAGCGGGGGTAAGGTCGGGGGATGACGTGTATAGTTGTGTGTCATCGGCATAAAGATGGTACTGAAAGCCAAATCTGCTGATGGTCTGTCCAATTGGGGCCGTGTAGAGAGAGAAGAGAAGGGGGCCAAGGACTGAGCCCTGGGGTACACCGACAGTGAGAGGAAGAGGAGATGACGTGGAGCCAGAGAACGAGACACTGAAGGAGCGGTCAGAAAGATAGGAGGAGAACCAGGAGAGAACAGTGTCCTTAATACCTAGTGACTGGAGCCTAGACAGTAGGAGACGGTGGTCAACCGTGTCAAAAGCTGCAGAAAGGTCGAGTAGAATGAGCAGAGAGTGGTCACCGTTACGTTTTGCTGTAAGAAGGTCATTGGTCACTTTGATGAGTGCAGTTTCAGTCGAATGTAGGGGTCGGAAGCCGGACTGTGAAGGGTCTAGGAGGGAGTGAGTGGAGAGGTAACGGGTGAGGCGGGAGTATACTAGGCGCTCCAAAAGTTTAGAGATGAAGGGGAGATTGGAGACCGGTCTGTAGTTGTTTGTGCAGGAAGGGTCAAGAGTGGGTTTCTTTAGTAGTGGAGTAACGATGGAGTGTTTGAAGGAGGATGGGAAAATGCCAGAGGAGAGGGAGAGATTGAAGATTGTAGTTAGGTGAGTTGTGACAACTGGAGAGAGAGACTGGAGGAGATGTGAGGGGATGGGGTCGGTAGTGCATGTAGTCGGACGAGAGGAAGAGAGGAGTCTGGAGACTTCTTCTTCTGTGATGGTATCAAATGTGGAAAGTGAGCCAGGGGAAATGCAGGGTGGGATGGGGGTCACAGCACTTGGTGGTTGAGAGCAGATTTCCTGACGGATAGTATCTATTTTTTCTATAAAGTGGGAGGCCAGGTCGTCAGCACAAATGTCTGTGATAGGGGCTTGTGCTTTTGGCCTGAGGAGGGAGTGAAAAGTGTCAAAGAGTTTCTTGGGGTTGTTGGCTAGTGAGGAGATCAGTGTGGTGAAGTAGGTCTGTTTGGCGAGGTGAAGGGCAGCATTATAAGTTCTTAACATGAATTTAAAGTGGATGAAGTCTTCTGGTGTGCAGGTTTTTCTCCAGAGGCATTCAGCACTCCTAGAGCATCGCTGAAGAAGTCGAGTTTGCAATGTGAGCCAGGGCTGTTTTACTGTGTGTTTGGAGGTTCTGAGGGTGAGCGGTGCTACTTGGTCAAGGGTGTTTCTAAGAGTGTCATTGTAGTGATGAACAGCCAGATCAGTACAGGAAAAAAGAGGAGATTGGGGACAGCGATAAGTGTAGGGAGTCTGAAAGTGTCTGAGGGTTAATGGCTTGTAGATTTCTGAATGTGTGGTAGGTGGGAGTGCGCTGGGGTGGTGGAGGATTTGTGAGCGTGAAGGAGAGAATGTTGTGGTCAGAGAGTGGAAGCGGTGAGTTATTTAGGTGGGAGATTGAACAGAGGCGGACAAAGACCAGGTCAAGGGTGTTGCCATCCTTGTGTGTCTCAGAGGTTGAAAGCTGTGAGAGGCCTAGAGAAGTGGTTAGTGATAGAAGCTGAGATGCAGATGTGGAAGTAGGGCTGTTAATGGGGATGTTGAAGTCTCCAAGGATAAGGGTTGGTAGTTCTGAGGACATGAAGTGCGGCAGCCAGGCTGAGAAGTGGTCGAGGAACTGGGTGGGTGAGCCTGGGGGCCGATATATGACCGCTACTCTGAGGGAGAGGGGATGGAAGAGCCTGATGGTGTGGACCTCAAAAGAAGGGAATGAGAGTGATGGAATTGGGGGGATGACCTGGAAAGTGCATTGTGGGGACAGGAGTATGCCAACTCCACCACCATGTCTGTTTGTGGGTCTGGGGAATGGGAGAACTGTAAACCACCATAGGAAATGGCGGCAGGGGAGACCGTGTCAGAATCCTGAATCCAGGTTTCAGTGAGTGCCAACAGATTAAGAGAGTGGTTCAGAAAGTAGTTGTGCAGGAAGGGTAGCTTGTTGCATGCAGACCGTGGATTCCAGAGGGCACAATTGAAAGAAGGAGATGAGGGAGTGCAAGTAATATTAATAAGATTATTATGGTTTCGGAATGAGGTAGGGTAGGGATTGAGGTTGGGGGATGGTGGACCAGGGTTGGGGGAGATGTCCCTGAAATCAGTAGGAGTAGGAAGATAAAGAGCAGGTAGTTTTTGGAATTGTAAGTAGGTTTTTTCTGTGATGTGTTTGGGCAAGATGGGCTGAGGTTTTTCAGGAAGATGAGGAGTGCATGGGAGCTGTACATGGGAGAGGGAAGGATAGAGGGGCTGATGTGTATGAGTCGTGATGGAGGGGGGATGGGGCGGTGAATGTGGATGGCAAGGGAACACAGGAGGATAGGGATAAAATACATAATTAAAAAGAAGCAAAGTGTGGGATACCTGATTCCAGTCCTGATTAATATATTGGTCAACTTACAGTCAAATTCCAGTCCAATTCTAGTCTAATTCATAGTATAGTAATTATAAATCTGTAGGAAGAGGAGAAACAGCTTGATTAGAGTGGTACAGATGACATTGCAGGAGCGATGAGCGGGCAAATGCATTCTAGAATTCTAGTCTAATTCATAGTATAGTAATTAGAAATCTGTAATTTGAAATATGGAATTTGAAATAGTAATCCTGTGCAGACTACGTCTGTGCAGACGCATGGCTCTGAATATATCTAGGACTGAGGTGGATCAGCTGTGAGGGGGGATGTGGGCGTGATTACCCAGACCACATGGTCACAGATAAGCAAAGCTAATAAAAGAGGGGGAAGGGGCTGGCAGCTCAGGTATGCATGGAGGACACAAGGGGAATGAATGCAATTGTGAATACAGGAGGATGGGTAAGTGAAATGCCAGGGATATTATATGCACTTATTAAACAGTCAAAAACAGAGAAAAAGCTGCATAGATGATTGCACACCATGCAAAATTAAGCAGTTCAAAAACACACACACAGCAATTTGGCAAAGCTGGAGATATTTGCTTCATACCATGCAAGTTAAGCAGTTCAAAACACACACACAGCAGTTTGGCAAAGCTGGAGATATTTGCTTCATACCATGCAAATTTTAAGCAGTTCAAAAACACACACAGCAGTTTGGCAAAGCTGGAGATATTTGCTTCATACCTGTAGGAAGAGGAGAAACGCTTGATTAGAGTGGTACAGGTGACATTGCAGGAGCGATGGAGGGCAAATGCATTCTAGAATTCTAGTCTAATTCATAGTATAGTAATTAGAAATCTGTAGGAAGAGGAGAAACAGCTTGATTAGAGTGGTACAGATGACATTGCAGGAGCGATGAGCGGGCAAATGCATTCTAGAATTCTAGTCTAATTCATAGTATAGTAATTAGAAATCTGTAATTTGAAATATGGAATTTGAAATAGTAATCCTGTGCAGACTACGTCTGTGCAGACGCATGGCTCTGAATATATCTAGGACTGAGGTGGATCAGCTGTGAGGGGGGATGTGGGCGTGATTACCCAGACCACATGGTCACAGATAAGCAAAGCTAATAAAAGAGGGGGAAGGGGCTGGCAGCTCAGGTATGCATGGAGGACACAAGGGGAATGAATGCAATTGTGAATACAGGAGGATGGGTAAGTGAAATGCCAGGGATATTATATGCACTTATTAAACAGTCAAAAACAGAGAAAAAGCTGCATAGATGATTGCACACCATGCAAAATTAAGCAGTTCAAAAACACACACACAGCAATTTGGCAAAGCTGGAGATATTTGCTTCATACCATGCCAAGTTAAGCAGTTCAAAAACACACACAGCAGTTTGGCAAAGCTGGAGATATTTGCTTCATACCATGCAAAATTAAGCAGTTCAAAAACACACACACAGCAGTTTGGCAAAGCTGGAGATATTTGCTTCATACCATGCAAAATTAAGCAGTTCAAAAACACACACACAGCAGTTTGGCAAAGCTGGAGATATTTGCTTCATACCATGCAAAATTAAGAAGTTCAAAAACACACACACAGCAGTTTGGCAAAGCTGGAGATATTTGCTTCATACCATGCAAAATTAAGCAGTTCAAAAACACACACACAGCAGTTTGGCAAAGCTGGAGATATTTGCTTCATACCATGCAAAATTAAGCAGTTCAAAAACACACACACAGCAGTTTGGCAAAGCTGGAGATATTTGCTTCATCCCATGCAAAATTAAGCAGTTCAAAAACACACACACAGCAGTTTGGCAAAGCTGGAGATATTTGCTTCATACCATGCAAAATTAAGCAGTTCAAAAACACACACACAGCAGTTTGGCAAAGCTAGAGATATTTGCTTCATACCATGCAAAATTAAGCAGTTCAAAAACACACACACAGCAGTTTGGCAAAGCTGGAGATATTTGCTTCATACCATGCAAAATTAAGCAGTTCAAAAACACACACACAGCAGTTTGGCAAAGCTGGAGATATTTGCTTCATACCATGCAAAATTAAGCAGTTCAAAAACACACACACAGCAGTTTGGCAAAGCTGGAGATATTTGCTTCATACCATGCAAAATTAAGCAGTTCAAAAACACACACACAGCAGTTTGGCAAAGCTGGAGATATTTGCTTCATACCATGCAAAATTAAGCAGTTCAAAAACACACACACAGCAGTTTGGCAAAGCTGGAGATATTTGCTTCATACCATGCAAAATTAAGCAGTTCAAAAACACACACACAGCAGTTTGGCAAAGCTGGAGATATTTGCTTCATACCATGCAAAATTAAGCAGTTCAAAAACACACACACAGCAGTTTGGCAAAGCTGGAGTTATTTGCTTCATACCATGCAAAATTAAGCAGTTCAAAAAACACACAGCAGTTTGGCAAAGCTGGAGATATTTGCTTCATACCATGCAAAATTAAGCAGTTCAAAAACACACACACAGCAGTTTGGCAAAGCTGGAGATATTTGCTTCATACCATGCAAAATTAAGCAGTTCAAAAACACACACAGCAGTTTGGCAAAGCTGGAGATATTTGCTTCATACCATGCAAAATTAAGCAGTTCAAAAACACACACACAGCAGTTTGGCAAAGCTGGAGATATTTGCTTCATACCATGCAAAATTAAGCAGTTCAAAAACACACACACAGCAGTTTGGCAAAGCTGGAGATATTTGCTTCATACCATGCAAAATTAAGCAGTTCAAAAAACACACACCAGCAGTTTGGCAAAGCTGGAGATATTTGCTTCATACCATGCAAAATTAAGCAGTTCAAAAACACACACACAGCAGTTTGGCAAAGCTGGAGATATTTGCTTCATACCATGCAAAATTAAGCAGTTCAAAAACACACACACAGCAGTTTGGCAAAGCTGGAGATATTTGCTTCATACCATGCAAAATTAAGCAGTTCAAAAACACACACACAGCAGTTTGGCAAAGCTGGAGATATTTGCTTCATACCATGCAAAATTAAGCAGTTCAAAAACACACACACAGCAGTTTGGCAAAGCTGGAGATATTTGCTTCATACCTGTAGGAAGAGGAGAAACAGCTTGATTAGAGTGGTACAGATGACATTGCAGGAGCGATGAGCGGGCAAATGCATTCTAGAATTCTAGTCTAATTCATAGTATAGTAATTAGAAATCTGTAGGAAGAGGAGAAACAGCTTGATTAGAGTGGTACAGATGACATTGCAGGAGCGATGAGCGGGCAAATGCATTCTAGAATTCTAGTCTAATTCATAGTATAGTAATTAGAAATCTGTAATTTGAAATGTGGAATTTGAAATAGTAATCCTGTGCAGACTACGTCTGTGCAGACGCATGGCTCTGAATATATCTAGGACTGAGGTCGATCATGTACATTAGTAGCAACAGGCTGAAACAGACGCTATATTTCAAAATTGAAGCATAAAATGAGTATGTGCTAATGTCACTGTGAAGGGAAGGGAGGAGGTGAGCTGCGACATTAGATGTGTATAGAGGTGTTATCTTTCATTGTAATCCTGCATGTGATGATAATGAGACTTCTGTAAATTCCTCTATAAAAAGCAGGAAGTATTTGGCTCAAACAGCCCCAGTGTGAAAATTGCAAAATTTATATATATATATTTTTTTTTAAATACAGATTGTGATATGAAAAACACATTGCTAAACATTTAAATATACATTTAACTGATTTAAGTAATATTTAATTTTCTGATGATGTAATTTCTCTTTAAATATGAGTAATGTTTTGCTTAAAAAAAATAAGATAAAAGAAAAATGAGCAGATACCTTGCAGTAAATAAATAAATAGCAAAAGTGCATGAAAATAAGATAGGGTACTTATTTAACATAATGTTTTTTTCTGCAGCCAAAACCTGATCTCATGGCAGTAAAAAAGCTGCACACAAAAGTCAGGTTTTGCTGGCTTTTTTGCTGCTTTTCGTGCTGCGTTTTTCAGGCTCCCAAAGTTCAGCTTTCCTTCCACCATACAAGTATGAACAAAGCAAGGTGTTAGTGCACCAATACAAAACATATGTAAAACTATAAATTAGTTTTGAAAAAAAGGGTAAATTAATTAAATTATTTAGTGGAAAAAGATTTTTATGTCTGAAAAAATAGTGACTATTCTCAACAAAAAAGTTCATGAAAAAATACATACCGTATACTGGAGTATAAGCCAACCCGAGTATAAGCCGAGGCACCTAATTTTACCACATAAAACTGGGAGAGACGTATTGACACGAGTATTAGCTGGGAATGAATTGTTCCTTTATCCCCATCCTGGTATGCATGGCTCCTCATCCCTATCCTGGAATGCATGGCTCCTCATCCCTATCCTGGTATGCATGGCTCCTCATCCCCATCCTGGTATGCATGGCTCCTCATCCCTATCCTGGTATGCATGGCTTCAAATCCCTATCCTGGTATGCATGGCCCTATCAGAAAGCATTAAAAAAAAAAAACATTATACTTACCTTCCTGTGCTCCCTCTCAGCGTCCGGTTCTGGTGCCAGCAGCTGATTTATGCTTGTAAGCAGCGCATGGCAGTGACGTCATGCGCTGCTTACAAGCAGAGCATAGCTGCCAAAATATTCACTGCTCTCCACGCCATGTGTGTGGAGGGAAGTGAGTATTCATTTCTACTTAGTATTGCGCACAGTGTCAGCCACAGCCGCCAGCTTCTTGCAGCTGCCGGGAGATCATGTGTGCCGCTACTTAAGGGGATGAATATTCACTTCCCTCCACATCCATGGAGAGTGGAGAGAAGTGAATATTCATTCATCTTAAGTAGCGGCACACGTGATCTCCCGGCAGCTGCAGGAAGCTGGCGGCTGTGGCAGTAACTGTGTACGCTATTACAGAGAAATTAATATTCACATAGCATACTGCATTTTATAAGCATATTCTATATAGCAGTGATCCAGTCCACATTTCATATATTCAGTGTTTGCATACATCTTAGTTCACACAGAGTGCTGCTGTATATTTTTGTTTGTGGATGGATGGATAGACAGACAGACAGACAGACAGACAGACAGACAGATAGATAGATAGATAGATAGATAGATAGATAGATAGATAGATAGATAGATAAGGATAAAATTAGATAGATCAATAGATAATAGATAGATAGATAAAATTAGATAGATAGATAGATAGATGAGACAGAATAATAAAGTAAATCATTATAGACTTACCAACATTTAAAATTTGAAGCATTAAACCCTATTGCCAAGAACTTTTGGCCATGTTTTTGCTAAATCCTCTAACTCCCTGACAATAGTCTGCCTTCAAAGGAAAAATGCATCTTTACACAGCACAGATAATGGGGGACAATGACTCCCATTAACGAGACATATTTTTAAGGCAATACTTCATGGTAAAACATATGCACAGCAGCGGATATCAGCCACACAGAGGGGTCTGTCGTTTAGATGCTATGAGCTACAGTAAAGATTAAAATCAATGTGATTTCCATCTAAAGCACAGACATCTCAGGTCCTCACAAAGGAGAGCGGATCTATGCAAAAATCAAGGCATCTTTCCCATGTTATATGTCTGTACTGTAGAAGAACACTTCAGGGGCCAGTATGATGTAGCTATAAGATCACGGTGGGTGGTAGATGGCTTCTCTGAGCGTTGATCACCTTTCCATTACAGCCACTGAGAAGAAAACTGACTGTCCTCATTTTCTGCTTCTATCTCTCAGACATCAGAACAATAAAGTAAAATAGATTGATGAGACTTTGAAAAGTCATTCACTCATTGTCCTGACATCAGAAAGATTGGTGAGTGGGATTGTCTCCCACCAGGAACTACAACAGTTACTGCGGTGAAAAATGTCAGCTGTAATGAGACACTGTCAAGACGTCACAAAACTCGAGCGCAGAAATCTAGAGATAAGACATTCATATTATGAATGATAACAATAATAATAGTGTACAATAAGACCAAATTAGAAAAAATAATTAATTTTAGAAGAAAAAAAGTGCAACAAACGCAGACAAAAAATAACAACAATCCATACATATATTATTAGGTATTTGAGGCATTTTATAATGTATGACTTTATACTGGGAAACTTTCCTGCAAGTGTAAACTTAAATAAAATATCACTAGATAGGGACAAAACATGCAGTTCCAGTAATGGCCACAAGGTGGCTGCATAGAGACCTACATTTCAGAGGGCATCGTGCAAGGTGTAGCACGTGCCGAGCTCAGATCTGGGCTATACAGACTATTCCACTGCAAAGTGTTAGCATTACTCTGCCAGGTATCCGTTACGTTACCACCACTATCTAAGTCAATTCTGAAAAGAGCCAACCAACCTAAATAAAGCTCTGGCAAAAATTAAGAGACCACTGCAAAATTTTCAGTTTGTCTGATTTTTTTTTTATAGGTATATTTTTGAGTAAAATGTAAATTGCTCTTTTATTCTATAAACTACTGACATGTCTCCGAATTTCCAAGCAATAAATTTTGTATTTATTTTCAGAAAATGATAAATGGTCGAAATAAAAAAACACAGTGCTTGCAGACCTCAAATAGTGCTATGAAAAGTTCATAATCATTTAGAAACAACAATACTAATGTTTTAACTCAGGAAGAGTTCAGAAATCAATATTTTGTGGAATAACCATGATTTTCAATCACAGCTTTCCTGCGTCTTGGCATGCTTTCCACCAGGCTTTCACACTGCTTTTGGGTGACCTTATGCCACTCCTGGTACAAAAATTTAAGCAGTTCTTCTTTGTTTGATGGCTTGTGACTATCCATCTTCCTCTTGATTACATTCCAGAGGTTTTCAATGGGGTTCAGGTCTGGAGATTGGGCGCCATGACAGGGATTTGATGTGGTGGTCCTTCATCCACACATTGACCTAGCTGTGTGGCATGGCACATTGTCCTGCTGGAAAAAAACAGTCCTCAGAGTTGGGGAACATTGCCTGAGCAGAAGGAATCAACTGTTTTTCCAGGATAACCTTGTATGCGGCTTGATTCATACGTCCTTTGCAAAGATTAACCTGCCCAATTCCGGCCTTGCTGAAGCATCCCCAGATCATCATCAATCCTCCACCAAATTTCACAGTGGGTGAAAGACACTGTTGCTTGTACGCCTCTCCAGGTCTCAGTCTAACCATTAGGTGACCAGGTGTTGGGCAAAGCTGAAAATTAGACTCATGAGAGAAGATTACCTTACTCCGGTCCTCTATGGTCCAATCCTTATGGTCTTTGGTAAACTTCAGCCTGGCTCTCCTTTACTTCTCATTGATGAGAGGTTTTTTTCTAGCTTTACATGACTTGAGCCCTGCCTCTAGGAGCCTGTTACAAACTGTTCTTGCCGTGCACTTCACCCCAGCTGCCATTTGCCATTCCTTTTGTATGTCACTTGATGTCATCCTGCGGTTGCTGAGTGACATTTGAATAAGATGACGGTCATCCCTGTCAGTGGAGAATCGTTTTCGCCCTCTGCCGGTCTGTAACTTTGTTGTCCCCAATGTCTGCTGCTTGACCTTGTTGTAATGGACAGCCGTCTTAGAAATTTCAAGGATGGAGGCAACATGACGCTCACTGTATCCCTCTGCTAGTAAAGGCAGAATTGAGCCCTTCTTTTCCTGACTCAAGACTTTTCTTTTCAACTTCTTTGGCATGGTTAAAAATTATTTTTTCATTCCTATTACTTTTGGGATATTACTAGCACTTGTTTTGCTATCTAGCTTGTCCTATTGCAAGAGGATTGTGAACACCACAGCAGGGTTTTTTATACTGCATCATACTTAAAAGATAGTACCCACATTTTACAGATTTTAAATAGAATTCAGTGGCAGGAGCATTATATTTTAGTTACTTTGGACATCACATCTCTATATACGGTGATTCAACACCAGAAAGGCTGTGAATCAGTTTAATATTTCTTAAATAAATTGGAATCTATTCCATACGAGCAAGTATCTTTTATTATTGACTGTATTTACTTCATTTTGACACACAATTTTTTTCGTTTCGAGGAGAACTACTACTCCCAGCAATGGGGTACTGCCATGGGGACCAGGTTCGCGCCCAGCTACGGCAATCTCTATGTTGGCAAATGGGAGGAAACAGCCATCTATAATCATGGTGAGCTGCGCGTGGGCCTGGTCCTCTGGCATCGCTTCATTGACGATATTATTTTTGTCTGGTCTGAAGGCCCTGAATCCTTAGCTAATTTTTTAATTGATGTTAATAAAAATGATTATTATTTAAAATTCACTCCAGTTACCAGTTCAGACTCTATCAATTTTTTAAATCTCAATATCTTTATACAAAATGGTTTTATTCATACTCGCACTTATTCTAAACCAACTGAATCTATAAATTACATTTTAAAAGACAGCTGTCACCTACCCAGTTGGCTTTTAAATGTACCAAAAAGCCAATTCACATGGGTCTATAGAAATTGTTCCCATATTGATGACTTCTTAATAGAGGCAGATACATTGACCGAAAAATTCATCAATAAGGGATAAGACAAAAACCACCTCATCGAGGTAAAAAATGAGGTGGTTAGCAATCCAAGACAGAACCTCCTAGCAGTAAATAGAAATAAGGAGGAGAAATTTGATATCACTAGTGATATCCCCATCATCACCCAATATAATGCTAACACTCATATTTTGAAAAAAATTGTGGGCAAATATTGGGACCTACTAAAAGAAGATAAGACAATAGGTGGAAAATTACCTCCATATCCTAAGTTTGTCTACAGAAAAGGGTAACAGCATAGCTCCTTCTATACCGACTTATAATTTTAAAAAGAAATCCCCCCCATTTTTTGCATTGAATTTGTCTGGATACTTTCCATTCCATGAATGCACGATGTGCAAATCCCTGAATTTAAGTAAACAGCATTCTGTCTCAAATGGGACAATTGTGTTCAGCATTCGTGATATCATCACCTGTATCCCTCCAGGGGTTATTTATTCCCTGAGATGCCCCTGTGACAAAGTGTATGTGGGAAGAACAAAACGCCCACTAAAGATTAGGGTAAATGAACACCTCAGCAACATAAAAAATAAATTTGGCGGACACCCTTTATCTACGCACTATTCTGACTGTCATAATGGATTAATTAAGAGTACAGTAGTCACAGGCATTGAAATTGTGAAAAAGGATTGGAGAACAGGAGACTATATTAAAAAAATGTCTCGTGCTGAAACAAGATGGATTCTTAATTTAGATTCCCTTAAACCTAAAGGACTCAACAGCGAGGTGGAGCTATTTGCTTTTGAGTGAGTGCGGCATAGGGTTACAAACTATATAAGGCAGCACTCCTCTTATTAGGACCATCTCTGATGAAGAGAACTGTGATTCTCGAAACGCGTAGGAACTGGTCCTTGTCGCGCCCCGTACTCCCGTTCGGTCATGTGACCGCTACGTCACATCAGGTCCTGCCGTCATCTCTCACACACCGCAGGTCCTGAACGCGAGCTGGTGATTGCTCGCGCTGCGTGGGACACGAGGCTACAGGAAGGGCGTGTCACCGGCCGGTACAACCGCTTCTGAAGAGACGTACCCTTTAGCTGCCAACACAGAATTTCCTATTAAAGAAGACTTACTTCATTTATTGCACACGAGCAACACAACTTCTCTTACTATGGATATGAGGTAAATTACTGTGTACTGCACTGACAGGTGCATATATTTGATTTTATCTTTCTCAGTTTCGTTTTGGGTTAATATAGGTATCTCTACAGCGCAAAAGTTTTTTTGTTAACTTTTATGATTGCTTGACAACTTTGTGGTATTGTCCTATTTTTGCAGCTGATACCTTTTTCCTATTACACTTGCGCCTACCCTTCTCTTATTTTATTTTTTTTATACTTTCCTTTGTTAAATAAGATTTGGTTCAGGTGATCACCTAATCAGAAGCACATTAAGTAGAATGAGGTGAACTCTGGTTGGAATTCAACTGACACTGGAATGTTGAGAAGCTGATTTTTATAAAACTGTGCAGTGGTCTCTTAACTTTTGCCAGAGCTGTATATTCTTGGATAGTGAGACTAAGGCTGAGGTCACAATTGCGAGTGTGATGCGAGAAACTCGTGCGAGTCTCTCACATCAATACCCGGCACTGCCGCCGGCACTCGGACCGGACTGTGCGGCTACATAGAAATACATATAGCCGCACACTCCGGTCCCGAGTGCTGGTGGCAGTGCCGGGTATTGATGCGACAGACTCGCGCGAGTTTCTCGCATCACACTCGCAAGTGTGACCCCGGCCTAAGGGTGTATTTACACTGACGATTATCAGGCACAAGCAAAGTATGTCCACCCTACGCGAGAATGTATGCTGTGCATAGTTCGAGCCACCATAGTAATACATCGCTGATATACAACATTAGCAAATAACTTTTTGTGCTCTCTATTGCCTAATATAGGTAATTTACAAGCCCGTGCAACTGTGTTATCTCCAGAATAAAACGACCATATCCAGGGTAAAAGCAAAGGACCACTTGGACAAACCAATATTTGGTGAACGGGCATTCGTAGGAGTGCTAGATTCTGACTAACAGGCTGGCGAACACCCACTGCACAAGCAAAACTTTCATTTGTTGGATGTGATGATTTCACATGTTATCGGCAGCACACCATCCAGTGTAAACAGTTTATGTGCTCCCAAATACCTCACATTCTTTGAGCACAGAATGGTCGTATCAATGATCACAGAACTGTGGTTGACCTATCTACAAAGGCCATTAAACAACCACTGATCAGCTTACATGTGCTCGTTTAACAGCCACGCTCTCCATATCTTTACACCAGTGAAAGTCCTTCTGTATACGCTGCACAGAACCATAAACAGAGTAAACACAAAGCAAAAATGTAGTGCAGAACCCCGACGAATGTTTCGCCAGTATAGCTTCCCAACTGGTAAAGCTATGAACAAGCTATAGGCGAAAAGTACATCTGGGTCTGCACTTTTTGCTCTATATTGACTCTGCTGTTGCTACTTTGTAATATTGTTTTTCTATAATGTAGTTGCAGTATGGATTGCTTTCAACATCACCATATTTTATCCTGATAATAACGTTTTTAATTTGTTAACTTGACATTGTTCCAAGTGCAATATTTTGCAGTAATTTATAATTAATGTTCTACTACTGTGTCTATTCTCCTTGATCAAGGCAAAGTGGTTTGTTACATAGCTACACTTTAGCAATAAAGACAAATATCCATTAATTCATTTTCTTCCGAACAAGTATACATCATCTATTGTTTTTAGATAAGCCCTTTTTAATATGCTAAAAGAACATCTGCCATTAATATGTAATGGGGTGGAGAATTCCACAGTTTCATTAATTTATTGTAAAGAAACCTTTCTAATATAAAAGTCTAAATCACCTTTTTCCTCTAAATAATGAATGACCTCTGTTCCTTATAGGGATCTTCCATTCCATTTAAAGGGGCTGTCCAGGTTTGGCACAAAAGTATGCATTTACTCTACGTGACTGCAAACTTGTGAATCCTCACAGTGCGCGCTGTCAAGAGTCTCTGTAGCCGGCGGTGAGACTGGGTAGTTGTGTGACCACAAGTATGTGATATGCATACTTCAGCTCACATTCTGGCCAATTTTTTGAGTGAGGCCTCTCATGTCTATTCAAAATATATCCAAGACTATGCATACTGCATACCTGCAGTCATATGAACCACCTGATTTCATCACAGTCACAGGAGAATCCTAACAGCGATTTCGGTGCGCGATGTGAGGATTCACAAGTCTGCAGTCACATAGAGTGTATGTATCTGAGACTATGCACATTGCATACTTGCAGTCATACAACAGCCTGGTCTCATCGCAGTCACAAGAGAATCCTAACAGCGAGCCCAGTGCGCGATGTGAAGATTCACAAGTCTGCAGTCACATTAAGTGACTGCAGACTTTTGTGCCAAACCTGGACCACCCCTATAATAATCTTGTCATTAAATTTCCTGATGGACTCAACAAGAAAAATGAATTAATGTTTCATTATTAATTGAAGCATGTGTGATATATGTTCAAAGTTGTTTTTTGTATATATAGATGTTTTGATGATTTTAATTGACATTTTGGAATTTTATGTATATGATCTTGCGGGACCTTTGATCACATGATTGTATTGAGCCAATTGATTGGTGTTCTGATACCTTCAGGGATCGTCTGTGTATTTAGTACATGATCTTGCAGGACCTTTGATCACATGTTTGTAGTGAGCCATTTGATTGGTGTTTGATACTTTTTAAGGATTGTCAGTGCATTTAGTAACTAGCTTTGATAAAGACCACGGTGGAAGTCGAAACGCGTAGCTTGTCCTCCAGTGCTATGTGATGTCCAAGGAGCTTATTCATGTTTTTATTTATATGAAATAAAGAAGATATTTTTTATATACTTGAACATTTTTTCTGAATTTCCATGTTGTTCACGTCTCATCAGGACGGGATCCGAGCACCTTCCTTCCAAACGGTGAGCTGGCTTTCTTTGTTTGTATTGTTTTGTCATTAAATTACTGAAATTAATGCTTGAATTGATCCTTTCGAGTAAAGGAACAAGTTCTAAAAGGGATTATTCAAGATTGTATTTTTCTTTTCCTTGCAGACCTGTAAAATAACAAATGCAGTTGCTCCTCTTCTCCTTCTCCGGTCCAGTCCTCTTCCTCCATCACTGCTCCTGGCTTTGATGATAGGCTGCAGTGGTGATGTCATGTCTACAACTCAAGTGACCGCTGCATGCAATCACCACTGAGAGCCCAGTGATTGGCTGCAGCCTTCACTTGCACAGCAGTTTAGACAGCTGCAGCCTATCATCAAGAACTGGAGCAGCGGTCGTCCCTCCTCCCCCTGTAGTAGTTTAGAGCTACAGGGATTCTTCTTGGTGAATATTGCTTCGTTTATTACTTTCTAGTAATAATTGACTATATGGCAATTCTTATTCCCCTTGGACGACCCTTTTTAAAGAGACCGACGCTCAGTCCAGGTTATAAAACATCTGACTTCATTGCTTCTGTGCCATCGATAACACTGAACCAATGAGCACAATGTGGTCCCGTATATAAACAGGTCACAATAATATTCTGCCTGGCGCTAAATGTCGTCTCCGACTGCAGATAGGGAAAATGTAATTGTTTAATCTAGTTCTTTCCCTTCACAAAAACACTACCTGTAAAAAATGTAATCCGGGAATCTGTGTGTACATTGATACAGCCATTCAATAATTCTTAGGAGCTGGCTACATCAATCTTCTGCTACAGACCACAAACTGCCTTTGAAATACATAAGGACTAATGCTTATCATTTTTATTCCTGTTGATATATCTATTGCTCTGAACGTTCCTCTGATAAATTCCCATTGTCTGGGATTTCAAAATGAATGCTAAAGCTTCTGCTAACTTCATAAAGCGCAAGAACAAGATATCACGAAGCAAAAATAATGCTGTCTGTTAAAATTAAAAGATGGTTCACCCAGAAATCTTATCTCCGCTGATAAAGATGATCCCAAATTTATTACTATTACATTCCCAGCTGCCTCTCGTTGGGAGAATATACATTTATTATGTCGTGTAAGTTTAGCGAAATAGTCTATGGCCCGTTTGCACGCCTATTAGTTTCTTACAAGTTGAGGTTTGCTTTGATTTCATTTAGATTTACATTTAGTTGCAGCCAAATGATGCAAAAGTTTTCATCCAATTGAAAAAATATTTGTCCCCCCCAAATCCCATCGATAATACCCTATACTAAGACTTATTAGTATGCTCCTGTGCTGTTGTGTCCTGATCATGCACATTTCTAAGAATTAAAGGGAATCTGTCACCAGGATTTTGCTTTGTAATCTGAGAAAACCTAAAAGGGAAAAAAAGTGATCATAAGTACGTAGGTAAGTAAAAAGCAATAGTGCACATAAATAACATAGAGTACTTATTAAAGACTGTTTTTGATAAAAAAGAAAACCTGAAAGCTATCCCACCAGAGCCAGGGTGAACCTAATCGGACGGTCCTAACTTCTAGTATTAAAACTTTACCATGTGTCAAAAATGACCTCAATGTGAATAAGGGCCAATCAGGAGCAGGGCTGACTAAGTAATCTGAGAGCCATAGACCTGATTCCAGCGATGTGTCACTTACTGGACTACTTGGTGCAGTTTTAATAGAATCCCTGGTTTCTTCGATGTAGATGTTGCAGTGGTCAGAATCCTGAGCTGTGTATATGTGTGGCCCAGCTATGTCAGGCACACATAATCCAGGAAAATGCACAGGAAGGTAACCGCAAAAGCTTGATATCCATTCACGTCACTCACACTTTCAGACACACCCACCAGGGGTATAAGAGGTAGTGACACATAGCAATAGTCAGTCTGTTTCCTGTCTTCGGACAGATCGGTTCATTCAAGCCTTGGGAGACTCAAGAGTGAGTCATCCCCCAGTCAGCTTCCTGTCTTAGTACAGTGTAGTTCAGTGTCAGTCCAGTCTGTACTTGGAGGATACTGACAGCTGTCCAGTGAGCTCTGGAGAAAGCTGACATTTCCATCAAAGCTACAAGTGCTTATGTTAAGAGCGAGAGCAGGGCGAAGGGCACAGTGGAGAAGATAGATGCTAGTGCACCAGGTACCGGATTACCTGCACTAATTCACCGGACACCGGGGTCCGAAGCGTTGCTAGCGCTTCACGCCTAGTAACAAGATAACCGGAGGCTTTCTGGACTACAGGTCGCAGAAGGTAGCCCTAAGCGCTGATACGTAAACGGAGTCAGGGGGAACAAGGACTTTTAGCAGGGCCCTGCATAGAGGGACTTTGTTCTTTCCAACATCTGAGAATCAGAGACGAAAAGGCTCCACCACAATGTCGGCCGGGCGTTGCAGCTATTGAGAAAGCTGGAGATTGCAGAGTTAACTTCGCTTCATGCAAGTTTGGACTCAGATACATATGAAGTAAAGGAGGCCCCCAACCTGCTCAGCGGTTTCCCGAATGTGCATTCTCCACCCCGACCAGCTTCCCGGGACCTGCCTGAACACCTACAAGTAAAGGTATGAAAAGAAGCTGCATTGTGTGTGATTGAATTCTTAACTACGCCCTGCATCATCACCATAGACTTCCAGGGACTCGTCTCACCTGTGGGAGACTTACCACCCAGCTGCCCCCATAACATCCCCTGCGAAGATCCTTATAGCAGCGCTGGTCCAATTGATCAGATACCACAGGTGGCGTCACGAACTACCTATCCTTATAATCCCCTGTAAATATCCCCCATTGCATGACCGCCAGGGCCACGGAACGAGTCCCGCTGCCAGTGACATCTCCCATAGAAATCAATGGGCTCGGCTCCGAGTACCCCATAGCCCTGGTATCCACACATGTGGTGCGCGTCATCGCTTTGGCGTCACGAACAGGATGCGAAGCTTGCAATTGTGAGTCCTGTGTGCCTATTGAACTGTTTGGTGAAAAAGACTGTTTGCTGTATTTGGCGCCATTTTACCGCCATTTTGCCTCATATTCGTGCCCTAAGGCGCTGGGAAGAAGGGGGGCGTACCTGAAAGAGCGCGCTGTTGCCTGGACACGCCCCCAACTCTGACGCGGCGGCAGGTCCTGTGAGAGCGGAAGTGAACGCTCTGACAACACAGCGCCAGCGACAAAGGTCCTGTCTCCACCGCTGTGCCTGCGACGCTGCGCCTTTGAAAGAGGTAGGCTCCGATTAAACAGGGGGGCACCAACATGTCGCAGCAACCGGCAGACGGAGCGGCCCCCGCCGGAGGCCCCAATAGCCCACCGCTTGGCATTGTAGTGCAGGATGGAGGTGCGGGCCCCTCACCTGGTCCGGTGGTCCCGCTCATGCCCCTAACGCTCCCATACATGCCAGGAGCGAAGTGGCTCCCTCATACAGCGGCGAGCCAGACACCCTGCCAGGGTTTAAACGAAAATATGTAGCATCCTAGACATGTACTCAATGACTGAAAGCAAAAAGCTGCTGTGGTAATAGGACAGTTAGCTGGTGCGGCTGAGAGAGAAGTAGAGACTTGGACCACTGCAGACCAGGAGTCGGTACCTGCGATTCTCTTAAAGCTACAGGCCATCTTTGAGGACCGCACAGAAACGGATCTCCGGATGGCATTTTATCAGTGCTCCCAGAGACCAGGTGACAGCATTAGGGACTACGCCTGCCGGTTACAGGGGGCCCTGCGAGCTCTCAAACAGGCTAACCCTGCAAGTGCCATTGACGAAAGCAAAATGTTGAAAGAACAATTTGTACGGGGACTGAGGTCTCCAGCGGAAAGCAGGACTGTAAACTGGTGGTCCTTGGATCATCCAGATGCCACTTTTGATGCCCTAAAGGACATGGCAATAAAAGGACTGCGACCCTTGGAAAAGCCAGAGGTGGCAAATCAGTATCACCCGGGTGAAGCCACTCTAAAGCCGGCAGTACCCACCTTTTCCCCGCAGGTGGCAGAAGCTAAAATGCAGGTGGCGCCCCCTAGTGAGTTGGAATGTCTGCGCTCAGAAGTGCGCCAGCTGACTAAGAACCTGGCCACTGTAATGAATGCCCTGCAACTGCGGAAAGAAGAAGGAGGAAAGATCCTACTAGCCGACTGTCCGGAGGATGTCCCTTGGATGAACCGGAGGAAATGGAGGACGTCGCCTCACCGGAGGAGGACCACGCCACCCCCAGGAGCGACTCCTGATCAACACCATCCTCGCCGAGAGATCATCTGCTACCGCTGCAACCAAAAAGGTCATATGGCTCAGCAATGTCCTTTAAACGAGCCGATCCTGGGTCAGAGGGCCAACACCCAGGAGTAGACTCATCAGGCCCCTTAGACTGGAACCGCAGGTTCGTGGGTGGACGACCCTACCTGTCCATCATTCTGGACGGGATTGCAATTCCTGCACTGCTGGACACTGGATCTCAGGTGAACATAATACCTGATGTCCTTTATAATAAATTTGGTCAAAGGACAGTCTCCAGCCCCCGAGCCCTGACTTTACAGTGTACGCCACCAATGGTCTCCCTGTTGAGGTACTCGGAGCCAAAAATGTGGACGTAAAAGTGGGCAGAGTGGAGCTGAAGGATCAGGGACTTCTAGTAGTAAGGACTGTAAATGAGGAAAATGGCTTAAATGTGATATTAGGTACTAACATTATCAGTAACTGTCTGGGAGAAGTTGTGTTTTTGCTCCAACAGCTCGCTGAAGTTGCCAAGCCAAAGCAGAAGGGAGTGATCCAGAGGGAGATCCGGGCCCTGATGTGCCAGCAGCAAGCGAAGCTTACAGATGGTGAAATCGGTAATGTACGGGTCACGGACCCGAATCCCATTGTAATACCCCCAATGAGTGAAATGTTAATATGGTGTAGAGCAGCCATAGGTCTGAGGGGACAGAACTACCAAGCAGTAGTAGAGCCCCATCGTTCAGAGCACAGACCTACACTCTTAACTGCTAGAGGGGTAGTGGAAGTAATAAATGGGAGAGTACCAGTACGACTTCTCAACTGGGGAGACGATGAAGTAAATTTACCACGTTATGCCACAGTTGCTAAATTACATGCCGTAGATAACAATTCTATCCTCACACCGAGTCCTTAGCCTCCCGCCAACCAGCGGAGAATAATGATCCGGCAACCCCGGTAGCGGATTGGTGTCAGCAGCTTCATATAGGGACAGACACCACTTCCGTCCACCAGAAACAGGGGGTACTACGGGTGGTACAAGAGTACGCACAAGTATTTAGCAAACACCCACTTGACTTTGGGACAATTAAGGGAGTACAGCATCATATCCCTACAGGCAGTCATCCTCCCATCAAAGAGCGGTACAGGCCTATACCTCCAGCCCACTATCAGAAAGCTAAGGAAATGTTGCGTGACATGAAGGAAGCCGGGGTGATAAGGGATAGTTGTAGTCCCTGGGCAGCACCTCTAGTTCTAGTTAAGAAAAAGGATGGTAGCATGAGAATGTGTGTAGATTGCAGACAAGTAAATCGCATAACACATAAAGATGCATACCCATTACCACGCATAGAGGAATCCTTAGCTGCTCTGAAAACGGCTAACTACTTTTCTACCCTCGACCTTACTAGTGGGTACTGGCAAGTAGCTGTGGCTGAGGAGGATCGGGAGAAAACTGCTTTCACCACCCAATGGGACTCTGCGAGTTTGACAGAATGCCGTTTGGCCTCAGCAGTGCCCTGGGAACATTCCAGAGAGTGATGGAGAGCTGTCTGGGACATCTCAACTTTGAAACCGTGTTGCTGTACCTGGAGACGTGATTGTGTACTCCAAGACATATGAAGATCATCTGAAGCACCTGGCAGAGGTATTCGAGTCACTGTCCAAGTATGGGATGAAACTGAAGCCCTCAAAGTGCCATCTGCTCAAACGGAAGGTACAGTACTTGGGACATATTGTCAGTTCCGAAGGAGTAGCGCCGGACCCCGAGAAGGTCACAGCCATCCAGAAATGGCCGGAGCCGAAGAATCTAAAGGAGGTGCGACAGTTCCTGGGACTAACAGGTTACTACAGGAGGTTTGTAAAAGATTACACCAAGAAAGCGGCGCCTTTACAGGACCTCCTGGTCGGACAACCTCTCAAGAGCAGAAACCCTCCATTCAATTGGGGTAAAGAACAAGCTGAGGCATTCAAAGAGATGAAAGAGATCCTGACCGGCGATGAAATCTTAGCCTACCCTGATTACAGCCAACCGTTCCTGCTGTACACCGATGCCAGTAACGAGGGATTGGGAGCGGTCCTCAGTCAGAAGCAGAATGGCCAAGAAAAAGTCATCGCATATGCCAGCAGAAAGCTCAGGCCAACTGAGAGGAACCCGGAAAACTTAGCAGCTTCAAACTGGAGTTCCTAGCGCTGGTCTGGGCCATTACCGAAAGATTCAAACATTACCTTGCCTCCAACAAGTTCACTGCGTACACAGACAACAACCCCTTGACGCACCTTGAAACAGCCAAGCTGGGAGCCATGGAGCAACGTTGGATGGCTCGGCTGTCAAACTATCAGTTTACCATCAAGTACAGAGCGGGCCATAAAAATGCTAACGCGGACGCCTTGTCCAGAATGCCGCATGAATCCGACACGGAGGAAGAATCAGATGATCTGGAAGAAATCGAGCTACCTGCGTTCCACCGAAATGGGATGGTCCAAGAGCAACGAGTCTACAGAAAGCGGATGGTGAGATGTTGAACCCTTTACCTCATCACAGCTGGAAGGAGACTCAGGACAGCGATCCAGTGGTCAGCCGTGTCAAGGAGCTGATAAGACAGGAAGGTTCCTCCTTGGAGAAAGACGCACCCATACCAGCAAAGCTCCTGTGGAATGAGAGAAGCCGGTTGTTCATCTACCGTGAGAAGTTGTGCAGGAGATACGTCGACCCAAGGACCCATGAGATGGTTTGGCAGATAGTGGTCCCCAGAGCAGACATCCAAATGGTGTTAGAAGCCTACCACGATCAAGCGGGACACTTTGGCTGGAAAAAGCTGGAGACCCTGTTGAGGTGTCGGTTCTACTGGGTAGGGATGCGCAGCTCCATCGAGAAGTGGTGCCGGAACTGTGGACCCTGTGGCCTCAGACGAAAAGACTACTGTAGTCAGAAGGCACCCTTGCAGCCTATCCGGACGACTCGTCCCCTGGAGATCGTGGCATTGGATCACGTCAAGTTGTCCCCAAGCAGGTCAGGATACTCATATGCCCTGACCATGGTGGATCACTATTCCAGGTTTCTGGTGGTCGCCCCTGTCAAAGATATGACAGCAGAGACAGCAGCAAGAACCTTCCAAGCAAGTTTCTGCAGACCACACGGATATCCGGAGCAGGTGCTGACTGATCGAGGTCCTGCATTCGAAGCTGAACTGTTTAAGGAATTCTGTCAATTGTATGGATGTAAGAAGATCAGAACAACACCGTACCACCCTCAGACCAATGGCCTTTGTGAAAAGATGAATCACATTGTCATCGACTTACTGAAATCTGTACCACTGGAAGAAAGAAATCGGTGGCCTGACTTGCTACCTGACCTGGTTGACTTGTACAACCACATACCAGTAAGTTCCACCAACTGCACTCCAGCCTACCTTATGAGAGCAAGACCCGGAAGGCTGCCAATGGATTTGGAACTTGGTGTGGTAGAACCAGAGGCTGATGACAGTGCTGAAGATTGGGACACAACTCGACAAGAACAGTACAGGAGAGTACAAGCCTGCGTGGAAGACAGTCTCAATAAAGTAAGAGAAAAACAAGAGAAGAACTATAACAAAAATGCTCCCGCTAAGCCTCTTATGCCTGGAGAAATTGTGCTAAAAAGAAAAAGAAGAATGCACAAATTGGATGATCAGTGGGAACAGGAGCCATATGTCGTGCAAAATTCCAAATTTGATAACAGAAAAACCTGTACCATCAGCAAGGATGGAGGAAAAATGACTGCAACTGTGTCTAGAGATCATCTAAAGTTGTGTCCGGGCCCATTAAAGCTTCGTGAGGAAGAACCTGTTGTTCTTCAGAAAGAAAATGATGAAGCGGTCATACATACGGATTTGGGAGATTTACCTGCGGATTGGCCCAGAATGGGAGAAGCCGTAATCATTCCTGTGCTGCAGTTTTATCAACCGCAAGAGGAGTCTCTACATCCAGTCATACCAATTGTGCCAGTAGAGCCAGTTCCAGAGGGGTCTGTTCCAACGGAACCTCAACCAGAAGAACCTCAAGAAGCAGCACCACAAGAAGTGGAGTCCCCTGGTGAAGCAGTACCGCATCGCCCAGTCGCTAGCATGCTTGCCAGGTCCCTAGAAAGGTGGAGTCGTGTCTATAGTTTGCCGTTACGCAGAACAGATAGGCTAGAAACTACTATACCTGATGCTACCCCACGTAGGTCAGAACGTATCACTAAAGGAAGATTACCTATTCGTTATCAAGAGTAGTCCTAGTAAATTAGTTAGCCAGACCCAGACAGGGTTTACTGCATCTGAAGAATTGTATAAAGTTTTACAAAGAAGAATTAATGATTTCATGATATGTGTTTTAACCCTGCATGGACTGCGTGGCTGTGGACTGTGCCAGCCCAAAAACTTTCAATGTAAATAGTTTGCACTACGGTGCCTTATCTTGGTTTTACACAAAGCCTTGAATTACCTCTGAAGAAAAACCCGTATGGTGTGGCCTAGAGTGAGGTCTGCAGTCAGAAGTCCTGCAGCCCACCCAGGACCCACGTGGGAGGTTTTTGGTGCGGGTCCTCCACAAGAATATTGTCTAGTATTTATGGAAATGTTTTGATGCTTTGATACTTTTGTATTTTTCTAATGTACAAATTGTAACGTTCAAGAAGTCTTACCTCCTGGATGGGAAGTGTTAAAATGTTGATGTTATATGCAAAACAAATATGTTTTCTTTTTCTCTTTTACAGCCCGGGAGTGCTGTGTTTAACCAAGGGGGGATGTGTGGCCCAGCTATGTCAGGCACACATAATCCAGGAAAATGCACAGGAAGGTAACCGCAAAAGCTTGATATCCATTCACGTCACTCACACTTTCAGACACACCCACCAGGGGTATAAGAGGTAGTGACACGTAGCAATAGTCAGTCTGTTTCCTGTCTTCGGACAGATCGGTTCATTCAAGCCTTGGGAGACTCAAGAGTGAGTCATCCCCCAGTCAGCTTCCTGTCTTAGTACAGTGTAGTTCAGTGTCAGTCCAGTCTGTACTTGGAGGATACTGACAGCTGTCCAGTGAGCTCTGGAGAAAGCTGACATTTCCATCAAAGCTACAAGTGCTTATGTTAAGAGCGAGAGCAGGGCGAAGGGCACAGTGGAGAAGATAGATGCTAGTGCACCAGGTACCGGATTACCTGCACTAATTCACCGGACACCGGGTCCGAAGCGTTGCTAGCGCTTCACGCCTAGTAACAAGATAACCGGAGGCTTTCTGGACTACAGGTCGCAGAAGGTAGCCCTAAGCGCTGATACGTAAACGGAGTCAGGGGGAACAAGGACTTTTAGCAGGGCCCTGCATAGAGGGACTTTGTTCTTTCCAACATCTGAGAATCAGAGACAGAAAAGGCTCCACCACAATGTCGGCCGGGCGTTGCAGCTATTGAGAAAGCTGGAGATTGCAGAGTTAACTTCGCTTCATGCAAGTTTGGACTCAGATACATATGAAGTAAAGGAGGCCTCCAACCTGCTCAGCGGTTTCCCGAATGTGCATTCTCCACCCCGACCAGCTTCCCGGGACCTGCCTGGAACACCTACAAGTAAAGGTATGAAAAGAAGCTGCATTGTGTGTGATTGAATTCTTAACTACGCCCTGCATCATCATCATAGACTTCCAGGGACCCGTCTCACCTGTGGGAGACTTACCACCCAGCTGCCCCCATAACATCCCCTGCGAAGATCCTTATAGCAGCGCTGGTCCAATTGATCAGATACCACAGGTGGCGTCACGAACTACCTATCCTTATAATCCCCTGTAAATATCCCCCATTGCATGACCGTCAGGGCCACGGAACGAGTCCCGCTGCCAGTGACATCTCCCATAGAAATCAATGGGCTCGGCTCCGAGTACCCCATAGCCCTGGTATCCACACATGTGGTGCGTGTCATATAACCCCGCCCACAGCCCTGATTGGAAGCTTTCTGTGTATATGGTCAGTAACCTGCCAATCAGTGGTGGGAGGGTGGGGCTACACAGATTAGCCTGACTGACCTGCACATGAGACCTAGTCCTCTAGTGATAATCTCCTGACACTGATTGCACTGAAAATACAGCCTAGTAAGTGACACATCACTGGAATCAGGGTCTATTCCCCTATGTTATGCTGCTTTCAGATTAAATATATGATATATTCCCTTTAAATAGGCACCACCATATTGAAAACATAAATATAGGATTTTCTTTTTCATCAATTGCTAATAAAAGTTGCACAGAACTAAGAGGTGCAGCAAAGTAAAGTAAAGTATGATGAGAGTTGAGGATTTCATCTTCACAGCTGTGACTGATTGTAGCCTCGGTGTACTTAATTAACAATTATGTTTTTGCTGGGGAACTTTAGGGGTAGTTGGACCATTTAAGATGTGGAATTTTAATAAAAAACCCAGAGCTGTGCCCCCGTATGTTACATGATGTAATAGGATGTAATATACAAGATACAAACTTTCCCCTTCCATCCACGTACTTTAGTTTCCATGCGAGTCTTGCTGGATCCTCACCAGACATTTTCCTAACGCTTTGCATACTTTGCACAAGTGGTCCATGGATGTATATAATTAGAGGCCCCCTCAGCTATTTCATCCCTCCGATCATCTACATTTTTATTTCTTTCTTTTAGCCCCACAATCTGCGTTTTCTAAAGATAATACAATAGTGGCAGAAATGACGTGAACTTTGTATTTTTTCACATCTGGATTTTGATGAATGATCTTTCAGAGCAAAATATTTCCCCTATTTAATGCATGTGGTTGCTGTGCGCACATAGACGTCCACACTGTTCATCTGTTTGATGGAGCTGCTGAAAAATCACAAACTGCATTAAATCAAATAAAATACAAATGTCATCACCACAGATTGCGGGAGATGACAACCTTGTGGTTATATTGGTTTTATGAGAGAAACATGAATACTACAAAAACAAGGTTACAAAATACTGTGCAAGGGGATAAGTATTCCCAGGTTGTCATTATCTTCTGCTCTCTCATTAATTATCATTTTCATGTCATTTGCTATTACATCTTACCACTGTGTGTATGTGAGTGTGCACAATACCACATGCATATGATGAACGTGGGATGTTAAAAGCCTATTTTCAATTAATACTTAGATAAACCTTTACCCTCTCCAATCCTCAGACCATTCACAGACATTGTAGCCCTTTAAAAGATAAACCAGTCGATCCCTTCACGACCCCAAAGTTCTGCTTTAGCAGCTAGAAATCAAGTTTTGAAGATCGGTCTGGAAGTGCATTGGTGCATGAGGGTGCACTTACAGCTTCTTAGCTTCTGCTGTATTTCCGACCTACCAGCATCCTCTCCTGACAGGTCAGGAGACAAACAGACAAATGACCTGTCAATCATCCAGGGGTGGGTGCGGCTAGTGCGGGAATAGAGCTTACACTAAGAAGCTGTAAGTGCATCGTCATGCCCCAATGCACTTCCAGACTAAACTTAAAAACACAATTTCTCACTGGTGAAGCAGCACTTTGGGGTCATAAAGGAGTCAACTGGTTTATCTTTTAAAGACTACACAGTCATATTAATGGTTTGGGGGAGGGGGTTGGCCATCATTCTTCACAAGTTGAAACTGATTTTGGTGCATATGGAACAGTCTAAGGGTGTGTTTCCACGATCCGGATTTCTTCAGTAATTGCTGCGTGTTTGACGCTGTGCGCTGGCGCAGCGTCAAACATGCAGCGTCCAGATGTTACAGCATAGTGGAGGGGATTTCAAGAAATCCCGTCTCCACTATGCGTAAAAACACGCAGGCGGCAGACCTGCGTTAACGGACATGCTGCGCGTCTTTTCAGATCGCAGCATGTCCTATTCCCTTGCGGCAATGCTCCATCGCCGCAAGGGAAATAACACAGGGCTATGTAGCCCTGCGGTCATTCCGGATGTGTTCAATGAGCACATCCGGATTCACCGCGCATTCACTAGGGGGCGGGGCTTTGGGCGGAGCGGACTTTCCGCTCTGTCCAAAGCGCTGTGGTTCCGGACCGTGGAAACAGCCTAATATGTGCAGGAACTGTCCTAATTCTCTGTAACTTGCAATCCACTATTTTTCAGAGAGTGGTTACCAATTAATAAGCATTTTTCAGCATCCATTGCTCCTACCATTGTCCAATGGCTTGCCTGCTCTGAATTGAATCCCCACCTTCATTTCGTGTAATCTGTTTCAGCATTTCTTGTGCTAAAGACAGATTACACTTGGCAACAGGCAGTAAACAATAAGTTACACAAAAGAGAGTTCCATCGTTTCGGAGGTGAAATAACTTAAGAGGTTGTCCGGGACTTTAACATTGATGGTCTATCCTTAGACTAGGTCATCAATATTTGATCAGCTGTATTCTGCGTCTGTGGTGGCCAAAGCGGCTCAGTTACTAAGCTCCATAGCTCCATTAACAGAATGGTGGCCACAGCCAGGTACTGCACATCCATCTCCTACTCAAATCAACAGGAAGAGGATGTGCAGTAATAATATAGTATAGTATAATAATATAATATAGTTATAAATTCAGTGATATTAAAGTTGTCTGTTTTGCACTTGATATACCAAATAAGATCAAGATGTTTGTAAGTACAGTAACCATTTAGAGAAAATTTCTCATAATTAGAGATGGGCGAACCCGAACTTAAAAGTTTGGGATTCGTACTGGACAATTAGTGACCAGTCCTAAAAGATGAACATGGAGTTCCGGGGGAAGTCTGTTACAATGTTCAGAGTTCCGTGGGAAGTCTGTTACAATGTTCAAAGTTTTGGGGGAAGTCCGCAGCAGTGTTTGGAGTTGCAGGGGAATTCCATTACAATGTTTGGAGTTCTAAGGGTAGTCCGTTGCAGTGTTTGGAGTTCTTCTAGGGGAAGGCTGTTGCAATGTTCGGAGTTCCAAAAGAAGTCCGTTGCTGTGTTTGGAGTTGCGAGGAAATTCCGCTACAATGTTTAAAGTTCGGGGTTAGTCGGTTGCAGAGAGAGAAACAGAGAGAGAATATTTTCTAGCTCAAAAGTTTGGGTCACCATTGCTTTAAATGCCGAACACGGAGTTCCGGGGGAAGTCTGTTGCAATGTTCATAGTTCCAGTGGAAGTCCGTTGCAGTGTTTGGAGTTGTGGGGAATTCCGTTACAATATTTGGAGTTCTGAGGGTAGTCCATTGCAGAGAAAGAGACAGAGAATATTTTCTAGCTCAAAAATTTGGGTCACCATTGTTTTAAATGCTAACACGGAGTTCCGAGGAAAGTCTGTTGCAGTGTTTGGGGTTCCGGGGGAAGTCCGATGCAGAGAGAGAGAGACAGAGAGAGAATATTTTCTAGCTCAAAAGTTTGTCACCATTGTTTTCAGTGGGGTTCAAATTCTGTTTCAGGTTCTGGTATCTGAAACGAACTTTGGAATAAAGTTCAGGTTGGGTACTAGAACCTGAATTTCCACGGATCCATTGATTAGATGTAAGTCTGCAAAAGAGCAATGTTGTCCTACAATTACTAATGCGCTCTACTTGATAGTGCAAAATTACTAGCATCTGCCTGTGGTAGATTCGGTGTATCTTGCTAGAAGTTAGACACCTCCCCCCTACTTAGGCAAATACTTAGTTGGTTAACTTTATTTGAATACAAAAACTGGAGCATGGCAATAATATATTAGGTATAAATATTGAGTTTTTTTAGATTTGAATTTTTTATATTTAGAAATGTTCCTTGGGCCAAGGCAGCTGCTAATAATGTAACTTTTTGGCTTATTTATGCCACTCTTCTCACTTTCATAAAGTGTGTGTAATCTAAGTGTGACCAGAAAAATGAATTGCAACTTTTTAATCGTCGCAATCTCACTGCAGGAAAGGAGTGATGTAAAAAGTGGAAATTCAGCTCTTTACAGAAGTGTTATACCTAAAGATATGTCAAATTTATTTAAAATCATGCAACACTTTAATACATTCGCCAATGTATTAATTTAAAAGTTGCCCTCTTGGTAGCTTCCCCAATGTCAAAACTCACATTCACAGAGGTGGTAAGCAAAGGAATGGAAAGTGGTGTAGTGTTGAAGAGAGGACTGTACTGTACGGAAAAAAAACTTTTCCTTTAAAACCACTTTTAAAAAGTTGGCAAATATAATTCAAATAATAAGGATTTAAATAATATGTAAGTTTTTTGATGATTCATTTCCTTTACTGTGGGTGATAAATAGTAGTGCTGATACCATTGACTATATCTACTAATTAAATCCTAGCTCTCATTTTCTAGGAGAATCTTATTGATTGCTGTAAAAATTGGCTTTAATTTCCTATTGCTTTATATTGTATACACCTTTACTAAACAATTATCTTTTGTCTTTAAAAAGAAGCAGTCATCAGGATTTTGCATGTTAAAATAAAGGCGTGGCCATAATGGCGATATTATACTGACTCAATAGAGTCCTTCAGTGAAGAAATCCGCAGCCTGGTTGTTGCTTAGTCACCATCAGAAGTTTGGGTTTCCTAAGCTTATGGTAAATCTGGCGGGACTGTGGGATGGGACTGTGGGTAGGGTCTTTGGCTCTGTCCTAGCCCCTCCACTACCTCGGCTGTCTGTATCTTCTTTCTTTTTTAAAATCCATGCCAGCACTGATCATAATCGTGAGCGGCGCGTGCCCATGTTGATCTTGTGCCGGTCTTCAGTATAATGGCACCAATGGATGTGCATGTGCAGATTGACCTCCTGGGGGTCTTCAGTAAAATGGTGCTGGTAGCATCACATGCGCTGGTTAAGATCTCATCTTGTCATTGAGTCGAGATATAAACCTGAACAGGCGTGCCATCAGCGACATTTTTCTGAGGACTGCCGAAAGATCAATCTGCGCAAGCACTACCCGAGACTTGGACGTCGCTGGTATCAAATTTAAAACAAGAAGATGATACAGACACCAGAGGCAGCTGAGGGGTCAAGGCAGAGCCAAATCCCTAGCCACAGTCCTGCCCCACAGTCCCGTCCTACAGTCCTGCCTTTCAGTCCCGCCTCACAGTCCCACCCCTCAGTCCCCCCACTTTGCCACCCCACAGTCTCACCCCACAGTCCTGCTCCACAGTCCCGTCCTACAGTCCCACCCCTCAGTACCGCCACACAGTCCCACCCCACAGTCCCGCCCCACAGCCTCACCCCACAATCCCACCCCACAGTCCCGCAACACAGTCGCACCCCAATGCATCAAAAGCCCAATCTTTTAATGATGATTAAACAACAACCAGGCTGCAGATTTATTTACTATCTTCATTATGGCCATACCTTTATTTTAACATGCATACAGTCATGGCCAAAAGTTTTGAGAATGGCACAAATATTATATTTTCACATGATCTGCTGCCCTCTGGTTTTTATGTGTGTTTGACAGATGTTTTTATCACAAACAGAAATATAATTGCAAACATATGAGTAACAAAAGCTTATATTGACAGAATGAGTTAATGCAGCAAGTCAATATTTGCAGTGTTGACCCTTCTTCTTCAGGACCTCTGCAATTCTCCCTGGCATGCTCTCAATCAACTTCTGGACCAAATCCTGAAGGTACTGCCACACTAAACAATCCCGCTAGCGATCACGATAACGACGCATACTAATGCGATCGCTAGCGGGATTGTTTCTATATCGCTAAGTGCGGCCACATTTAGCGATATAGTTAACGACGCTATCGCCGTTAGCGATCTTCTTAACGACTTTAGCGGTACAAAAGTACCGCTAAATCGCTAAGAAAAGGTGCCACACTAGCGATATATACTTACCCAGCGGGAGCGCCGACGAGAAAATAGGGTCCGGAACGATTCCAGCGACGAGCGAGATCACAGCAGGAAGCTCGTCGCTGGCAGCTGCCGCACTGAACAACATCGCTAACGGGATCGCTAAATAGTGACGTTTTTTAGCGATCCCGTTAGCGATATTGTTCAGTGTGGCATACCCTTGACTGATAGCAGTCCATTCTTGCACAATCAATGCTTTCATTTTGTCAGAATTTTTAGGTTTTTGTTTGTCCACCCGTCTCTTGATGATTGACCACAAGTTCTCAATGGGATTAAGATCTGGGGAGTTTCCAGGCCATGGATCCAAAATCTCTATGTTTTGTTCCCTGAGCCATTTAGTTATCACCTTTGCTTTATGGCAAGGTGCTACATCATGCTGGAAAAGGCATTGTTGATTGCCAAACTGCTCTTGGAGGGTTGGGAGAAGTTGCTCTTGGAGGATATTCTGGTACCATTCTTTATTCATGGCTGTGTTTTTAGGCAAGACTGTGAGAGAGCCGATTCCCTTGGCTGAGAAGCAACCCCACACATGAATGGTTTCAGGATGCTTAACAGTTGGCATGAGACAAGACTGGTGGTAGCGCTCACCTTGTCTTCTCCGAATGAGGCATTTTCCTGATGTCCCAAACAATCGAAAAGGGGATTCATCAGAGAAAATAACTTTACCCCAGTCCTCAGCAGTCCACTGCCTGTACCTTTTGCAGAATATCAGTCTGTCCATGATGTTTTTTTTGGAGAGAGGTGGCTTCTTTGCTGCCCTCCTTTTGAGACCAGGCCTTGCTCCAAGAGTCTCCGCCTCACAGTGCGTGCAGATGCACTCACACCTGCCTGCTGCCATTCCTGAGCAAGCTCTGCACTGCTGGTAGCCCGATTCCGCAGCTGAAACACTTTTAAGAGATAGTCCTGGCGCTTGCTGGTCTTTCTTGGGCCCCTGGAGCCTTTTTGGCAACAATGGAACCTCTCTCCTTGAACTTCTTGATGATGCGATAGATTGTTAACTGAGGTGCAATCTTTCTAGCTGCGATACTCTTCCCTGTTAGGCCATTTTTGTGCATTGCAATGATGACTGCACATGTTTCTTTAGAGATAACCATGGTTAACAGAAGAGAAACAATTATGCAAGCACCAGCCTCCTTTTAAAGTGTCCAGTGGTGTCATTCTTACTTAATCATGACAGATTGATCTCCAGCCATGTCCTCATCAACACCCACACCTGTGTTAATGGAGCAATCACTGAAAAGAGGTGTTGTGAATGGGTTTGAGATGAGTTCTGAGCAGAGGCTTCCTCTGGTGGTTACAAGCGGTGCTGGTCTGTCCAGTGAAGATTGTGAGGACTGGGAATCAGGTGTTACTGACTGGTCTTATATAAGGGAGTCACCTTCCCATCAGGGTTGCCGGTGAACAATTGTTCTGGTCTGAATCCTTCATTCTTGTTTCCCTTGTAGCCTGCTGTGTCGTGTCTGCATCTCCTGCTAACAGATAAGACATTTTCTTCTTTTTGTTTTTGTGCTATATTTTTGCATTTTGTCCTGCACTTCTGTGGGGGCCTTCGGGTCCCCTCCGGGGGCTTTTGCCCTCTCAGTTTAGTTCAGCCACTTGTGTTTGTACTTTTGCTTTTTCCAGTTTTTTCAGTGGCTGCTGTTTTGATTTTGTTACACCAGAGAACTAATTTAGGTGGAAGAGGTCGTGTGATCTCAGGTGTTTTTGAAATTAGTAGAGTTGGTGCTTTTCAGGGTTTTCTGGGATTGCAGTAAGTACCCTTCCTATCCTTTTCTATTTAGTTAGTTTGGGCCCCAGCGTTTGCTCATACTATTTTCTTTCTGTGTCAGTATTTCATCTTGTCTAACCGCCATTACATGTTTGGGGGCTTTCTATTATCTTTGGGGTTCTGCTCCGGGGCAGATAGCTTTCCTATTTCTATCTTTAGGTGTAGTTAGTTTCTCAGGCTGTGACGAGGCGTCTAGGACCAACGTAGGAACGCTCCACGGCTGCCTCTAGTTGTGGTGGTTAGTCAGGGTACTGCAATCTCATAGTTTCCAACTGCTCTGGTGTATTGCCTTTTTTACCTGCACTCCTCAGCTACCGAAACATAACAAGAGGTTAGCTGGTCTTTTAAGGCAGGGCTGCAATGATGTTGAAATGTGTTTTGGGGGATAAAGTTCATTTTCTAGCCAAATATTGACTTTGCAAGTAATTGCTGTTAAGCTGATCACTCTTTATAACATTCTGGAGTATATGCAAATTGCCATTAGAAAAAGTGAAGCAGTAGACTTTGTAAAAATTAATATTTGTGTCATTCTCAAAACTTTTGGCCATGACTGTAATCCTGATGACAGGTTTTCATTTATTATTATCTAAAAATGTATTATAAAATGTTCCCAGGTTTCCTGAGTTGGAGAGATATAAGACAAATCTGTGTCACATGGAGAAGTTGTCTGTTATATAGCAGATAAAGCTCTAATGACATCTTCATTGCATAAAAATTGGGAAATTATAGCAGAGAAAACCTAAATTACCAGGTCTGTTAGGAACAAAGGTTTTAGATTCCTAATGTAAGGTAGGAATACACATAGCGTCAAGTATCATCCAGAACCTCACTAAAAAAAAATCTAGGATAATTTGTGCTATGCCTGCAGAAGTAAATCATCTGTTGTCCGGTAGACATGAATGGTGTGATGATAATACGATGTGTCATCACTGAATACGATACAAATTATTTTAATAACTACTCACTGTCATCCGTCAGCACAAGTCATCCCAGTTCATTCTATTACTGGGGAAATCAATTACATTGACAATGAGTGACACTTGACACTAGGACACAGAGAAGTAGTAGCTCATCTTATCTCTACATACCTCAGAGATGTGGACATGACTTTTCTGCTGTATATCTTTCACTTAGCCAAACTCTACACTCAACACTTCAGTAGTCTACTTCTATACAGTATCTAGATTTATGGTTTCTATATCATACAAGGGTCAAGTGCAGGAATGTACTGTTACTATCCATTTACTACAAAGCTATGTTTGACATGTAGTAATATCTGATAGGTTCAAAGGTCACATTTGTAGAGTTGTTACAAGTTGGAAACAATGCTTTCCCAAAATGACCCGAAGATTGACATTACATTGATTATTTATTCATTTGGTTTATTGTTTAATTTCATGCACTCCTCCTATAACCCTTTATGACTTTATAGTTCTGCATTTTGGACCTAGATTTCCACAATTGGTCATTTTTTATACTAATTTGTAGCCATATTAAAGTCCATGTGAAAAAAACCTCCAAAAACTCCTTTGTTTACACCAACTTCTGTTTCACCTTGTTTTTATCTACATAATAATATATAAAAAAAATATAAAGGTAGAGATGAGCCAGCAAAATTTTAATTTGCCTGTTCATGTGGATTTTAGCTTCTCCACAAACTTAATATCCCTTTTTATTTTTATGCTCTTCAGATCCCAGAACATAGTAATCGTAATATGTAAAATATAGGGAATAAAAATAAAGTAAATACTGATACTCACCTTACTGCTCACCTCTCCGGACCCTCCATTGATCACAGTCACCCATCCACTCCTCGTCGCATCTTTAGATTGTCCTCATTCTCTTTGAATTGTTCTTGCTCAAGAGCCACCAACCCCTCCGAGCCTAAACAACCCCGAAGTCCCGGCGCAGTGTTTGAGGAGCAGGACATTTTAAATTGATAGGGGTCGTTACCGGTTTGAGACACGTAGATCCGGAGAGCAGATTGTCGGTCATTACATGTCTCACACTGGTAACACACCCTTAGATTTATAATAAGCTTTGGAGGCAGATTCTCAGGGAAAGCTATGTCTGACCCATAGATCTTAACAGCTCATTTACATATAAGAAAAACTTGGATTTCTCTGAAATAAGACATCGGATTGCGGAGAACAAGGCATCATTTTATTCAATTTTCTATAACTTGTATGCCCATATAGACAACTTAGGAGGGGTGATCCTACTGAAGAGATTCCCTTTAAGTATAACAATTCCTAAATTCCTTAAAAACTATTTATTGTGTTTAGCTTGTTCCAATGCTGATGACATGTATATCTAATATAAGTATACACACATATATATATCAGAGAAGACATTTTTTTTACATTGAACGTTTACTAATATAAGCCCCTACGAATCCTTAGCAGAAGCTTGAATTTCCATAGAACATATCCCATAATCTCCGGATCTATACAATGAGTAGACCCGGTGAGATCCCAACCATAGGTCAGGCGATAAAAAATAACATACTGATACAGAAAATTGATGAAATTAGTCGTCATGCCCATACAAATTAGTCCTCATACATCACGGTGCTTATGTGAGGCATCATATTTTCCCCTGCAAACATTGCTTCTACAGGAGAATAGCATAATGCAACAGGCAATGGAATATGCCACCATTTTTCCCACTCTGTATAAATCTGTGCTGATGAAATCTATGTATGTCAGTATATGAAATCAGAATAGTCTTAAAGATTTCCATGGGTGCAATATCATGGATCCATAGAACAATCCATACAGCAAGGATCCATAATTCATTCTTGTACCTGGTTCTATCACGGATCCCTGTTAGTATCTTAATTTACAGTTGAAGCTGTAAAGAATTTTCAGAATGTGAAAAAAAATTTTTTTTTTAATCAAAATGGGTTTCCCAATCGTTTTGCTAGTCGCTAAAAACAGCTCTTGATCTAGTGGATTTACCAGAATGATCTCATGATCATAATTCAGTTTTTTTATATTCATCCTATCGTCAATCCTCCACTATATTTAATTCAGCTAGTATTATCTTGCTTAGTTGTCTTTTTCCATCTGGAAATTTTTGGTATGCTTTAGCCACCGACAAGTGTTCATAGGAGATCTGCAATGACAATCACGAGGGGCTTCTGCAGACCCCGAGCTGTCATGCCAACCCATCGGTTCCCCGCGATCATGTGACAGGGGTGCCAATGGGTGGGTTTTTGACGTGCATCCAGTTTGCGTGAGTTAAATGCCACTATCAGAGATTGACAGCAGCATTTAACATTTAACAGCCGCGGGATGGAACGCTATTCCACCCATGGCTGTTAGAAGCGCATGACAGCTGATGAAATCATCTGTCATGTGCCGTGAAAGATGCAGGCTCAGTGCCGAAGCCCGCATCAAAGGGAAGGACATAACCTATGACGTATCTGTACGTCATAGGTTGTGAAGGGGTTAAGGACAAAAAAAGTACTAAATCAATGAAGCAATGTAGAACTGTATTTATCAGTGTTATTTTTTACTTCCTCCTCAGCAGTTCGAATCCCCTCACCGACAATGTTGTAAATGATCAGGATATTATAATTGTAATTATTCACAGTAAACAAACTAAACCCCATAAAATGACAATAAACCGTAGAAAAGAATCGAGGTTCTGAGTTTAAATCTGTCTGTTGAGACCAGTTATTTTCGTCTATTCTTCCGGGATTTCTTTAAACAGTGTATGAATTCAATACGTCCAACATTTACAAAACTTCATTACAAATTGAAACATTCCGAACTCCCATTTTTCTTCCTATGAGAGTTCACCTTTCTTGTAATTTATTTTTTTAGCAGAATAATGTTGCAACAAGAAAAGTGCATGTATGCAAAAGCAATTTATCATCAGCCACTTCTGTGCTTACAACTCACTGAGGTAATTTAGGTGCTTTTAATCGAAAGAAAGTTCAGGTTGATATGAAGTGCTTTTCTTTCCCCAATAGGTTTTTAATGGAAAATGTTGTAAATCAGATGAAACCAAATAAATCTTTTTTTTTTTGTAATTATTGATCAATGTGCAATATAAAATAGAAATACATGGACTATTACCTATTACCAAGTAAGGTTTCCCATAGGGCAAGCTAATTTAATAACCTTCCCTATCTGTCCCATTATCTTCAGCTTGTTGTATTTCTTGACCCTGAAATACTAGTGGTAAATCCATAATAAACTGAAATGTAAAGACTCTTATTGTATTGGTAAATTGTAGTCTGCCCAACAACATGTTTGATTTATGATTAAAGTGAATCTCCTAAGCGCAAAATACAATGTAAGTGATGGTGAGAAAACAACACAGAAAGAATCACACTAGCTAGAGATCTGCGGATCAGGCAGAATTTTTGGAAAATTTGATTCACAGGGGGTTATTCTCCTGGAATTAATGTCCCTTGTAAAAAATAAAGAAAATCTTTACTGTCACCTCACTACTCACTGTCCACCTCTACGGCCCTTCCGCTCCTCACCGTCACCAGGCCGGTCTTCGTTGCATCTTCTGATCCCTGCCGCTTACACTAAAATCCCTAGGCCTCTCATGCTAAGTTCGGAGGGTCCGTGAAAGGTCACAACATCATGACGTCACGCCCGTGACTTTGAATGCACATGTGCAGAACCAACTCAGGAATCATCAGAACCAGAAGTTCCGGCTAAGCGTGAGATCAGGGAAGTATGAGGATTTTTACATTTTTTTAGCCTTTTGATGACCCTTTATCATTCAGAAAAATGGCGGCTGCTGGATGAATCCACACAGAAGTGAATTTAAAAAAAAATCTTCACTGTTTGTAAAGTTCAAGCATAATTCCATTTCACTCTAAATTTTTTGCTCATCTCTATCACGGACCATCAAAAAATGGATCACTGCATGTGATCAACACAACCCAATTACTGGAATGGAGAAGGGAAACATTCATTCAATTTTTACTCCTTTTTCCTGGTGTCAGAGTTCCCCATGGAGCATATATGTAGGGACATGTTACAATAAGGGCTATCTGAGCTACCACCGATGCGCAAAGCAACTGGGGAGGGCCATTGGCAGATTACTCTCATCATAATAATTTTTGCGCCACCATCGGCAGTGTTTATTGCTGGGTAGGGACGTTCTTTTACTTTGGTACCCGCAATAGAGAAAAGGAGTGTAGCTGCAGCAAACCATTCTTGGCAGCCTGTTTGTCACCTTCTCTATGACCCAGCCGGTGTGAAGACCGAGTCACAGCTTTAGGGCGTCAACAAGGAGGTTTGACAAGATGGGGAAGAAACAAAGAAAATGTCTCTAGTCAGATGCAATGTCAGTGGTAAGTTGCTTGATGCAAGCAAATAGTTTTTCTGTATCTATAAGGGTCTGTTTACACGGACTAAGCGGCGGCAATAAACAACCATTGATCGGTAAACCAAGAGCGATCGGCAGTCGTCTAATAGCCTGCTATATATGCAAATTGCAGTAAGCGATGCACGCTGAGCGATCTGTAATAGATTGTTCATTGCACAGAGGCGACCATGGTTCTCGGCATCGTGAGTCTTATTTACACAGTACAATGCATTGCAGAGATCGATGATCTTTTGTGCTACACAAAAAATTATTTCATCCAATGAATGAACATTTTGCTTGTTCATAGGGTGATCAGCAGACTGTTTACAATTAAGGATTATATATTAAATATATATATTATCTTTCAGTGTAAATGCAGCTTCACTTATGGAAAGATGACGAGTAATACTCTTGTTTGCAAAAGAAACTTCATTATTATGTATAATGCAGTCCCTTATTACATAGTATACTCTATTGTTATTTATAGGTCCATCCCTTATTACATGGTATCCTCTATTGTTATGTATAGCGCTGTCCCTTTTTATGCAGTATCCTCTGTTGTTGTGTATAGCACTATCCCTTATTACATCGTATCCCCTATTGTAATATATAGTATTGGCCCTTATCACATAGTATCACATAGTATGCTCTACTGTTATGTATAGGACTGTTTCTTATTACATAGTATCCACTATTGCTATGTAAAGAGCTATGCCTTATTACATAGTATCCTCTGTTGTTATGTGTAGGGCCGTCTCTTATTACATAGTATTTTCTATTATTATGTATAGCATTATCGTTTATTATATAGTATCCTCCATTGTAATGTATAGCACTGTCCCTTATTACATAGTTTTCTCTATTGTTATGTTTAGGGCCATCTCTTATTAAATAGTATTCTTTACTGTTATGCAGATGGCTGTCTCATATTACATAGTAGCCACTATTGTTATGGATAGCGCTATGCCATATTACATAGTATCCACTATTTATATGTTTAGGGACATGCCTTATTACACAATATCCTCTATTGTTATATGTAGGGTCATCTCTTATCACATAATACTCTCTAATGTCATGAATAGTGCCATCCCATATTACATAGTACCCTCTATTGTTATGTATAGCGCCGTCCCATATTACATAGCATTCTCTATTGTTATGTATACTTAGTATTCTCTATTGCTATGTATAGTGCTTTCCCTTATTACATAGAATCCTCTATTGTTATGTATAGTGCTATCCCTTATTACATAGTGTCATCTATTGTTATATATAGCGCCGCCCCTTATTACATAGTATTCTATATTGTTAAGTATAGTGCTGTACATTAGGGAAAAAAGTTGTCTCTATCTCCTTACATCAGCAGATGTGCACCAAACCACTTGTATGTTCATCACTTGACCTATCACATGACTTCCAAAAAACAAGTGACATGTCACATGAAACATCAGGTGCTGGGGGGCCATGCACCCTAAACTGCCTGGGGCCTTGGCTACCCTTAATCCACCCATACATGTACTGAACGTGATGTATACACCGGCTATCGACCTGCCCGTGCATTGTGGTCCGTAAGTGGACTGTGAAACTGGGATACGTGAATCGAGCCTTAAACTAATGTGTATGGCCATTGTGTGACTGCAGGCTGAAGTTGATAAGAATGGAAAATTTCAATCAAAATAATTTTAGCTGACCTATAACAGACAGTCATTATCTGGAAAAGGATTGGCTGTGTTTAAAATCTTCAGTCAATAGTCTATTCCTCCTCAACCAATAATAATCTTTCCCTATGAGAGAGTTCCCAGAACTCAGCCTCAAATATTAAACAGGAATCTTAAGAACAGATATTTAATTGGTGAACAAAATATATTGAAATGTAGAATATCCAGTAATAGCAAATAAATATATCCAACGACTTCTTAAAAACATACAGCTATTTACCAGATTTTGCAGCTATTAGAAAGTAACGCTTGGGAAGTCAATCTGCCCTTTCCTTTACCATTGAATATTAAATATATGCAGAAAATAAATAAGAAATTAAGTATTTAGGTCATTCTAAATATTTTTATATTTTGTGTAATATTCTTCTCTTCATAAAATAGCTTCGCTTTTGTCTCTGAAGTTTTATTTCCCTTAAGGGACTGAACCTGTGATTGTTCGATCATTTATACTGTAGACTGCAATAATAGTGTACTGAAGTGTAGAGGAGCACCAAGTTAGACGTTACGAGGACCTTTATCGGTTCGTGGAGGATTGATGATAGCCGATTCTCATGAGCAATGTCAATGATATCATTTAATTCCAACGTCAGAGATTTAAATAGTTAAACTGCAGCAATGGGAGCACGTTTTGCCGGCTGTAGTTAGAGACAGATGCCGGCTATGCAATACAGCTGGCATTTTCCTGTATTGTACAGGCTCAGCTCCTGGGACTGCTTCATACTTTACTTATTGACCCTATGATTAAAATGAACATCATAGGTTTTTAGGTTTTTAAGGGGTTAAAGTATCCTTCTACAATGGGACTAAAAAGTAATTTTTCTTTTCTTATGTATTGACGTTCCTTTCCACCTGCTTGGAAGATGGCCACTACAATGGCATCGAAAGAACAGTGGTAAGTCCAAACAACATCCATTGCTATACCACAGGGAAGCCATGGAAGGCACAGTCTAGACTTACCACTGCTCCCCCAATGCTACTGGTGTGGCCATATTGTAACCACAAGGAACAGCATGCCAATTTTAGTGGAGGAGGCAACTGGTAAGAAACGGATGGCAGTAGGTGGGGTAGAAGAGGACACAGACTCAAGAGGGCCCCTATGCAAGCACAATATACGTGCTAGTCATAATGCACAATTCTGCCTGCTTTGGATGTAAGAGTGGGCCCCCTTACCTCTTGGTCCCCGTGCGGCTGCACAAGTTTCACCAATGGTATGTCCGCCATTGGGTAGGAGCACTATATATCACAAATGTCACTGTCAGCACATATGAAAATTATACTTTGAAGCAGCAGAAACAGTACACGACTAATTATGTTAAAATACAGAATTCTCAGTTATAAGTTCACATAAAACACTACGTATATGTAGAATAAACCATTCTGACCATTAGGTTAAGGGTTACAGCAATATGAACCAGCAATGATTAAAACAGACTTGTTCATTCGTTTAAATAGGGAATTTGTTTTTAAAGAAAAAAGGAAAAACTCACCCATCCATCCCTTAATTGTAATGCATGTCACTCGCCTTAATGTACATTATTCATTTACCTAATTACATGGTCCACCGCCAGAGGAATTTATCAACAAACATTAAATTCAGTCAGTTGTATCGTTTTCTATTTGAAAAAAAAGGCAAAACAATAACATGAATGTCCAGACATGTTAAACGGTCATGTACCTGAGTAGGTGACCCTCATTCTTTGTCAAAAGACCCGATATCTGGAATCAGAGTTAATTAATATTATCATAACATCTCTAGAGGTAGAAATATGTTGCCACTAAATTCCTGCAATGTCAGTGGCCATGGGTTCTTCATAAGTCCTCAATGGAAATCAAGCATAACTTCGGTTTTAGGTGGAGCTACTTCCTTCATACCTGTCAACTTTTTGAAATTCTCTTCCTGAAGATGGAGGATTTTAGGGCCTTTGCACCCTCTTAACCTCCCCTCTGTCCATCAATTCTTTATTTGCACAACTAGACCTATTTATGGCAAGCTATCCACAGCCATTTACATCTGCTTAATGTGCATCAGAATGCCAGTATGGCACAGAAAACATTGTGAGGCCCTTGGTTTCAAGGGGCTTCTGCAGTGTCCTGGATATTTTCCAAGTCCACAACTCAGACAACCGCTTCTTAAATACTACATCGCCTAATGTAAAATAAAAACATCTCATGCTCTGCCACTGTACCTTAACCCCTTAACGACCAAGCCATTTTGTAGGTTAAAGACCAGGCCAATTTTTACATTTCTGACCACTGTCTCTTTATGAGGTTATAACTCTGGAACGCTTCAACGGATCTTGGCGATTCTGAGATTGTTTTCTCGAGACATATTGTACTTCATGATAGTGGTAAAATTTCTTCAATATAACTTGCGTTTATTTATGAAAAAAACGGAAATATGGCAAAAATTTAGAAAATTTTGCAATTTTCAAACTTTTAATTTTTATGCCATTAAATCAGAGAGATATGTCACAAAAATTAGTTAATAAATAACATTTCCCACATGTCTACTTTACATCAGCACAATTTTGGAACCAAAATTTTTTTTTGTTAGGAAGTTATGTGTTAAAAGTTGACCAGCAATTTCTCATTTTTCCAACAAAATTTACAAAATCATTTTTTTTAGGGGCCACCTCACATTTGAAGTGAATTTGAGGGGTCAATATGACAGAAAATACCCAAAAGTGACACCATTCTAAAAACTGCACCCCTCAATGTACAAAAAAACCTGACTGGCACATCCAGACTAATGTGAACTAGGTGCAAACCAAGGGAAGCTACCCCCATGTAAAACATACAAAAAAAGCTGCACTCAAGCATACTAAAGCATGACAATATGGAATACATGAAATTTAGAATAGCAATATGGCTTTGGAATATAAGGAAAAATTTGAGACGCTTAGTATAAACATTTGGCCAAACATTTTAAAGCCCACCAACCATCGTCAAGGTGGTCTCAATACTGGTGAGTCCCTGACCTAATGTGAACATACCTCTATTAGGCTGATATCTGAATTTCTGGGTGAATATGCACCTCTGTCAGCAATGCCTGCATTTATGGGTAAAGTAGGGACCTGGTGTAATTAAAATCACCACCTGGTGGGGGCGGAGTGCTCGGTCAGCAAGCTAACATTCAATAGACAAAAAAACCTGACTGGCACATCCAGACTAATGTGAACTAGGTGCAAACCAAGGGAAGCTACCCCCATGTAAAACATACAAAAAAAGGCTGCACTCAAGCATACTAAAGCATGACAATATGGAATACATGAAATTTAGAATAGCAATATGGCTTTGGAATATAAGGAAAAATTTGAGACGCTTAGTATAAACATTTGGCCAAACATTTTAAAGCCCACCAACCATCGTCAAGGTGGTCTCAATACTGGTGAGTCCCTGACCTAATGTGAACATACCTCTATTAGGCTGATATCTGAATTTCTGGGTGAATATGCACCTCTGTCAGCAATGCCTGCATTTATGGGTAAAGTAGGGACCTGGTGTAATTAAAATCACCACCTGGTGGGGGCGGAGTGCTCGGTCAGCAAGCTAACATTCAATAGACAAAAAAACCTGACTGGCACATCCAGACTAATGTGAACTAGGTGCAAACCAAGGGAAGCTACCCCCATGTAAAACATACAAAAAAAGGCTGCACTCAAGCATACTAAAGCATGACAATATGGAATACATGAAATTTAGAATATCAATATGGCTTTGGAATATAAGGAAAAATTTGAGACGCTTAGTATAAACATTTGGCCAAACATTTTAAAGCCCACCAACCATCGTCAAGGTGGTCTCAATACTGGTGAGTCCCTGACCTAATGTGAACATACCTCTATTAGGCTGATATCTGAATTTCTGGGTGAATATGCACCTCTGTGCATAATTAAAATCACCACCTGGTGGGGGCGGAGTGCTCGGTCAGCAAGCTAACATTCAATAGACAAAAAAACCTGACTGGCACATCCAGACTAATGTGAACTAGGGACTCACCAGTATTGAGACCACCTTGACGATGGTTGGTGGGCTTTAAAATGTTTGGCCAAATGTTTATACTAAGCGTCTCAAATTTTTCCTTATATTCCAAAGCCATATTGCTATTCTAAATTTCATGTATTCCATATTGTCATGCTTTAGTATGCTTGAGTGCAGCCTTTTTTTGTATGTTTTACATGGGGGTAGCTTCCCTTGGTTTGCACCTAGTTCACATTAGTCTGGATGTGCCAGTCAGGTTTTTTTGTCTATTGAATGTTAGCTTGCTGACCGAGCACTCCGCCCCCACCAGGTGGTGATTTTAATTACACCAGGTCCCTACTTTACCCATAAATGCAGGCATTGCTGACAGAGGTGCATATTCACCCAGAAATTCAGATATCAGCCTAATAGAGGTATGTTCACATTAGGTCAGGGACTCACCAGTATTGAGACCACCTTGACGATGGTTGGTGGGCTTTAAAATGTTTGGCCAAATGTTTATACTAAGCGTCTCAAATTTTTCCTTATATTCCAAAGCCATATTGCTATTCTAAATTTCATGTATTCCATATTGTCATGCTTTAGTATGCTTGAGTGCAGCCTTTTTTTGTATGTATGCACCCCTCAATGTGTTCAAAGCCACATTCAAGAAGTTTATTAACCCTTTAGGTACTTCACAAGAATTGAAGCAATGTGGAAGGAAAAAATTAACATTTAACTTTTTTTCTCAAAATTTTTCTTTCGACACAATTTTTTAAAATTTTGCCAAGGGTATCAGTAGAAAATGAACCACAATATTTGTTGTACAATTTCTCCTGAGTACATCAATACCCCATGTGTGGGGGTAAACCACTATTTGGGCGCATGGCAGAGCTCGGAAGGGAAGCAGCGCCATTTGACTTTTTTGGCTGGAATTGAGATTGGACGCCATGTCGCATTTGGAGAGTCCCTGTGTGCCTAAACAGTGGAAACCCCCCACAAGTGACCCCATTTTGGAAACTAGACCCCCCAAGTAACTAACTTATCTAAATGTGTTGTGAGAGCTTTTAACCCCCAAGGGCTTCACAGAATGTTATAACGTAGAGCCGTAAAATTAAAAAATCATGTTTTTTCCACAAAAATGATCTTTTCATCCCAATTTTTATTTTCCAAAGGATAAAAGGACCCAAAAGTTATTGTGCAATTAGTCCTGAGTACGCTGATACCCCATATGTGGGGGTAAACCACTATTTGGGTGCATGGCAGAGCTCGGAAGGGAAGCAGCGCCATTTGACTTTTTTGGCTGGAATTGAGATTGGACGCCATGTCGCATTTGGAGAGTCCCTGTGTGCCTAAACAGTGGAAACCCCCCACAAGTGACCCCATTTTGGAAACTAGACCCCCCAAGTAACTTATCTAAATGTGTAGTGAGAGCTTTGAACCCCCAAGGGCTTCACAGAAGGTTATAACGTAGAGCCGTAAAATTAAAAAATCATGTTTTTTCCACAAAAATGATCTTTTCATCCCAATTTTTATTTTCCAAAGGATAAAAGGACCCCAAAAGTTATTGTGCAATTAGTCCTGAGTACGCTGATACCCCATATGTGGGGGTAAACCACTATTTGGGTGCATGGCAGAGCTCGGAAGGGAAGCAGCGCCATTTGACTTTTTTGGCTGGAATTGAGATTGGACGCCATGTCGTATTTGGAGAGCCCCTGTGTGCCTAAACAGTGGGTACCCCCCACAAGTAACCCCATTTTGGAAACTAGACCCCCCAAGGAACTTATCTAGATGTGTGGTGAGAGCTTTGAACCCCCAAGGGCTTCACAGAAGGTTATAACGTAGAGCTGTAAAATTAAAAAATCATATCTTTTCCACTAAAATGATCTTTCCACCCCCAATTTTTATTTCCCAAAGGGTAAAAGGACCCCAAAAGTTATTGTGCAATTTGTCCTGAGTACGCTGATACCCCATATGTGGGGGTAAACCACTATTTGGGCGCATGGCAGAGCTTGGAAGGGAAGCAGCGCCATTTGACTTTTTTGGCTGGAATTGAGATTGGACGCCATGTCGCATTTGGAGAGTCCCTGTGTGCCTAAACAGTGGAAACCCCCCACAAGTGACCCCATTTTGGAAACTAGACCCCCCAAGGAACTTATCTAGATGTGTGGTGAAAGCTTTGAACCCCCAAGGGCTTCACAGAAGGTTATAACGTAGAGCAGTAAAATTAAAAAATCATATCTTTTCCACAAAAATGATCTTTCCACCCCCAATTGTTATTTTCCAAAGGGTAACAGGACCCCAAAAGTTATTGTGCAATTTGTCCTGAGTATGCTGATACCCCATATGTGGGGGTAAACCACTATTTTGACGCATGGCAGAGCTGGAAAGGGAAGGAGCGCCTTTTTCAAATGCAGATTTTGATGGAATGGTCTGCGGGTGTCATGTCACGTTTGGAGAGCCCCTGATGTGCCTAAACAGTAGAAACCCCCCACAAGTGACTCCATTTTGGAAACTAGACCCCCCAAGGAACTTATCTAGATGTGTGGTGAGCACTTTGAACCCCCAAGTGCTTCACAGAAGTTTATAACGTAGAGCCGTGAAAATAAAAATATCATATTTTTTTCCACAAAAATAATCTTTTTGCCCCAAATTTTTATTTTTATAAGGGTAACAGGAGAAATAGGACCCCAAAAGCTATTGTGCAATTTGTCCTGAGTACGCTGATATCCCATATGTGGGGGGGAACCACTATTTTGACGCATGGCAGAGCTCGGAAGGGAAGGAGCACCGTTTTTAAATGCAGACTTTGATGGAATGGTCTGCGGGTGTCATGTCGCGCTTGGAGAGCCCCTGATGTGCCTAAACAGTAGAAACCCCCCACAAATGACCCCATTTTGCAAACTAGACCCCCCAAGGAACTTATCTAGATGTGTGGTCAGCACTTTGAACCCCCAAGGGCTTCACAGAAGTTTATAATGTAGAGCCGTGAAAATAAAAAAATCATATTTTTTTCCACAAAAATTACCTTTTTGCCCCAAATTTTTATTTTTTCTAAGGGTAACAGGAGAAATAGGACCCCAAAAGCTATTGTGCATTTTGTCTTGAGTACGCTGATACCCCATATGTGGGGGGGAACCACTGTGGTCGCCTTACTGCGATCTTTGGGAGGCACAATGAACAAATCCACAAAAGGTGAAGAATTGGTTTTCTTTTTTACGCCGTTCCTCGTGCGGTATTAGTGATTAGGCGACTTTATTCCTCGGATCGGTGCGATTACAGCGATACCAGATTTACACCCTTTTTTCATGTTTAGCTTCTGTCACACACTAAAAGATGCTTTTTCTTGGAATAATTTTTTGTAAGAAATTTTTGCATCGCCGTATTTTGAGAGCTATAATTTTTCCATATTTCGGCCGACAGAGTTATCTGTGGGCTTATTTTTTGCGGGACGAGCTGACGTTTTTATTGGTACCATATTCAGGCACATAACGTTTTTTGATCGTTTCCTATTCCGATTTTTGTGGAATCAGAATGAACAAAAACCAGCAATTCAGGAATTGTTTTTTTTTTTTCCTCCGTTCCGTGTGTGGTAAAATTGATAAAGCAGCTTTATTCTTCGGGTCACTACGGTTATGGCGATTCCTCATTTATATATTTTTTTTTATGTTTTGGCGTTTTTTACACAATAAAAAATTTTATAGAAAAAATAATTATTTTTGCATCAGTTTATTCCGCGAGCTATAACTTTTTTATTTTTTCGCTGATGATGCTGTATAGTGGCTTGTTATTTGCGGGACAAGATGACGTTTTCAGCGGTACCATGATTATTTATATCTGACTTTTTGATCGCGTGTTATTGCACTTTTTCCAAGCGGTATAATGATACCGCTTGGAAAAAGTATAATTTACTACTTTTTTGTGTTTTTTTTTTACGGCTTTCACTGAAGGGGTTAACTAGGGTTATGCTTTTATAGATGGGATTTCTACGGACGTGGCGATACCTAACATGTGTATGTTTTTTGTTTTTTATTTTTTTTATTACATAAAAATGTGTATTTTTTAGGGGATTTTTTTAAAATTATTTTTTAATATTTTTTTACAATTTTTTTAAAAAAATGATTTTTTTAACTTGTCCCTTTATGGGACTTTCACTTTTTTTACTTTTTATTGCAATTACAATGCATTGCAATGCTCTGGCATTGCAATGCATTGCAACTATAGTGGAAGCTGCTGTGACAATGATCACAGCAGCTTCCCGTAGCTAAATGACCCGGAGGTTGTCATGACAACCCCCGGGTCATCAAGGCAGAGATCGGCCCCTGCAAATACATTGCAGGGTGCCGATCTGAGGCAGAGGGAGCTCCCGACCCTCTGCCTCCCCCCCTGAGCTCTGCGATCGCGCTCGATCGCAGCAGTCAGGGGGTTAACAGCCAGGGGCGGTGGGGGCTCCGCTCCTGGCTGTCAGTGCAGGAAGCCTGGCCACTGCAGCGCCGGCTCCTGCACTGATCGCGCTGGAGAAGCTGAAATTTCAGCTTCTCCTGCACGATCGCTGCTGTGTTTGGTCAGTCAGATTGACTGACCAATCACAGCGCTGTGGGTGCGGGGACCGACGGCAAAGGTCCCCGCACCGCTTGCCGTGCCTGTCAGCTGTCTGTGACAGCTGTCGGCACTGATCTACCACTGCGTGTTTACACGCAGTGGTAGATCAAAGCCATGACGTGCAGAGTCCGTCCTGGTGCCGGAACTGACACCTTGCCATGACGGACTCTGCACGTCAGTGGACATTAAGGGGTTAATGTATAGAAAAAAATAAATCATTATACTCACCAGGGGCATACATAGATGTCATGGGGCCCCATAGCAGAGGTATAATGCACTCCCCATAGTCCTATACACAGCCCGTAGTCCTCCCTAGAGTATAATGCATCCCAGAGTCCTCCATATCATATACTGCACAGCTCATAGTCATCCATGTAATATAATGCACAGCCCATAGACATCCATAAAGTATAATACTCCAACATAGTCATGTATAAAGTATAATGCACTCCCTGTAGTCCTCCATATAGTATAATGCACTTCCCATAGTTCTCTATATAGTATAATGCACATCATAGTCCTCCATACACTATATTGCACAGCCAATAGTCCTCCATATAGTATAGTGCACTCCATAGACCTCCTTATAGTATAATGCACAGTCTATAGTCCTCCATAGAGTTTAATGCACCTCAGTCATCCATAAAGTATAATTCACCTCATAGTCCTTCATAAAGTATGATGCACCTCAGTGATCCATAAAGTATAATGCACGGCCCATAGTCACACATAGTAGTATAATGCACAACCCATAGTCATACATAGTAGTATAATGCACAGCCAATAGTCATACATAGTAGTATAATGCACGGCCCATAGTCATACATAGTAGTATAATGCACAACCCATAGTCATACATAGTAGTATAATGCACAGCCAATAGTCATACATAGTAGTATAATGCACGGCCCATAGTCATACATAGTAGTATAATGCACAACCCATAGTCATACATAAGGCACCGCGGCAGTTTCACTTGCACAGGTGCAGTTCGTGGCCTTGTGGCCATGAACTGTGCCTGCGCAAGTCACATACACATCTCCGCTATTCCCACCCATTTGCAGTAACAGCCGCGTTGTTACTACGCATGCGCGGGAACAGTGGTGACGTTTATGTCACTTGCGCAGTCGCAGTTCATGGCCGCAAGGCCACGACCTGCACCTGCGCAAGTGACATTCACGTCACCGCTATTCCCGCACATGCGCAGTAACAGCCACAACTGCGCACTCTACCCACGCATGCGCGGTAACGACACGGCTGTTACTACGCCTGCCTGGGGAATAGCGGTGACGTCTAATTTCACCGCACTCCCGATGCAATAGCATCGGGTCTATTTCTACTAGTAGTAGTAGAATGTACAGTCCATAGTCATACATAGTAGTACAATGTACAGCCCATACTCATATATTGTACTGTAATGCACAGCACATAGTCATACATAGTAGTATGGCCTCTGATTAAAAAAGTAAATAAATATTCACCTTCCCTTCGCTCCCCCACTGCACGTGTCCTCTTCTGAAGCCAGCAGCTGACTTCCAAGGACGCACACCCAGTTGAGGTTTCTGCTTGTATCAGCTTGCCCCTGATCCGCCATACCCGATTACAGCAGTAACCGCTGCTACCGCGGTAATTGCACCACTGGCTATGGAGCTGCTGTGCTCTCACTGTCTTCTGATTAACCTCGTTCGTCTGAAGGAAATGAGAGCTCAGCAGCCCATTAGTGCAGTGGCTGAGACAGAAAGAAGTGTGCAAGAAAAGTATATGGGCCTCTAGGTCAGAGACAGAAGCTGCTTGCTGATTTTGAAGATGGTAGTGGGCCTCCTTAACTCTTGGGCCCCTGTGCAGCTGCAGAGGTTACTCCAATGATATGTTCACCCTTGCATTAGTGCCTGCTGATTGGCTGCAAGGCTCACTTGACATATCAATATCAAGCAAGACTTGGGACTCCCAGTGCCAACATTGTTGTAAAAAGTGCATCTGGATACAAAGATAGCATAGAAAACGTTGAGGGACCCTTGCTATACTGGGAGCTTTGCAATGTCCTGGAGATTTTCCAAGTCCATAACCACTGCCTTCAGGTGTATCTGGATGCCCAGATATCATAGAAAATGCTGAACGACCACCGCCTACCAGGAGGCGTCTGAGGTGTCCTAGAGATTTTCCAGCTCTTCCAGGAGTCCAAGAAGTCTCCTCTTTCCCTGGGAGCCAGGACACACTGGGATAGTTGGAAAGTTTAATTTACCGGATAACAGGGTTACCATGATTTGCTATGGCACTGTAATGCTTAAGGAAGATCAGTGAAGTATTGCATGTTCCAGCTATTTCTTACCAATGTATCTACACCAAGTCTTTTTCTTGGTTCCTTGGCAATCATGATAGCTACAAAATCCCATGAATTCTAAGACTCAGATTTCACTGTAAACATGTTAATTACACCACTGCCCTTCTGTATGAATGTCTACAAATATAATAATTTGGTCATGGGTCTTCCAAAAACAAATTCTAAGCATTTTGGATAGATTAGTTGTGTTCAGCCCATATTTTTCAATGCTTGACCTTTCATTCGTGAAAAGTGTATGCAGCAAGGATTGCTTCCTGACCCCTGAGGAAGCTGGGTTTAATGGTGAAAAGTATGGGGATTAATTTCTCTCTTGGTTTGCTACAATTCAGATATTATTCTGGGGTACGATGGGTTCGGAAAGTATTTAGACCCATATATTTAGTCGTAAATATGAGTCTCTGAGCAAAGGGTCTGAATACTTATGACCATGTGATTTACAGTGCCTTGCGAAAGTATTTGGCCCCCTGGAACTTTTCAACCTTTTCCCACATATCATGCTTCAAACATAAAGATACCAAATGTAAATTTTTGGTGAAGAATCAACAACAAGTGGGACACAATTGTGAAGTTGAATGAAATTTATTGGTTATTTTAAATTTTTGTGGAAATACAAAAACTGAAAAGTGGGGCGTGCAATATTATTCGGCCCCTTTAACGTAATACTTTGTTGCACCACCTTTTGCTGCGATTACAGCTGCAAGTCGCTTGGGGTATGTCTCTTATCAGTTTTGTACATCGAGAGACTGAAATTCTTGCCCATTCTTCCTTGGCAAACAGCTCGAGCTCAGTGAGGTTGGATGGAGATCGTTTGTGAACAGCAGTTTTCAGCTCTTTCCACAGATTCTTGATTGGATTCAGGTCTGTACTTTGACGTGGCCATTCTAACACCTGGATACGTTTATTTATGAACCATTCCATTGTAGATTTTGCTTTATGTTTGGGATCATTGTCTTGTTGGAAGACAAATCTCCGTCCCAGTCTCAGTTCTTTTGCAGACTCCAACAGGTTTTCTTCAAGAATGGTCCTGTATTTGGCTCCATTCATCTTCCCATCAATTTGAACCATCTTCCCTGTCCCTTCTGAAGAAAAGCAGGCCCAAGCCATGATGCTGCCACCACCATGTTTGACAGTGAGGATGGTGTGTTCAGGGTGATGAGCTGTGTTGCCTTTACGCCAAACATATCGTTTGACATTGTTGCCAAAAAGTTCAATTTTGGATTCATCTGACCAGATCACCTTCTTCCACATGTTTCGTGTCTCCCAGGTGGCTTGTTGCAAACTTTAAACAACACTTTTTATGGATATCTTTGAGAAATGGCTTTCTTCTTGCCACTCTTCCATAAAGGCCAGATTTGTGCAGTGTACGACTGATTATTGTCCTATGGACAGACTGTCCCACCTCAGCTGTAGATCTCTGCAGTTCATCCAGAGTGATCATGGGTCTCTTGGCTGCATCTCTGATCAGTCTTCTCCTTGTTTGAGATGAAAGTTTAGAGGGACGGCCGGGTCTTGGTAGATTTGCAGTGGTATGATACTCCTTCCATTACAATATGATCGCTTGCACAGTGCTCCTTGGGATGTTTAAAGTTTTGGAAATCATTTTGTATCCCAAAACTTCTCCACAGCAGTATCACAGAACTGCCTGTTGTGTTCCTTGGTCTTCATGATGCTCTCTGTGCTTCAAACAGAACCCTGAGACTATCACAGAGCAGGTGCATTTATACGGAGACTTGATTAGACACAGGTGGATTATATTTATCATCATTAGTCATATAGGACAACATTGGATCAATCAGAGATCCACAATGAACTTCTGGAGTGAGTTTGCTGCACTGAAAGTAAAGGATCCGAATAATATTGCACACCCCACTTTTCAGTTTTTGTATTTCCACAAAAATTTAAAATAACCAATAAATTTCATTCAACTTCACAATTGTGTCCCACTTGTTGTTGATTCTTCACCAAAAATTTACATTTGGTATCTTTACGTTTGAAGCATGATATCTGGGAAAAGGTTGAAAAGTTCCAGGGGGCCGAATATTTTCGCAAGGCACTGTATCAGTTTTTCTTTTTTAATAAATTTGCAAAAATTTCTACATTTCTGTTTTTTTTCAGTAAAGATGGGGTGCAGAGTGTACATTAATGAGAAAAAAATGAACTTTTTCGCATTTACCAAATGGCTGCAATGAAACAAAGAGTGTAAAATTTAAAGGGGTCTGAATACTTTCCGAACCCACAGTACATTATTAGACTAATCTTTATATGTTAGTTGTTGTTGATGCTGTAGTTCTTGTATTTTAGTATATCTTTAAATATTTGACTTTATATTTGCATTTCCAAGGAGAGTGTAATTATTGTTTCATTATTTGACAATATCTGAAATTTGACTGTTGTTTTTGTGTATTCAATTTTTTTTATGTTTTCTTCATTTATGGACTGTAATAAAACAAAGCATTTTTACTATATGTTTTTATGTGCTGGGATTGGCTTTCACAGGTATAGCTTTTCTTGTTGTTTGCATATACCACTTCCTGTGCACTCTTTGCTTCCAGAGCAGTAACTATAATAGGTGCAGAGGTTGCAATGTCACCCAGGCCCTGGAGCCTAGGGTGCCCAAAAGGTCCATTTGGCCCAAATAAAAGACATTAGTATTGAAGATTTGTAATGATTGGGGTACCGTTGAAGCTTTTGCCTCATTGCCCGATAGCTTCAAGTTACGCCACTCTTTGCTTGTGTTCTCTTTTGGTATAAAGATTGCTTTCGGACACACGGACCAAAATTTGGTCCAGTACACTGAAAAATCAGGGACCGTTTTTCACTTATGGGGAAAAAAAAAGAATGTGTTAGGATTTGATCTAATATGGTCATAACTTGGTCAGAAATAGAAATTGTGCAAAAAAGGGCAGTATAACACTACTGCACTTAGAAGAATCCGTCATCACAGTATGACAACAGTGTCTGTATATAGAAACATCACTTATAGCTGGTATATAATACACAAAATATCAATCATATGAAAGCTTACAAAATATTTAATGGAAGCAGTAAAATGTCGTAAATCTGTGTACATTACAATCAGGAATTACCTGAAGGAAAATGTATAATGAGTATTTAGCAGATTTGTATGTTTAGTACATACCCGATGACTTTCGTGAGAGCGAGACTTGACCTTCATTAAACATTTTCTTAACATTGTACAGTCCTTGAAAGTATTTACTGCAGCTCATTTACAGGTCGGAGATGCACACAGCGCCATCATCAGGATAGAACAAAATATGTATCAGAGATATATTGAGCTTCAGTTTTTTAATGGGCACCATATTAAACGTACATCCAACATTGGGTTTTACAGAATCGATGATCTCATACAACAATAAAGATTAAAACAGACAAAAAAAACTGTGTATGGCAAATCAATTAATGATCACAACTTCTCTGTTTTGCACCAATTAGTCACAACAGTCAGGATTTTAGATATTTAAGTCAACGTCTTTATTTATTAGGATTTACATTTCCAATTTTTTTTTTGCTTGGCTCCACATTTTCCTTTGGCAGTCTGTCTACTACACTCAAAAAAAGACTCATGAGATTTTGAAAAAAAAAAACAGAAAGCTCTTTCCACGTAACTATGAATAATGAAATGAGTAATTGTTCAAGAAATGCATGCAGCGTGCAGAAAGCGGATTCAGCTTACAGAACAGTGCGGGCAGGACCTTTATTATATGTTATAGCATGTGACCCTATGAGCCGGGTTATGCTTGCACCACAAATTATGCCTGAGAATCATGAAGCATATAAAAATGTGGATTCTAACTAATGGATTATTATTATTGTCATCATTATTATTATTACAAATAGTATAATGAGCAGAACTTAGTTATATAAAACATTCTAAGGGTGTGTTCACATCCTGCTAAAGGGTTTCTTTGGTGCGCATATCCACCAGTGTACAATATTTGTAAAACATAAAGCCCCAATGTATTTCACAGTATTCTATACAGTGGTAGACATAATCTGTAAACCCATGCCAGAAAGGTATTTTTTGGACTATAAGACACACTTTTTTCCACCAAAAATGTGGAAGAAAATGGGGAAGCATCTTATAGTCCGGATTTACCGGCACTGGCTGCGGTGTAGATGGGGGAGCGGCATTGGCAGAGCAGCAGGTCACAGGAGGCTGGAGCCGGCTGCTGCTGCTAGCTCCTCTTCCCGCTGCTAAAGAGAAATGAATATTCATTGCATTCCACACCCATGGACGTGGAGGCAATAAATATTCATATCTCTTTAATGACGTCTTGGTATTGTTGGCCCCCAACCCCGGTCCTGGTATGCATGGCCCTATCCTTATGATTGGCCCCCACTCCCATCCTGGTACGCATGACCCCATCAGAAACATTAAAAAAGCAAATCATTACACTTACCTTCCCGACGCTCCCTCGCAGCATCTTGTTCTGATGCCAGCAGCTGCTTTATGCTTGTAAGCAGCGCATGTCACGCTGTATAGCAGATATATATATGTGATGTCAGTAATCTATATCAAAAGGGCAACATACTATATAACATGCGCATAGATATATGATAACATAGATTTACCTGACAGAATGTCCAGAGGGTCAAAACGGAATCCGTTATACGCTGTCTCCGGCTTGAGGGTGACCGGGGTCTAAGCTGACCCTAAACTGGGGTCCTAACTAATCCCTCAACCTGGAGGTACTGTTAAAGGTACAGAGGTCCAGGCCACCAGCGTAAACCCTGTCTCCTATCAATCCCTGCCAACTGTATTCTAGTCCTAAGAAGGACCCTGAATACCACCAAAGGGAATGAACAGGTAACGGTTAATGAACAGAAAGACATACAACAAAGACAAGACATAAAGTAAATAAAGTCTTACATACAACACTCACACACAGTAGGAACACCTAAGGTCTCAGAGAAAAAACTATAAGCTGTAAGAGTAAAAACAACTAAGGAGCTCTTAGCTTAAATATTCTCAGAACCAATCCAGTCTGCTAAACTACATGAATGCTTTCACCGGCGTCTAACACCCAGACTGGCAGAAATATAAAGGAAACTAATTAGAACATAATCAAAAGCAGCCGGGCGAGGCTGCACCTAGCCTTAGCAAAGAGCTAGGAAAAATTAACTCTCTCATTACCAAAAAACAAAGAAACAGCAGCTCAGCTGTGAGAAGTCAGAATGTGCAATCGCGACGATCTTCATGGCGATGCACCCATGACAGCGCATGGAAGGGACAACATGCGCTGCTTGCAAGCCGAAGGGCCGCTGCCGAAATACTACTGCTTTGCTCACCAGGACTGTGCGTGCAGAGAGCAGTGAGTATTCATTGCTCTTCAGTAGCGCGCACAATGTCAGCCGCCGGCTTCCTGCTGCTGCCGGCGGTCACGTGTGCTGCTACTTAAGAGAAATGAATATTCACCTCTCTCCAAGCCCTTTTCTATAGCGCCAGGAATACTTTCTGGTTTATACACTAAACAGACACACATGACATGGAGTACTGTAGATTTGAATGGGCACTGTATAATTCTGAATTTCCCATGTGATGACGCTGCATTGACCAACACAGACACAATGTAGAAAGGGTTAATGGTAAACTGTTCCTGTGATTTTTATACAAAACCTGTTGAACAGAAGGATCTTGCTGCCTTCACCCTCCAAAACATGCTGAAACTGCTTTTTATACACGTACAGCTGTGGTCAAAAGTTGTGAGACTGATACAAATTTTGTTTTTCACAAAGTTTGACACTTCAGTGCTTTTAGATGTTTCTATAGTTACTGAAGTATAATTATCAGAATTTCATATGGTTTTAAACTTATACTGACAAATACATCAAGTTTATGTATAGTCTCAATATTAACAGAGTGTTGAACCTTATTTTTCAAGATCTCTTCCCTTCGCCTTGGCAGCTGCATATCTGCCAAATTCTGATTGATGACAACCCATTCTTGTCTCATCAGTACTGGAAGTTTATCATAATTTCTATGTTTTTGTTATGCTTTTTCTGTTTTTTATTTTTGAGGATAGACCACAGGTTCTCAATGGGCTTGAGATCTGGGGAAGTTTCCTGGCCATTTATTTGTTCATCAAGTCATTTAGGTATCACTTCTGCCTTGTAATATGGCCTCCATCATGCTGGAAAAAGCATTGTTCATCCCGATATTGTTTCTGGATCATTGGTCTTGGAGGATGTTTATATCCCATTTTTTATTTATGTCAGCGATCTTAGGCAAAATTGTATGAAAAAGTAACCTCACACATAAATGATGTCAGGTTGCCTTACTGTTGGCATGGCACCAGACTCATGGTACTGCCCACCCTTTCTTCTCCATACAATCATTCTTCCAGATGTCCCAAACTGTCTGAAGGGGCGGCTTCATCAGAGAAAATAACTTCATCCCGGTTCTCTGGAGTTTTATCCCTGTACTTTATGCAGAATGTCAGTCTGTCCTTGATGTTTTTCTTGAAATGAAGTGGCATTTTTGCAGCATTTCTTAACAACAGGCCTTCATCACACTGTGCGAGCAGATGCACTTACTTACACCATCCTGCTGCCATTCCTGCATTAGCCCTGTGTTGATATTGAACAGATCCCATAGCTGTATCTTCTTTAATAGATGGTCCTGACATTTGCTGGGCTTTCTTCAGTGTCCTAAAACTTTCTTCACAGCAATTGGACATCTCTCTTTGAAGTTCTTGATGATTTGATAAATGATTTTACAATCAGCAATGTCCTTGCCTGTAAAGCCCCTCTTATTGCAAATGAATGATGACCTGCACGTATTCACATGGAAGTAAACATGGTTAACGGAAGAAAACTATTATTTCACGTACCACCTTTTAACGCAGCCATTTTGCTCTTATAATTTAATCAGGATGATAAAATGATATCATCTAACTTATCCTTGGTAACACTTTCTTCTGATCCAACGAGAATATCACTGGAATGATGTAAGCAAATTATTTTGTGGCATGGGCTTAAATACAGTGGCAAAAGTTTTTTGTGGATAAGTTAATTTTCATAGCAAGGAATGGCTGAAAATTTTTAAAATTCATCTGGTCATAACAATCTAGAGTTAATGCAAATTGCCACCATAAAAACTGAAGGTGCAAATTTTTTGATCTCCAAAATCTTTTGGCCATGACTGTATATCAAATATGTACCAAACTGCAATATGTAGACAGCACACGGTCGGGTCAAGGATGCACGCTCCGGTCCATGGATCCAAATGGACCACAAAGTCCACAAGTAAAAGAAAAAGCAGCATCCATCCAGGTGAAGAATATGAAAAGCTTTATTCTGCCATGTCACAAGACGACGTTTCGGCCATACATTGGCCTTTTTCAAGTATATCAAAACAGACAAAAGGCGTCCTTTATATAGTGTGGAGGAGCCAATCACTATCAAGGTCACGCCTACATGTTAATAGACATATAAAATATACAGGTATAAGAATAATACAAAATAGTGATCAGATATCAAAAACAAGTAGAATATTAATAAATCATATACACAGTATAATCATTTCACCAAACCTCCAAATAAAGCAGAACATAAACAAACTTCTAAATAGTGACAAACCAATCACCACATAGCTATAGCGTGACCCTGGTAACGATAAACCTATCCAATAGCAGAGTATAATAAAACGGGTTACCGCCAATCAGAATGATCCTCCTGCTTAGGCGCCATATTAAATATCCCATCATCAGTGCCGTAGCAAAAAGCCACTTCAATACGTATATAACGGCGCCTCTCACTGCATCAAGCAAGTGACGCAAGCACTGCGCCGAGTGCGACGATCTCTCATCCAATCCGGATTTCTTCTCATGTCATGGGACCTATCAGGTGACCAAAAGGGTCACATGGGCTATGACGTCATCTGATCTGCGCATGCGCATTACATAATTCATCGGAAGTCTCATAGGAAAGACGTCCTAAGTGGATATCAAACCAGGGTAAGTATCGCGATGTTTCGGGACAAAAAAGAAGAAGGTACACTATATACAAAACTTAAAGAACACAAATACCATAGAAAAATAAATTATACATTACAAAACCGGAAATCAAAAAGATCACCATATCTACCAGTTACTATCTAACCATCCTATACCTAACAAAAAAATAAAAATAAAAACATCTAAAAACAAAGTATACGAGAGATGAGCTCTAAATGAAAAAGGGGGCAAAATCAAGTACAAATATGTAAATTATAATCCAAATTTAGTCCCTTCGGCTGCAATGTATCAAGGACAGAAATCCAGCAAAGTTCCTTTCTTTTAAGTAATTTGGACCTATCACCACCCCTTCTCAGAGTCGAAACTCCATCAATCACTCTGAATCTAAGCTGATTCACTGAATGTCGGCAATCGATGAAATGCTTAGGCACTGGTAAATCGACAAGTTTAGTTCTAATTGTGCTCTTGTGTTTGTTGATTCTTGCTCTCACCTCCATCGTGGTCTCACCCACGTACATCAATCCACATGGGCAGGTAAGAACATAAATCACAAAACTAGAAGTACAGGTATAGCGTTCTCTTATAAAGAATTTCTTCCCTGTCCGTGGGTTGTTAAAACTATCCCCACGCAACATGTTACTGCAACAGGCACAACCAAGGCAGGAGAAATTCCCCAGTCTTGGTGGGTATAGAGTACCTTGTGTCAACATCCTACTAGGGCCAATATCAGATTTGACAAGCATGTCCTTCAGATTACGTCCACGTCTGTATGAGAGAAGTGGTCTATGTGTGAACTCTACCACATGTGGGAGCCCCGCCTGTAATAGATGCCAATGTTTATTTAGAATCCCACCTAATTTGTTGCTAGCTGGACAAAACGTCGAGACAAAAGGTACCCGTTTAGAAACACTCCTATTGCGTTTAAGGCTGGCACCATCCGGTGTCAAAGCCATTGCATCCCGTTTATAACGCTGAACACTGTGCTTAGGGTACCCTCGATTAATAAACTTGTCACACATGTCATTAAGTCTCAAGTCAAGTCTGTCATTTTCTTTTACAATGCGCCGTACGCGCAGCATTTGACTCCAGGGAAGAGATTCTACCATTCTTCTAGGGTGGTTACTGTCATACAGCAAAAGACTATTTCTGTCTGTTTCTTTTGTAAATAGGTCAGTGCTCAAAACCCCATTGTTCTTATAAACCATTGACGCGCACCACATTGGTGGTACCAGGGCTATGGGGTACTCGGCACCGAGCCCATGGAAGTCTATGGGAGTTGTCACTGGCAGCAGGACTCGGTCCGTGGCCCTGGCGGTCATGCAATGGGGGAATATTTACAGGGGATTGAAGTTATAGTTCGTGACGCCACCTGTGGTGTCTGATCAATTGGACCAGCGCTGCTATATGGATCTTCCTAGGGGATGTTATGGGGCAGCTGGATGGTAAGTCTCCCACAGGCGAGACTGGTCCCTGGAAGTCTATGGTGATGCAGGGTGTAGTAAATGAAACAGTCTCACACAAGGCAATCTCTTTCCATACCTTTACTTGTAGATGTTTCAGGCAGGTCCCGGGGAGCTGGTCGGGGTGGAGAATGCACATTCAGATCAACCGCTGAGCAGGTTAGAGGCCTCCTTTAACCTTGTATGTGTGTGAGTACAAACTTGCATGAAGTCAAGTTAACTCTGTCAGTCTCCAGCTCGTTCAATAGCTGCAATGCCCGGCCGACATTGTGGTAGAGCCTTCTAGTTGGTGAGAACAGAGTCCCTACTTTTGTAGCGTCCCACTCAAGGTCCTTGTTCTACCTGACTCCGTTTACGTATCAGCACTTAGGGCTACCTTCTGTGACTTGAAGTCCAGGAAGGCCTCCGGTGTTTCTTATTACTAGGCGTAAAGCACTAGCAACGCTTCGGACCCCGGTGTCCGGTGAATTAGTGCGGGTAATTCGGTACCTGATGCACTTGTCTCTATCTTTCTCCACTGTGCCTCTCGTCCTGCTCTTGCTCTTAACATAAGCACAAGTAGCGATGATGTGAACGTCAGCTTTTCTCCAGAGCTCACTGAACAGTTCTCAGTACACTCACTGTCGCAGCTCCTGTGATTACCTTCCTTCTTTCCTTCCTTTCTCAGACCCTGTCCAGAGCAGCGCACAGGTACTCTGTCAACTGTGTACACGCTGTAGCTCCGAGAGTCACCTTCCACTTTCCAAGGAATACAGATAGCTTGTGCTGAGGTACTGGCTTTGTAGTTCTGACTGGGCTAGAGTGACTCCTTACACTCAAACCAGACTCCACTTCATGAACTTGCTCTGCCAGAATCTAGTCTGCACTCCACTCCAAGACTAGGCTGAAGTGAAACTGAACAGTGTGTCTTGTCCTGAGACAGGAACTAGACTGAACTCTGACTGAACTCCTCTCCCTCCAAGTCCAGACTGACTTGCACTGTCCTAAGACAGGAAGCTTGAATGACCCTGACTGCTACGTGTCACTACCTTTTATACCCCTAGTGGGTGTGTTGGGAAATGTGAGTGACGTGAATGAATATCAAGCTTCACGGTTACCTTCTTGTGCATTTTCCTGGAATATGTGTGCCTGGCGTAGCTGGGCCACACATCCCCCCTTGGTTAAACACAGCACTCCCGGGCTGTAAAAGAGAAAAGAAAACATTTTGTTTTGCATATAACATCAAACAGTTTTAACTCTTCCCTTGCGGGAGGTAAGGACTCTTGAACGTTACACTGTATACATAGAAAAATATAAAAGTATCAAAAACACTTTCATAAATACAAGACAAGATTCTTGTGGAGGACCCGCACCAAACCTCCCACGTGGGTCCTGGGTGGGCTGCAGGACTTCATTGCTGCAGACCTCACTCTAGGCCACACCATACGGGTTTTTCTTCAGAGGTAATTAGGTTTTGTGTAAAACCAAAATGGGGCACCGAAGTGCGAACTATTTACAATAAAAGTTCTTGGGCTGGCACAGTCCACAGCCACGCAGTCCATGCATGATAAAACATATATCAAGAAATCATTAACTCTTCACTTTCACTTTACCCAACTGGGGTATTCTATGCAAACTATGCAATCATCATCACATTTACTCTTTACCCAGCCGGGTATTCTACTTAAATATGTAAACATCATCATACATATTATTAAACATTAATAAAGTGCAAATCTTGTAAAACTTCTTCATCAACTTCTTTTTCAAAAACTTTTTACACTTTCTGTTGCAGTAAACCCTGTCTGGGTCCTACTGTGTTTCATCTTTGCTTGGGGTGACGTTTACTTTTTCCATTCCTGGGGCCAGAAGTACACAATGACCTCGGGAACCCATTACAAGAAGATCATGTCCTGCAATGTATGTTTGTGTAGCGACATCTCTTGTTTGAGCTGGGGACCCAACGGGTATCTCCCTGGAGTAGAACGCAGATTGCGTTGTTAAAGGTGCCGCAGTGTACAATTCAGATTGCGCTTCAGAACTGGTCGCAGGTTGCGATGCAGAGCAGGACTTGGATGTAGAGGAGTACGCAGGGGGTGATGCTGGTGCACGGCCTGGTGCGGACGCCAAAGATGACGCTGCTGGGGTTTGCGGTTCCGAGTAGGACGCAGGTGCGCGCAGGGGCTCAGTTGGGAACGCACTAACCTGCTGCTGTCGCTGCTCCCAGTCGTTTTCTATCGCTGACAGTTGGGTCTCCTCCGGTGTCCCTACCGGGGAACTGCATTCCGCTGCGGCCTCCAGGCCTGGCTGGTACTCCGGAACGGGCAGGGCCTCCTCAGCCTCCTTCTCTCCCGCCGCTTCATCGGTGGAGTCGGGATCAGCACTTTTGGAGGCGGCCTCCGGTTTCTCATCAGCCGCTGGCACTGGTGCCACAGGTAATGGTTGCGCTCCTGGAGGGGAGAGTGTTGCGTCCCACAGCAGCCGCTGTTTCAGGGCACGCCAGCTTTTCTCCATCTCCTCCACTTCTTTGCGGTGGCGGGCCACATCTTCCAGCACCGCATCCACCTTCTCCATGACATAGAGGAGGAGGAGAAGGCGGATCTCCCGTGCAGTGGGTAGGATCTCACATTATAGTAGCATTTTGAGAGGGCGGCCATAACTTTCGCGCCATAGGGAGGGTACGCCCACGAATGCACGCCCACCTTCTTCACCAGCGCCTCAGGGCGCGAATATGGCGGCAAAATGGCGGAAAATGGCGCCAAAAATCACAAAACACTCTTTTTCACAAAAACAGTTCAATAGGCACACAGGACTCACAAATTTGCAAGCTTCGTATCCTGTTCGTGACGCCAAAAATGACGCGCACCACATTGGTGGTACCAGGGCTATGGGGTACTCGGCACCGAGCCCATGGAAGTCTATGGGAGTTGTCACTGGCAGCAGGACTCGGTCCGTGGCCCTGGCGGTCATGCAATGGGGGAATATTTACAGGGGATTGAAGTTATAGTTCGTGACGCCACCTGTGGTGTCTGATCAATTGGACCAGCGCTGCTATATGGATCTTCCTAGGGGATGTTATGGGGCAGCTGGATGGTAAGTCTCCCACAGGCGAGACTGGTCCCTGGAAGTCTATGGTGATGCAGGGTGTAGTAAATGAAACAGTCTCACACAAGGCAATCTCTTTCCATACCTTTACTTGTAGATGTTTCAGGCAGGTCCCGGGGAGCTGGTCGGGGTGGAGAATGCACATTCAGATCAACCGCTGAGCAGGTTAGAGGCCTCCTTTAACCTTGTATGTGTGTGAGTACAAACTTGCATGAAGTCAAGTTAACTCTGTCAGTCTCCAGCTCGTTCAATAGCTGCAATGCCCGGCCGACATTGTGGTAGAGCCTTCTAGTTGGTGAGAACAGAGTCCCTACTTTTGTAGCGTCCCACTCAAGGTCCTTGTTCTACCTGACTCCGTTTACGTATCAGCACTTAGGGCTACCTTCTGTGACTTGAAGTCCAGGAAGGCCTCCGGTGTTTCTTATTACTAGGCGTAAAGCACTAGCAACGCTTCGGACCCCGGTGTCCGGTGAATTAGTGCGGGTAATTCGGTACCTGATGCACTTGTCTCTATCTTTCTCCACTGTGCCTCTCGTCCTGCTCTTGCTCTTAACATAAGCACAAGTAGCGATGATGTGAACGTAAGCTTTTCTCCAGAGCTCACTGAACAGTTCTCAGTACACTCACTGTCGCAGCTCCTGTGATTACCTTCCTTCTTTCCTTCCTTTCTCAGACCCTGTCCAGAGCAGCGCACAGGTACTCTGTCAACTGTGTACACGCTGTAGCTCCGAGAGTCACCTTCCACTTTCCAAGGAATACAGATAGCTTGTGCTGAGGTACTGGCTTTGTAGTTCTGACTGGGCTAGAGTGACTCCTTACACTCAAACCAGACTCCACTTCACGAACTTGCTCTGCCAGAATCTAGTCTGCACTCCACTCCAAGACTAGGCTGAAGTGAAACTGAACAGTGTGTCTTGTCCTGAGACAGGAACTAGACTGAACTCTGACTGAACTCCTCTCCCTCCAAGTCCAGACTGACTTGCACTGTCCTAAGACAGGAAGCTTGAATGACCCTGACTGCTACGTGTCACTACCTTTTATACCCCTAGTGGGTGTGTTGGGAAATGTGAGTGACGTGAATGAATATCAAGCTTCACGGTTACCTTCTTGTGCATTTTCCTGGAATATGTGTGCCTGGCGTAGCTGGGCCACACACCATTGTGTCCAAAAATTGGATCTGTTCCTTTGAATGGGTAATTGTACAAGGCACGCAGAATTCCGCGGGGTCTTAGACCGCATTTGCGTCCTACGTTGTTGGCGGACAATTTACAGTTCTGTAGTAGGTTTGAACCCATTACCAACAAATATGCTTTTGATTTAATGCTGTTAAATATCGAATTTCTCCATGCTGAAATTGGATCAGTGAACAAAAAAATTTTGGAATTGGAACAGCAATTGTTGATTCAGCTGACTGTACAAGATCTAGATGCCTTTAAAGTACAGCTTAATGAGAAATTATTAAAATTCCGTGTTGACATTGAGAAGACCAAAAGGACGAAATGGTTTCGAGATGCAGATGATTACAGTGCTGGTCGTGTTTTTTCCTGGCAGGGAGATATGCGCAATTTTTCTTCCAACAGGAGGTCCAAAAATCCACACCAGAAGAAAAGATGGAGACCCTCTAAGAGGGATCCCCAGCAATTTGGTTTTACCACTGGGGAATCTGACTCTACTGATGACTCTAACACCGGCATACATGCTGCTTCTTCCTCTAGTTTTTTAGGCAGAGACACGGCGGAGGCCAACATCACAAGAAAAGGAACCGGAGGGGCGGCAGGAAACATCGGAGAAGGAGAGAGAGAGACCCAGGCAACAGGCTCCACACGCACCAAAACAATGAAGACTTGATATATGGATACGAAGAGGAAAGCATTATAGACCAGGGCAATCTGGTGGTAAATATTTCCTGTTATATTTTGTCTGACATTGATTGTAAGGTATTATCAAGGGGTCTGTCTTTTTGCCCGACCAATTCACCGGACTGGTTCAGGATTGAATGTGATCTTTTTTCTTTTTTTAGGAGACTGAGATTAACCACCTATTTTTGTGATAAAGAAGCCACATCTGTTGATACGATTGTAGATAATGTTGACAGTTTCTCATTACATAAATATGGTCTGTATAATAAGAGCAATTTTCAACCCCCTATTAAGGATAATTTTGTAGAGTCCTATATCCAACTTGTTGAAAGAGACGTGAATAAACTTAAACGTGAATTCACGTCCAACAATATAAGGGGTAATTTAACACCAGTAGAAAGACAGGCACTAAATGAGCTGTCTAACAATAAGGCCATCACCATAAAGGCGGCCGACAAAGGCGGTGCCTTGGTGGTGATGGACACCAGTAAATATGTGGCTGAAATTCATAGTCAGCTGGCGGACGAAAGAGTATACGTTAGACTGACAGGAGATCCTACTACACGTTTTTTGACTGAGTTGCGACTTTTGGTGGATGAGGCCCTGTTGGATGGCCTCATCGACCAGAAGTTGGCTCAGTTCTTGATTGTGGATACCCCGGTGACTCCTTTACTATACACTTTGCCAAAGATTCACAAAGATCTATTAAATCCGCCTGGTCGTCCTATCGTATCAGGTAGGGGGTCCCTTTATAATAAAGTTTCTATCTTCCTTGATAAGGTGTTACGTTGTCATGCCGTTTCGGCTGCCTCATATATCATGGATACAAATAGTTTCTTAAGTAAAATAGAGGCTCTCAATGTAACCCAGGAGACCATATTGGCATCCTTTGATGTGATATCCTTGTACACTATCATAGAACATGACAAGGGCTTGGATGCTGTCGGTGTGGTGCTATCGGGCTCGAGCATGGCTCCGGAGTGTACACAGTTGGTCCTAGCACTGTTGGGTTTCGTCCTCAGAAGGAATTATTTTCTTTTTGGGGATGAGCATTACCTACAGTTGCGCGGTACCGCCATGGGGTCGAATGTGGCGCCCACTTATGCCAACATATTCATGGCGGTATTCGAGGACCAACATGTGTACACTTCCAGCCACTGGAGCCATGTTCGGGCCTGGTGGCGCTACATCGATGACATCTTTTGTGTTTGGGATGGCGATATAGAGACATTGCTGGCCTTTCATGAGTATCTAAATGGGGTCTATCCAGAGTTGAAATTCACAATTACCCATTCAAAGGAACAGATCCAATTTTTTGACACAATGGTTTATAAGAACAATGAGGTTTTGAGCACTGACCTATTTACAAAAGAAACAGACAGAAATAGTCTTTTGCTGTTTGACAGTAACCACCCTAGAAGAATGGTAGAATCTCTTCCCTGGAGTCAAATGCTGCGCGTACGGCGCATTGTAAAAGAAAATGACAGACTTGACTTGAGACTTAATGACATGTGTGACAAGTTTATTAAACGAGGATACCCTAAGCACAGTGTTCAGCGTTATAAACGGGATGCAATGGCTTTGACACCGGATGGTGCCAGCCTTAAACGCAATAGGAGTGTTTCTAAACGGGTACCTTTGTCTCGACGTTTTGTCCAGCTAGCAACAAATTAGGTGGGATTCTAAATAAACATTGGCATCTATTACAGGCGGGGCTCCCACATGTGGTAGAGTTCACACATAGACCACTTCTCTCATACAGACGTGGACGTAATCTGAAGGACATGCTTGTCAAATCTGATATTGGCCCTAGTAGGATGTTGACACAAGGTACTCTATACCCACCAAGACTGGGGAATTTCCCCTGCCTTGGTTGTGCCTGTTGCAGTAACATGTTGCGTGGGGATAGTTTTAACCACCCACGGACAGGGAAGAAATTCTTTATAAGAGAACGCTATACCTGTACTTCTAGTTTTGTGATTTATGTTCTTACCTGCCCATGTGGATTGATGTATGTGGGTGAGACCACGATGGAGGTGAGAGCAAGAATCAACAAACACAAGAGCACAATTAGAACTAAACTTGTCGATTTACCAGTGCCTAAGCATTTCATTGATTGCCGACATTCAGTGAATCAGCTTAGATTCAGAGTTATTGATGGGGTTCCGACTCTGAGAAGGGGTGGTGATAGGTCCAAATTACTTAAAAGAAAGGAACTTCGCTGGATTTCTGTCCTTGATACATTGCAGCCGAAGGGACTAAATTTGGATTATAATTTACATATTTGTACTTGATTTTGCCCCTTTTTTCATTTAGAGCTCATCTCTCGTATACTTTGTTTTTAGATGTTTTTATTTTTATTTTTTTGTTAGGTATAGGATGGTTAGATAGTAACTGGTAGATATGGTGATCTTTTTGATTTCCGGTTTTGTAATGTATAATTTATTTTTCTATGGTATTTGTGTTCTTTAATTTTTGTATATAGTGTACCTTCTTCTTTTTTGTCCCGAAACATCGCGATACTTACCCTGGTTTGATATCCACTTAGGACGTCTTTCCTATGAGACTTCCGATGAATTATGTAATGCGCATGCGCAGATCAGATGACGTCATAGCCCATGTGACCCTTTTGGTCACCTGATAGGTCCCATGACATGAGAAGAAATCCGGATTGGATGAGAGATCGTCGCACTCGGCGCAGTGCTTGCGTCACTTGCTTGATGCAGTGAGAGGCGCCGTTATATACGTATTGAAGTGGCTTTTTGCTACGGCACTGATGATGGGATATTTAATATGGCGCCTAAGCAGGAGGATCATTCTGATTGGCGGTAACCCGTTTTATTATACTCTGCTATTGGATAGGTTTATCGTTACCAGGGTCACGCTATAGCTATGTGGTGATTGGTTTGTCACTATTTAGAAGTTTATGTTCTGCTTTATTTGGAGGTTTGGTGAAATGATTATACTGTGTATATGATTTATTAATATTCTACTTGTTTTTGATATCTGATCACTATTTTGTATTATTCTTATACCTGTATATTTTATATGTCTATTAACATGTAGGCGTGACCTTGATAGTGATTGGCTCCTCCACACTATATAAAGGACGCCTTTTGTCTGTTTTGATATACTTGAAAAAGGCCAATGTATGGCCGAAACGTCGTCTTGTGACATGGCAGAATAAAGCTTTTCATATTCTTCACCTGGATGGATGCTGCTTTTCTTTTACTTGTGTATATCAAATATGTCCATTAACTCTCCTGATTCTCATGCTTTGTAACTCGCAATACACTCTTTATGAGTGGGTGGTTCCTAATATTCAGCATTCTGCCAGCACTATAGGTATCAGGACTTCCTTTCGCTCACTTTCCATCATGCATTGCATTTCACCTTGACCAATTGTCGCCACACTGTAACTGGATTACCTGTGGCAATGGGCTCCTTCTCCATCCCTAAAGTTAGGAGGGCGTCCTAGCTATCCCTGTTTTCCTGATTACCTCTGATGGTGAAGACGCCAGGCCAATGTACCTTACTGATCTCCTAAATGCATACTTCAGAGTGATTGGATAGGCCAAATAGCAAATAGAAAACACCTGCTATAAGAAAGAAGTGGACGAAAGGCAAAGGGTAATCAGTACCGGACAGCGACAGGATCCCTAGTGGTTCAGTGGATAGAGACGCCAGCAGACAAACAGAAGACTGCTGGATCGAATCCTGAGGCATGACACCAATTGCTCGCCTGAAAGCCTGTATTTGTGCTGCTACGGAGTTTGACAGACAGGAGAGCAAGAGCAGAGAAACAAAGATCTGCCTCCAATTCCAATCCATCGTCTCAATGTCTCTGCTGGAGACAGATTACGCTTGAAAAAATGCAGTGGACAGCAAGCTATATAGAAGGGAGACGTTGTTTGCTGTTTTCCAGAAATCGATTAGCAGGGCTTGGTCCTGCGGCCACATCGGTAATGTACCATCGGTAATGTACGGCTGCCAGATGGTAGCCCTGTGAGCTGACTCCTACCTGATCTGATTAAGCTGTCTTGGCGTGAAGCCACATGTGTGTCATGCAGCAACAACGACATCACGTCCGGCTCGATAGTCAAAAGAGGAGCCGGTGATGCCGTCAGAGAGGAAGCGTTTCTCAAGGCTCCCATAGATTATTGATATGGGCACTGAAATGAGTCCAGAAAATCGATCCACACCATCTCTCTTGTTATCCAACATGATATATCCTATATTTTACACTCATATATCCGAGGTGGAAATGGCTCGTCTTGTCTTGGTGTGAATAGCTAGTTCTAATCACTAGTTGTTTTTTTCTTCCAATTTTTTTCAATAACGCAATGTGCTTTCTACCTTTTATATTAAATAATTCTTAAACTGCATAAAAATGACACATAAAACTTTACCGTGAAATAGATATTTATATAATGAAATCTTCTTTGTGATGACTACAGCGAGCAATACAATATATCTATAGTAATCCACCAAAAGTAATTGTCTATGTCTCTCCATAATTTACCTGATGTGCTTGACTGGGAAGCATAGGTGTTAGCGAAACACTATGTCGGTGCCATTTGCCAGACAAAAGAATATTCTTTATTATTAATGGCTTGAGCAGCCTCTGTGTAATCAAAGGGCACTGATGCAGTGATATACATCCACTGACAAAATAGCAGCTCTACAACTCCCTGCAAAGCAGTGGAGCAGCTGACAGCCAGTAGCTCCTAATGCTTTGTATCTGCAAGATGAATATCTGGAGCTAGAGGTGTGCAGTGTGCGGGCTCGGGGCATACATGGTACATGCTGTCTATCTCTAGCCATCTGTATTGCACCATCCACACATTGCTTTGACATGTTAACCCCTGTATATGTGTGGCCCAGCTACGCCAGGCACACATATTCCAGGAAAATGCACAGGAAGGTAACCGTGAAGCTTGATATTCATTCACGTCACTCACATTTCCCAACACACCCACTAGGGGTATAAAAGGTAGTGACACGTAGCAATCAGTGTTCAGTCTTTCTAGACAGTCTGTGCAGGAGGAGTTAGTGGGCACATTCTGTTCAGTTTCGGTTCAGTCTGGACTTGGAGGGAGAGGAGTTCAGTTCAGTTTCGGTTCAGTCTAGTCTTGGAGGAAGAGGAGTGCAGACTAGATTCTGACAGAGCCAGTTCATGAAGTGGAGTCTGGTTTGAGTGTAAGGAGTCACTCTAGCCCAGTCAGAACAGCAGGACCAGTACCTCAGCACAAGCTACCTGTATTCTTTGGAAGGAGGAAAGTAACTCTCGGAGCTACAGCGTGTACACAGTTGACAGAGTTCCTGTGCGCTGCTCTGGACAGGGTCTGAAGAAGGTGATTCTCGGAGCTACAGCATTTACACAGTTGACAGAGTACCTGTGTGCTGCTCTGGACAGGGTCAGAGAAAGGAAAGAAAGAAGGGAACCACAGGAGCTACAACAGTGAGTGTACTAGGAACTGCTCAGTGAGCTCTGGAGAAAAGCTGGCATTCACATCATTGCTACGAGTGCTTATGTTAAGAGCAAGAGCAGGACGAGAGGCACAGTGGAGAAGGATAGAGACAAGTGCATCAGGTACCGGATGACCCGCACTAATTCACCGGACACCGGGGTCCGAAGCGTTGCTAGTGCTTTATGCCTAGTAATAAGAAACACCGGAATCCTCCTGGACTTCAAGTCACAGTAGGTAGCCCTAAGCGCTGATACGTAAACGGAGTCAGGGAGAACAAGACGGGCAAGGCCTGATCAGCCCAAACGACTTAGTTCTTTCCAATATCTGGTCACCATATCTGGCCACCAGATTAAGCAGAAGGCTCTACCACAATGTCGGCCGGGCGTAGCAGCTATTAAACAAGCTGGAGATTAACAGAGTTAACTTGACTTCATGCCAGTTTGTACTCACATACAGATAGAGTTAAAGGAGGCCTCTAACCTGCTCAGTGGTTATCCTGAATGTGCATTCTCCACCCCGACCAGCTTCCCGGGACCTGCCTGAAACATCTGCAAGTAAAGGTATGGAAAGAGATTGCTTTGTGTGAGACTGCTTTATTACCTACACCCTGCACCACCATAGACTTCCAGGGACCAGTCTCGCCTGTGGGAGACTTACCATCCAGCTGCCTCATAACATCCCCTAGGAAGATCCATATAGCAGCGCTGGTCAAATTGATCAGATACCACAGGTGGCGTCACGAACTATTCTAATCTACAATTCCCCTGTAAATATCCCCCATTGTATGAGCGCCCAGGGCCACGGACCGAGTCCTGCTGCCAGTGACAAATCCCATAGACTTTCATGGGCTCGGTGCCGAGTACCCCATAGCCCTGGTACTTAGTGCGACTCATCTTTGGCGTCACGAACAGGATACGAAGCTTGCAAAATTGTGAGTCCTGTGTTGCCTATATTGACTGTTTTATGCGAAAAAGACTGTATTGCTGTTTGTCACTTTTGGCGCCAAATACCGCCATTTTCACCGCCATATTCGCGCCCTGAGGCGCTGGTGAAGAAGGTGGGCGTGCATTCGTGGGCGTGTACCCCCCTGTGGCGCGAGAATTATGGCCGCCCTCTCAAAATGCTACTATAATGTGCGATCCTGCCCCACTGCTAAAGAGATCCGCCTCCTCTTCATTTTCTATGCAAAAAGGAGGAGACGCAAATCCCGCCTCCACGGAAGAGACCAGATTGTTCCTGATGGAGAACACAGTCTGGCCTGGAAAGAGATGGCAGAAGGTCGGGAGACGCAGTGCGGAGGAGCAATGGCGCGCGGGCCCTGCTCCCCTGAAAAGCCGATGCCCGTACCGGAGTTGTCCCCGGGTCGGACGACTGACCAGCTAATGCTGGAGCTGGAGGAAGTAAGCGCGGTGATCGAGGATATGATCCAGCACCGTGAAGATATGGACGAGGCTGTGAAGCAATGGCGTGCCCGGAAACAGCGGCTGCTGTGGGACGTTATGCTTCGCCCCCCAGGAACAAAGCCGTTACCTGTGTCCACTGTGCCACCACCGCCAGCGGCTGAAGAGAAACCGGAGGCTAGCAATGAGGAAGCTGAGCCCACCTCCACTGATGGTGAGACGAGAGTGGAACCGGTATACCAGCCTGGACCGGAGGCCGCGGTCGACTGCAGTTCCCCGGTAGGGACACCGAGAGGGTCCCAGCCATCATTACCGGAAATTGATTGGGACGCAATGCAGTACCTGGATGATGTGACCTATGCTGTCCAGTGGGAAAGTGAATGGCAACGTCGTGAAAAAGAGCAGCGACGCAGATAGGAAGAAAGAGAGGAGCAGCAGTCCCGTCAGCAGTGTCATGAGAAGTTCCTAGCAGACAAGGAAAATGTCAGAAAGGACAAAAGCACGCTGAAGGAGCCGCGGCGCCAGGGATGCGTGAGTAATTTTAAAACTCGCCAAGGCTGGGGGTTCATACACGAGCCGGGCTTGTATCAAGGGGTGTTTGTTAGCCGCCGAGACGTGGAGTCGCATCTGCCCATTGGTCACCCGGGAAGAGATCTCGTGAACGGGGACCTTGTTAGTTACACCGGCATTGGGGATTTAAAGGGTGGTATGCCCTCAACGTTACCATTATCAGCGACCCCGTCCCCGACGCCGGTAACATACACAATACCGAAGCGTCCCAGTCCCGGGCCCCCACAGCACCAGGCCGTGCACCAGCATCGCCCCCTGCAAACCCCTCTATAATTACATCACCTTCAGCATCGCAGCCAAAGTCTGATTCAGTATCGCCGGCAATGTCTCATTCTGCATCGCAATCTGTGACACATCCCGCATCGCAACCAGCGACCAGTTCTGAGTCTTACTCTGCGGTACCTACGGCAACGCAACCAGATGGTGTGGCCTCAGTTGAATCGCAGCATGAGCTTGTGTCCCCAATGAAGGATTTGGATTTGCAAGAGGTACCCGTTGGGACCTTAGTGGATCGCATGAGAACTGTAGCCACGCAAACACCAATAGCAGGCTATGATCTTCTGGTAATGCACTCTAGAGGACATCGCATCCTCCCAGCCCCAGGGATGGAACAAGAAATTGTTATGTGTGAAGAAGTAAAAGACCAGTAGGACCCAGACAGGGGTTTACTGCACCTAAACCTGTATAAAGTTTTTGAAAAAAAAAGTTGATGAAGAAGTTCTACAAGATTTGCACTTTATTAATGTTTAATAATATGTATGATGATGTTTACATATTTAAATAAAATACCCCAGTTGGGTAAAGTGAAAGTGAAGAGTTAAAATATTGAAATATAAATGTGATTTCTCTTGGTTTTACTTGAAATGTGTTTTCCTATGCAAGGACTGCGTGGCTGTGGACTGTGCCAGCCCAAAAACTTTTAATGTAAATAGTTTGCGCTTCGGTGCTACATCTTGGTTTTACACGAAACCATAACTACCTCTGAAGAAAAACCTGTATGGTGTGGCCTAGAGTGAGGTCTGCAGCAATGAAGTCCTGCAGCCCACCCAGGACCCACGTGGGAGGTTTTTGGTGCAGGTCCTCCACAAGAATATTGTCCTGTATTATGAAAGTGTTTTTTTTTTATACTTTTATATTCTTCTATGTATACAGTGTAACGTTCAAGAGTTCTTACCTCCCGCAAGGGATGAGTTAAAACTGTTTGATGTTATATGCAAAACAAAATGTTTTCTTTTCTCTTTCACAGCCCGGGAGTGCTGTGTTTAACCAAGGGGGGATGTGTGGCCCAGCTACGCCAGGCACACATATTCCAGGAAAATGCACAGGAAGGTAACCGTGAAGCTTGATATTCATTCACGTCACTCACATTTCCCAACACACCCACTAGGGGTATAAAAGGTAGTGACACGTAGCAATCAGTGTTCAGTCTTTCTAGACAGTCTGTGCAGGAGGAGTTAGTGGGCACATTCTGTTCAGTTTCGGTTCAGTCTGGACTTGGAGGGAGAGGAGTTCAGTTCAGTTTCGGTTCAGTCTAGTCTTGGAGGAAGAGGAGTGCAGACTAGATTCTGACAGAGCCAGTTCATGAAGTGGAGTCTGGTTTGAGTGTAAGGAGTCACTCTAGCCCAGTCAGAACAGCAGGACCAGTACCTCAGCACAAGCTACCTGTATTCTTTGGAAGGAGGAAAGTAACTCTCGGAGCTACAGCGTGTACACAGTTGACAGAGTTCCTGTGCGCTGCTCTGGACAGGGTCTGAAGAAGGTGATTCTCGGAGCTACAGCATTTACACAGTTGACAGAGTACCTGTGTGCTGCTCTGGACAGGGTCAGAGAAAGGAAAGAAAGAAGGGAACCACAGGAGCTACAACAGTGAGTGTACTAGGAACTGCTCAGTGAGCTCTGGAGAAAAGCTGGCATTCACATCATTGCTACGAGTGCTTATGTTAAGAGCAAGAGCAGGACGAGAGGCACAGTGGAGAAGGATAGAGACAAGTGCATCAGGTACCGGATTACCCGCACTAATTCACCGGACACCGGGTCCGAAGCGTTGCTAGTGCTTTATGCCTAGTAATAAGAAACACCGGAATCCTCCTGGACTTCAAGTCACAGTAGGTAGCCCTAAGCGCTGATACGTAAACGGAGTCAGGGAGAACAAGACGGGCAAGGCCTGATCAGCCCAAACGACTTAGTTCTTTCCAATATCTGGTCACCATATCTGGCCACCAGATTAAGCAGAAGGCTCTACCACAATGTCGGCCGGGCGTAGCAGCTATTAAACAAGCTGGAGATTAACAGAGTTAACTTGACTTCATGCCAGTTTGTACTCACATAGAGTTAAAGGAGGCCTCTAACCTGCTCAGCGGTTATCCTGAATGTGCATTCTCCACCTCGACCAGCTTCCCGGGACCTGCCTGAAACATCTGCAAGTAAAGGTATGGAAAGAGATTGCTTTGTGTGAGACTGCTTTATTACCTACACCCTGCACCACCATAGACTTCCAGGGACCAGTCTCGCCTGTGGGAGACTTACCATCCAGCTGCCTCATAACATCCCCTAGGAAGATCCATATAGCAGCGCTGGTCAAATTGATCAGATACCACAGGTGGCGTCACAAACTATTCTAATCTACAATTCCCCTGTAAATATCCCCCATTGTATGAGCGCCCAGGGCCACGGACCGAGTCCTGCTGCCAGTGACAAATCCCATAGACTTTCATGGGCTCGGTGCCGAGTACCCCATAGCCCTGGTACTTAGTGCGACTCATATATTTATACATGTCACATAAGATAACTGCAATCTGTTTGTATCAGGAAAAATATAGCCATACTTACAACTATTAGCATTGCCATAACCGCACCCTCTACATACATAATGGCCAATCTACCATCCTAATGGATAATGGAAGAACAATTCTGTGTTGATTATTTTCTTGGATTATCTTAATATCAATCAGGTCGGCAGTTTTCTACTCTAAGTATTCTAGGGACATTTAGTAATAACAGATGTGTCGATCTTGAAGTAACCCATTAATTTGTCTTCCTGCATCCATTATTAGGGCTCGAGCAGACACCTGTAAATTCCGACCAAGTGTAATCCTTCAAAACATTGGCTCACACTCGAACCAATGTTATTAAATGAGTCAGGGCATCAAATAGTCCAAGGAAGAAAATTGCAGCAAGCACAATTTCCAATAATTGGATGGCACTCGCTCATTCATGTCTATGGGTCCATGGAAACCATTGGATCGCTTTTGGGTGACATACGAGTGCTGTCTGATTTTCACGAACAGACTGAATGGAGAAGATGGAGAAACTTTTTTTTTTTTAATTCTATATACCCAAGAAAAAAGGTCCTACTCTGATCAGAGTCAGGTCACAGTATGATACGCACTGGATGGGGAACATACAGTACTGTTGTCTGCACAAGCCCTTAGGGGAAAACTTGCTATTTCAAGGGGATTTCAAAGATTTTGCTATCAATGACGTATCCAGATAGGTAATCACCAGTATTGGATCACTGGGAGTCTGGCTCCATTCACCACTGGCAATCAGCTCTGAAAAGCGCACTCTGACAATCTCCGTGTTCCCTTTATTTTTTACCAGGTACAACTGCATATTTTTTGGAGTGGCTGTGACGTGTATTCTCTACAGCACTGTTAGATTCAAGTAAAAGGAACTAAGCTGCAATACCAGGCACAACCGCTTCAAAACATACAGAGCTTTGTCAAGAAAAAAGTTTTAAACAACTAACTGGTTGGAGTGCCAGGATTTGATCCCCACACGTCTGATATTGATTATATATGCTAAAGAAAATAGATAAGCTATCAGTATCAAAATCTAAGAAAACACTTCTGTCAAGGATTTAATGACATATCACAGGCCGGGAAGGTCACGCAGACCCACCCACTGTGATCTTTAAGTCGAACAGCTCTCTGCTGTCCCCTATCGTACGGACAATTACAAGATTGGACGTCGAATAACGGACAAGGCCACAGGCTGCACTAACAGGCCAGTTATCAGGAACCTAACAGTATAAACACCTCCGGATTCCAACACATAGAAAATATGTATAGACCCATGTACAGTCACTGCTAACTTCACAATAACCCCAGAAAGATTATTAGCTGCCACCATCAGTCCTTTTTACAGGCTGACTGGATGCCCGATAGGTAGCATATGGCTTTGACGCATGGCTTACAGAACAAAAGGAACAGAACTATTACATTTTATATTTAATACAAAGGGAGGCAGTGTTTATGAGAAATATAGAAAAGATTTTACAAAGGGGGACAAAACAATACAGAATGTACAGTTACATAAAAATAAAAGTGATAAAACAAATGAAACTTACTACACCAATCGCAGAGACGATTCAGTTTAGCCGAAGGAGAGCACTTTGATTGGCCGTTCTGTGAACGGAATTCCTGCATATACGATATGTATCTCTCTACATGAACCCAGATCATAATTCGGCTTGATCTTTTATCAGCCCCTGAGTCCCACCTACACACCCTCCCTGTGATGACCTCATATGGGCCAGGTTGTGGTCTGCTCTCAGCCCTTCAGGATTTTATGAAATCCTAACTTATGCGATAACTCCTCACCTGATGAAGTTCGAGATTGGTGCCACGTTTTTTATCGGGATTTTATCTTTACTTGGGGACCAAATTTGGCATACCTGTTGGCAATCATCTGGCCTCTATGGATTTGGTGCCTATTGGCAGTGGTTATAGTTAGGAAAAAATATGCATCTTTTTCCCTGGTTAGACCGGGCGCCGAAAATATGTCTCATTAATATCAGATTTATACAAGTTCCCATATTCTCTATTTTTTTTTCGGAGACATACTGTCTGAGCTGGCTTATTGTAACATATCCCACTGCAGGGACCCAGTGTCACCTGAATCCAACATGCATTTCTTGTAGACAAAAAGGCTTCCACTGTCCTATTTATGTGTATGCTGGGTGACCATGGCTATTTCTAAAGGGTGTGAGATATTTCCTTTAATCCTCTCATAACTTAAAAAGCCTTTTCATGTCTAAACTATTTGTCCAATATGTATTCATTGTCTATGCACAATATAGATCCTCGTTCAGTCACCTGGCCATAAAGAGGACTCTATGTATTTTAATTAAGATGTTTCACATCTCTTTGTACACTGCCATTTTACATAACGGCAGCTTTAGATTGCTAGCTCCTGTTTCCTTACTGCAAATGGGAGAAGAGAGGAGGAAGAGGGGTCTGGTATCAGGTCCTCTTTTACTGTTACTTTAAATTAGTGTGAGAGGAGGAAAAGAGAGAGTGGAGATGCGAGTGAATACAGAGATTTGTAATATTTTCTGTGACAATTTCTTTCACAAGTTTTAGCATGTTAAACTGACCACATACTAGAATAATATCTGCAGAGCATAAAAAAAATCATTTTTACTTTTTAATTTACTCTCTCCATTGCAGATATATTTGCTTGTAAAGTTTAGGTTATAATTTTTGATAAATCCAGATGGGATTTATCTCTGGGGATGTGTACTTTTTCCCCTACATGATGTTGGCCAATCATAAGTATAATGTGTCATGCAGGGGAAGAAAGAACACAGCCCCAGACGATCAGTAGAAAATGTTTTCTCCTGTGAGATGTAATGATAGATAGCCCAGCTCTCAGCCCTGATCTCTGCAGCTACTATGTGTTATAGATCAAAACTGATTGTGATAGCAAACACTTTCAGCTTTCATCACATGGCAGTGAGTGTGGGGGAATCATATAATCATAGAATGGTGGAGCTGGAAGGGACCTCCTGGATCATCTGGTCCAACCCCCTGCTCAATGCAGGATTCACTAAATCATCTCAGACAGATGTCTGTCCAGCCTCTGTTTGAAGAATTCTATTAAAGGAAGAAAGAAAACTCACGCCCTCTCGTGGCAGCCTGTTTCACTTGTTGATCACCCTCACTGTCAAAAATTGTTTTATCTAATATCTAATCTGTGTCTCCTCCCATTCAGTTTCATCAAGTTGCTTCTAGTCTTTCCTTGCGCAAATGAGACTAAAGATGATCCTTCTACAATGTGACAGCCCTTGAGATATTTGTAGACAGCTATTAAGTCTCCTCTCAGTCTTCTCTTTTGCAAGCTGAACTTTCCCACAGCCTCTAACCATTCCTCATAGGACATTGCAGATTTCTCTGAAATTGCTCCAGTTTGTCTTTTTTAAAATGTGGTGCACACAGTACACTGGACACAGTATTCAGATGAGGCCTTACCAAGGAGCAGTAAAGGGGGATAAAGACTTCACATGATCTAGACTGTATGCTTCTGTTAATACATCCCAGAATTGTGTTTGCCTTTTTTGCTGCTGCATCACACTGTAGACTCATGTGCAGTCTGTGATCAAATTAGTATACCCAAGTCTTTTTCACATGTGCTGTTGCTGTGCATGCTTATTGCTCATTCTGTACATGCTTTTTTCATTTTTCTTGCCCAAATGTAGAATTTTGTATTTCTTCCTGTTAAAACCCATTCTGTTAGTTGCTTCCCACAGTTCTGGCTTGTTTAGATCTTTTTGAATCCTCTCTGTCTTTAATATTAGGTATCCCTCCTAGCTTTGTGTCATCAGCAAATTTCATCAGTTTACCCTCAATTCTTTCATCCAAATTATTGTTAAAGATGTTGAAAAACACAGGGCCCATGACAGAGCTTGACACACTCTTCCAACTGACCTATTTATGACCTCTCTTTGGGTCCAATCACTGAGCCAATTATGAATCCACCTAACAGTTGCCTTGTCCATTCCATACTTGGTCATTTTTTCAATAAGGATGGTATGAGATACTTTGTAAAATGCTTTGCAGAAGTCAAAATATACTACATCTACCTAATTTCCCTGATCCACCCAGTCAGTGATTCTGTCATACAAGGAAATTAAGTTTGTCTGACAAGACTTATTAGTTACAAACCCATGCTGAAGGAGTACAACTGAACTGAGTGTGATAGTAAACACTTTCATGTTTCATCTTATGTCAGTGAGTGTGGGGGAAGATTCTATACAGCTGAACTGAGTGTGATCACAAACACTTCTGCAGCTGTAACTCTCCTCTCACAATTCTGTCAGCTCTGCTGTATCACCCAACCTACACTGACTCACATGAGATGAAAGCTGAATGTGTTTGTAATCACTCTCAGCTGTGCCGTATTTTACACACAATGTGCAGAGATCAGGGCTGAGATAAGCCCAGTTGGGCTTATCATAAATTATCACTTAAATTTGTACAAGTTGCATCTGGAGAAATTACCAAAAAGGTATGTTTTATTCAGCATGGCAGCCTTAATAACATGTTGTGGATTGTTGAAGATACTTAAACTGGTGAAAGGTCCTCTTTAAATACTGCATTACCCGATGTAAAATGAAAATAACAGATACTCACATCCCACTTCAGAGCCCATTTCCGTGCCGGGTCTCCCATTGCTTGCATGTAGCCAATCAGCGGCCGCTAGTTAGCTGCAGTTAGCTACACACTTCACTCAGACATCTGATTTTTGTCCAAAGAAAATGTGATTGAAAAAGCCCATTAACTGTCACTGATTGACGGCAGCGCTCACGTAGCATATCAAATGTTGTGTGAGCAGTGGGAGACCGAGTTCAGGAATGCTGCCGATGCAGGAGGTGATTATTATTTTCATTTCCCATTGTGGCATACAGTATATAAGAAGAGGTTGTCCGAGCAGTAGACAAGCCCTTTAATATATAAGCAGTATGCCGCTAGCTCTTTAACCCCCCTAGTGGTGACTGTAGGCAGATGAAATGTTATCATTTTCCATTATTACAAATTTTCATTTTTATAATCAAATCCTCCTTTCTCATTTTCTCATAATATTAGGATTGTGCATCAGCTTTAGACAGTTTACTTATAAGCCACGATGCTTAGTATGTTTGGTGATATTGGTCCTGGAGGAAAGGAGTGTTCTCCACTGGATCAAACTTTAGTAATACAATCCCAGCACTACTGAATTTAGAACAATTACCAAATTGGGGTCAATTGTTGTAAACTCGTAGTAAAGAAAGCCATGGATGCAACCCAACATGATCACAAATACCATGCAACACCTTATTATTTTACATTCCCACAGCAGATGTGGCAAGGCTGGTAAATGTGATCTGTGCCTAAAGGTGATTTCGCTCTCAGTATTCATGGATAGAGTGTTTGTTTTATGGTTGTAGCCAATAGACATGAGAAGAAACCTTGTGTCGGTATAAGCTCAGCAGGTAATGACCCTTCTATACAAGTTATATCAATTAGCTGCAGATTTGGAGGTTACAAACATCTCACTAGTAACAAGTCAAGTAATTAGTTAAATTAGTTCAGTGCAAGATTAATGAAGGGAAATGATTATTAGTTGTTAGAGGTTACTGTAAGGTGAAATTTTTTTTGCTGATGTTAGAAAATAATCCATGGGATCATGCAGAATTTTACACACTTGTTAATGTGAACTTAGCGACAGAGTAATATATCCCTATAAACGCATCATTTATTATTCCTGCATTGTGTTCAATGTCTGCCCATCCTTATAGGGGTTGCCTGACAATAGGCATTTGCCCTCCCCCCCTAATCAGGAGATGACAGTTGCTGCTGATAAGATTCTATGTACAGGTGAGGAGCTCTGCCTCTAGCTCCTCCCCTCTACATAGAATTTCAGCAGCAGCAACTGTCATCTTCTAATTAGAGGGGAGGAGCTAGAGGCAGAGCTCCTCCCATCTACATAGACTCTTATCAGCAGCAACTGTCATCTCCTCTAACATAAATTCTGTCTTTACTGAATAAAGATTTTATCGAGGAATTAAAATTTTGATAATGATTGATCAGTTGTGGAGGAAAAAGAAGCAGATTTCTCTGAGAAGATCTATGACAAAGATGTTTATTTTCGCTTATACTATTGATTTATGAAATAAAAATTAAAACGACGGTTACTCTCTAAATGTATGTCAGAGCCTTCCTTATATTAGTGAGTACAGTTCGCCAACCTACTCACAGAGCAGTACTGTAAGGAGGCAGACAAGGTGTAAATTATATGCTTAAATATATATGCAAATATAAAACTGTGTCATCGAGCTCTATAATTACTAAGCATTTTTTCTGTCTTCGCAATCTAATACTTTACCTGTTGTAATGAAGAGCGAATACATATATATATATAATAATACTAATATTAAAATAATTGTAGACCATAAATAGGCCAGCCCAATTTAGAAGAAATTTCCACCTATAAATAAAGCAGACTATTCCTTGAGCTGTCACTGTGCATCTCCCTAAAGAAACCTCACATCGCGCTGCCCCTTCTCGTAGGGCTCCCCTCATTAGCATATAGCCTAGATATAAAACTAACACAGAAAGCAATTTCTTATCACTGAGAGCGATATATCACAATGTGTCCCCAATCGTTAGGCATACACCCCCACCCCCAGCACTGCAGGCCTTGAATATATCCTCATGTAAGCACAGGTATATTTATAAGCGCCACAGCCGAGTCATACATCACAATTATTCTTCTGTATATGTCTGTACATATTACCATATGTATAATGGCCGTATGATATGTAGAATCATCTGGCAATCTATAAATAATTTGGTCAATAATGGAAGAGTCTTTTTTATGGTCTCTGACATACATTTGTTATCTAGATGCTAGAAAAAAACATTGATTTAGTGAGGACTACATTTTTTTTCAAAATGTCTCCCGACTTCTGGTTCAACTCAAACATGATTTTAATCATTATTACAGTGACGAGTGAAAGGGTAACAATGATTTGAACTGACTTTTAGGCCCCATATCTCATCATCCACTACTGCTTCGAATGTGAGACTACTGCCATTTTATATTGAATCATCTTGGCTATCTCAAACATAAATTTGACTTGCAACTATTTAGCATATGATTAGTTATGTAGATTCTTATCATGTCACTGCATTGTTACTGTTTTACTTCTAAAAATCTAAATTTTAATTTTTATTATTTTGCTGTTATTTTCTAAATCCACCTTTGGCTTTCATCACTGACCGAATCCTTCTGGACATGCTCTCGATCAGATTCAATCATGTGTCAACTGAAATCTGATCCTAGGTCCCTTCCCAAAGTTGGTGCATAGTGGTTGATTCACTTTTGTATGTAAACAGCTGTTTCTTCAACTCTACCCACAAGTGTTCACTGGGTTGAGGTCTGGGGACTGTGAGGGCCAATCCAGTACCTCTACTTCATTGTCATTGAACCATTCATTCATCAATCTAAATGTATGCTTCAGGTCGTTGTCCTGTTGGAAAACTATGTTGTCCTTTCATACTCATAGTACTTGAGTGTACGAAGTAACCAGTCTTGTAGGGAGGACATGATGCCAGAATCTGTAGACATGGACGGAAAATCGCTGATGTTTTGCATCAATATCGGAGTGATAATCGAAGCATTTCATTGGGTGTCATCGGATGGTAATGAAAACCAAATCTTATGATTTGTCTAATAGGGTTAGTGCATAGAAAAAATAAGAAGGAGCCTAGAACTGAACCCTAAGGAACCCCAACAGTAAGGGTAAGAGGAGAGGAAGACGACCAGCAAAACTACAGAGAAAAGGCGGGCAGAGAGGTAGCAGGAGATCCAAGAGAGCGCGGTATCTAGAAGACTGATAGAGTGAAACATAGTGAGGAGGAGCTGGTGATCCACTGTGTCAAATACTGTGGAGAGATCCAGGAGAATCAGAAGATTTAAGGATGTTTGGAGGTACCATAAAGCAAAACATGTAATGGCTTTGACTCTAGACTATGAATCTTTATCTCCTCTATGAGCAGCCAATTAGGCATGCTTCACAACCTAAAGTGCCCTCAAGAAAGGACCCAAACCCCCCCTTTTGTTTTTTCATGACGACTCCTGGGGGGAAATACGCCATCACTCGGGATAAAAAAGGGTTTTGGACTCTTTTTTAGCCCCAAAAACTAAAACCCAACACAGGGGTTTTTTTTAAAAGGGAACTGTCCCCAGGTTTTTTGCTACCTTTTCAATAAAAGTAAGTAAAACAGAGACCCTGTTCCACAATGAATCCTTAGTTTATAGGTGAAAAAATTTTTTTTTGGTAGCATTTTCAGTTTCAGAAAAGCAAACCCGGGCCCCGTCACAGCTTTCGGCACATTGTCTTTGACAGGAACTGCTTAACAGGGGAGGGGGGGCGGGGTTGTCCCACTTGAAATAGGGATGTAGTCTGGGCAGTGAAAATCTCCGGGTAAAAAACATTCATTGTAGGAAACATACACACAGCCAAAAAATAACACACCCAAAATTGTGTCTTAGATCATGCGGTCGGTTTTACAAAAAAAAAACTGCAGACAATTCCCTTTTAAAAACCTTTTGGGTCTCCTATCTACTACTAATAAGATCTCTTTAAATAAAAAGTAAGATCCAGGGTAAAATCCTTGTAAAATGTGTTTTTTGGGCTCCTCTCAGAAATAAAAACTCCCGCGTGGCACATAGCCTAATTGCTTTTTTTGGGCCGTTTTTTTTGGATCTTTTACCTTTTAAAAACATTACATAGAACTCAATAGTAGACAAAGCTATTTTAACGAAAATACCAAAAACTTTCAGACATCATTTTTCCAAAAGGGTTACCCAACTTTGGGAAAAGGGTTTGCCAAAAAAAAATTGTTTGCTGACCATAAAAACTCGTGAAATGACATTTTTTTTAATGTGTTTATTTTGGAATCTCACTATTTCTTTGCTCAAAAGGGAACAATGTGGGATTGCCCGACCGCATCTATTATTGCGAAAAACAAAGACCATCAAATCAATAGGCCCCACATGTTTTACCCACTGGACGGCAAAAGGGGAAATCAGCCCAGCTTGGGGCCCCCCTTTATGAACTTTGTAAAGGAGGAAAGATCACCACGTGTCAAAGGTTGAATTTAGCCAGCACGTGGTAGCAAACAGAAATCAATTTTGCCAAGAGTGAAAACAGGACCCCTGTAATTAATTTCTAGCTGCCAGAAGGGTGAGACCCAGTGCGATTGCGCCGGCCACGCAGCCTGGGGGTTAAATTAATAAATGTGGTAAGAGGGCTTAGTATTTTTAATTTTCAATTG
>JARQOD010000007.1:62382810-62456966 GCA_033576555.1 Oophaga sylvatica
CAGTCTGTGAGCCCTCGCAGGCAGGGTCCTCTCTCCTTCTGTACTTGTGTGTCCCTTGTCCAGCACACGTTTATTGTACCTGTCTATATTTTTCCCCTTTTCATATGTAAAGCGCCATGGAATAAATGGCGCTATATAAATGTATAATAATAATAATAATAGTTAATATTTCGTTTTATAGGCATAATCCATAACTTCAGCCCCACCCATGTTGTTCCCTATGGGCACGCATCCACAATTCCTGCCGAAGGCCTGCTGGTCAAATAATCCTGTGTTACTGATTGAAACCGCTGCACTAAGCCCTCTTTCACACATCCGGCGGGCGCCTAAGCGGAGCCCCCGGCATTTTGCCGCAGCGCCGCGTGTGAAAAGCTTTCACACTTCCAGCGGGCAAAATGCGGTTTTTTGCCGGATGGTTTCTGATGCTTGGAGAGATAAGAAACCATCCGGCAAAACAAAAAAACGTTACATGCTGCGTTTTGTTCGGACGCCGCAATGTACATTTGCGCCGCATCCGGACAAAACCGCATGCAACGCATTGACATGCGGTGCCATCCGGCGCTAATGCATGTCAATGCGAAAAAAGCCGCATGCGGCGCATCAGATTTCCCGATGCGGCGCTGCGGCAAAATGCCGGGGGCGCCGCCAGGCGCCCGCCGGAAATGTGAAAGAGGCTTAAGCCCGTATTTGTGTTGTAAAGTATTACAGAAGCTGTGGGACAATAAGGGTTAAGCCACAGCTCCAATTACATGAGACACTTTTGCCTCCTTTGAAGTTGGGTTGAGATATGATTACCCAGATGATCGAAATAAGCCGTAATTGAAAAAAGGTTTGTGCACAGCAGTCTCCCATTTGGTTTTCATCTCTACCCATATAGGACTAATTCATATTGTAGTTTATGATATATTAATGCAAGAGCTTAAGGCTTGCTTCATAAAACACAGCTGAAGGTTTGCTGCAACTTCAAAAAAGCAGCTGACACAATTTGCAATAAACAAGAACAGTTAGGGACACTTGTGGAGGTAAATTTCCAGGTAGTGTAATTTTATAGAGCGGAAAGTAATAATAAAATCTTTATACTGTATCCATTATATACCCTCTCAGAGGTTTTCTCTTATGTCTCTTAAGGTAATCTAATTTTACAGTTTTAGTCATAGTCCACATCTATCCCAATGACTCAAAGGTGTAGACCCATTAGGCGAACCATTGACCACCTGCCATATCTGAGCATCCTACATTGGGGTTCCTCACTCAGCACCTTCTTCTTTCAACCAGATTAGAGGGTATAAGCGGTTCCCACCCTGGCAGACCAGACTTGTTGATATCTTTCATAAATAGTTATTCAACTGAATGGCCCATCATGTAATAATACTTTTCTCCTGCAGGATCCAAATGAGGAAATGTCCAACTGGTCTCAACTTTCTCCAGGATCTACATCTGATCACTGGGGGCTTCAAAGCTTCAAAAGACGTTTCAGAAGAAGCTATTATGGTGAGGCAACTGTTAGAGTCATGACCGAAATGATCTTCAATAAGGCTTTGTTAAGTCAATTCTTGGGCAATGCTTGGTTTATATTATTGAATATCACAAAAACATGATTAAAAATTAGCAGAGCAGTCCAAAATGCTTAAAAAATACAGTATACTCACATATTCCCTTCCCAGCACTGTCTGGGACCCCTGCTAGTTGCCATGTTTCCTATTCCAGTTTGAGAGATATGTGACCGCTGCTGCCAATGATTGGCCACAGTGGTGTCCAATGTCTTTACCAGCTGTGCCACTCTGAAGAAAGCTTTCAATGAATTGAAGGACTGTCACTGCATTTCCCCAGGTTTTCCATTCTTTGCACCACATCAGGATGCTTTCATGTACAGGGCGTATCTACTACAGACTATACACGCTACTCTTCAGTCTCTCCCGCTGATCCCATCAGTTCATCAACACTTCACATGGGACATCCAAGTCATCTTCCCCTAAAAAGCAGCGGCCTCCCTCTTGTGTCCTCTTGCACAGACTACATATTCATTGACTTATCCACACATAGTAGTAACATATAGTTCCTTATTTCTGCCTTTACATGAAGTTCCCACACATGAACTTGGAAATATATTGAGCACACAGGTACTTTCTATTCTGATGGCCACATGTTTAGACCTCTTTCGGATGTCCATTTTTCACAGATAGAACCCTTACATACTATAGTCTATGGGACTGGTCACACGTATACATATTTTATTGGGACCAAGTGAGCCTCAAAAAATTACTGTGCACTTACAATTGCTCATTTTGAATCCTTCTAAGCTCTATGTAGAAACAGGAGGTCAATTTTCCCTGCATGAGTCATAAGACACTGCAAAAGTCATTGGCAGGGGTGAGCAGCAGGCTCAGGAGGTGAAGAGGGGAATGATAAATGCAAGGAAAAGAGATTTCCTGTTTCTACACAGAGCAGAGAAAAGAGAAGAATTTTCTAGGTAGAAAGGCAAAATGAGCAATTGTAAGCGCACAGTGCTATATAATATGATGATTGCAATATATTAAAGAGGATAAAAACTTTGAAGGAGGTGCTTCTTTAAAGAATTAGAGCTCGATTCATCATTTGCGATTTTTTTTAAGTCAATTTTCTATTTTTGTAATAAGGTATCCGCTGACTTGTTTGAACAAGACTCATTAACACGGCGCACATGGTTCAAAAATTTTGTGCAAAAAAAAAAAGCAAGCAACTCTTTAAGGCTGTGGTTCCACGGTCTGGAACCACAGCGCTTTGGATGGAGCGGAAAGTCCGCTCCGTCCAAAGCCTCGCCCCCTTGTGAACACGCGGTGAATCCGGTTGTGCTCATGGAACACATCCGGAATCACCACAGCGCTACATAGGCGTGTGTTATTTCCCTTGTGGCAACGGAGCGTCGCCGCAAGGGAATAGGACATGCTGCGATCTAAAAAGACGCGCAGCATGTCCGTTAACGCAGGTCTGCCGCCTGCGTGTTTTTGCGCATAGTGGAGATGGGATTTCTTGAAATCCCCTCTACTATGCTGTAACATCTGGACGCTGCGTGTTTGACGCTGTGCCAACGCATAGCGTCAAACACGCAGCATTTACTGAAGGAATCCTGACCGTGGAAACACACCCTTAATGAAAAATCCACGTCTTCCTACAAAATGTTGCAAAAATTGCACAAAAATTTCAGGCGTGTGTAAAACCCCATTATGGAGGGGACTGGAGTACATTTGCAACAAATTGTGTGACTTTTCAAAAAATCGCAATTGATTAAATCAATCAAATCAGGTGCAAATGTAATAATGAATCCGGCCCTTAAGCCCCCGTCTCACACAGCGATCTCGCTAGCGAGATCGCTGCTGAGTCACTAGTTTTGTGATGCAGCAGCGAGCTCACCAGCGATATCGCTGTGTATGACATTCAGCGACGATCAGCCCCCCTGCCGGGTATCGCTGATCGTCGCTGAATGTCCTGGACATTTTTTTGATCGCTGGTCTCCCACTGACAGGCACGCATCGCTGCGTGTGACAGGCGGGAGATCAGCGATCCGCTGGTAACCAAGGTACACAGCGGGTTTCCAGGCGCGGGGCTGTGCCTAGAAACCCGCTGTGTACCTTGGATACCAGCGCCCTGATGCAGGGAGCTGGTAACCAAGGTACACAGCGGGTTTCAAGGCACCGCGCAGCGCCTGGAAACCCAATGTGTACCTTGGTTACCAGCTCCCTGCATCAGGGCGCTGGTATCCAACGTACACTGCGGGTAACTAAGCGATGTTACCCGCAGTGTCGCTGTCCCAGATCGCTGCCTGAGCTGCCTGTTTGGCAGCTCAGCAGCGATCATGTAGCGACACACCAGCGATCCTGACAAGTTCATATCGTTGTCGGGATCGCTGGTGTATTGCTATGTGAGACCCAGGCTTTACAGTTTAAGCCTAGACATTATCACATTCTCATCACTTGGGCAATTACATCTACATTTTCACAGTGATCCATTACTGGTTTTGGTATCTACTAAACTTGGAATTGGATGTTAATTGATTTAATACTTTTCCAGATAATCACAGTTAATCTCTTGCACCTTTTCAGCCCTCGGAAGCAAGTTTCTAACTAGTATTTGCCCTGCTGCTCAATTAGGTTTCCTTCCAATCCAACACTTTTATTTCATGCTGGATTTGCAGATATTCAGAACTACTAATATGCTGAATGTTAGGGCAAAATTTTCCATGATGAATATTTGGTGTATTTTTGATGTTGCAGATTTTCTGCACCAATTAGCTAAATTAGACTACTTGCAGTTGTTTATTCTTTTTTTATATGCATTTTTATCGCGTTTTTTCAGCTGTGGTTTTAGTTTTCTTACGGTATGTCAGGTTTTAAATAAAACTGCTATGTTTTATTTTGTAGTTTGAAAACGCACTAGAAACACATATGCTTTTTTTACCTGTAGATTTTCCTCATTAAAATCAATGGGGAAAAGGGGTAAAATTGTGCAAATAAAACACATATTTACGCAAGAGAAATTGCAGGTTTCAAACACTGCGGTGCGCCGGTCAGTTTATCCTGCGTAAAAAGAAAAACACGGTGGGCATGAGTGGGCATGTCTATAAATCCCACCCACTTTACTGGAACTGGACTAGGCTACATTTTTTTACACAGCGTCAAAAACCCATTGTCGGTTCTTAGCTTTACGCCACGTTCACACGTTCAGTATTCGGTCAGTATTTTACATCAGTATTTGTAAGCCAAAATCAGGAGTGGAACAATCAGAGAAAAAGTATAATAGAAACACGTCACCACTTCTGTATTTATCACCCACTCCTGGTTTTGGCTTACAAATACTGATGTGAATTACTAACCGAATACTGAACGTGTCCTCATTAAAATCCGTGGAGAAAATTCAGAGTATAAATTGGTCATTTTTTGTGCCTTGACTTCAGAGATTGAATAGGATTCTCTTTTCTAACCAGATCTAGAGTGCCCATAAACCCCATATCTTTCCTTTTACAAATGGAAACTCAAACTCTTTTCTTGGGATCAAAGTGAGACTGGCCACAGATTCATTTAGAACTAGGAAACAGTCATTATTAACACTTTCCATGTCCCAGAATTTTCTTCTTTCTTCCTTTCATGTCTGTATGACACAATCTCCGAGAGGCAGAAGTCAAGTAACCAATATTAATGTATCACTGACAAAGATATAAAACATTACAGAAAAAAAGGTGAAAACAAACCCTTCATGATATTAAAACCTAATACCGGTGAGGGCTGAGCGGTGTTCTCTTCACCAACGGTAGGACACAAGGTCGACTGTGACCTGTGCATTACTATATATTTATATATATATATATAGGGCAGCACGGTGGCTCAGTGGATAGCACTACAGCCTTGCAGCGCTGGAGTCCTGGGTTCGAATCCCACCTAGGACAACATCTGCAAGGAGTTTGTATGTTCTCCCCGTGTTTGCGTGGGTTTCCTCCGGGTACTCCGGTTTCCTCCCACACTCCAAAAACATACAGATAGGGAATCTAGATTGTGAGCCCCATCGGGGACAGCGACGATAATGTGTGCAAACTGTAAAGCGCTGCGGAATATGTTAGCGCTATATAAAAATAAAGATTATTATTATTATTATTATATTTGGAAATTTACAAAAATCTACTCTTCCGCCTCCAATGTAATCTTTAATGTATAATAATTAGCACTGCAGCCTTGCAGCACTGGGGTCTTGAGTTAAAATCCCACCAAGGACAACATCTACACGGAGTTTGTATGTTCTCCCCATGTTTGCGTGGTTGTCTGGTTTCCTCCCACACTCCAAAGACTTACTGATAGGGAATGTAGATTGTGATCCCCAATGGGGGCAGCGATGATAATGTCTGTGATGTGCTGTGGAATTAATGGCGCTGTATGAATAGGCATAGAAAATCAATAAATAGTCCACCAAATTAGAGCAGCCTCTGCAAATTCTCAGCTAAACTATTCCACAATCCCTGGTGTACTTACTTCACGTCACATCCTTTTAAGACTGTTAGCGGAGCCCAGTCCGCCATTTACAGCAGTCTGTATTCTCAGTCTGGTGCAGCAGACATAATGTTGCATGGTATTAAAAATAATGCAGGAAACTCCACCACATTTCCCCCAATGCCAGTGTTAATACTTTATATTGTATCTTCACAAGTGCCTCCTGGCAGCTTCTTAAAGGGCTTGTCCAAGCTAAATCTCATCTTAATGGACGTATTGAAATTAGGAAACTGAGCAGTACTCACCTGCTGTCACCCCCATGGATCCAGTGTAGACTGTTATGGAGATCTTGGAGGACACTGGAAGTGATGATGTCACTGTTCTTATGTCCCAGCACCACTGAAGCTTGTGATTGGCTTCAGCAGTCAGGTGACTAGAAAAGACATAATCATAGTAACCGCCTCCCCTAGTAGGAGATTTTAAAAAACAATATTTTCCCATACTATACATTTCATTTATTTATTTATTTTATTCAATACATCTAGTTATCCAGTTTGTTTGTTTTTTCGTTTTTTTGTTGTTGTTTTCTGTTTTTTGTTGCAGTTCTTTTCGATTTTTTTTCTAAAATCTCTGCAATTGCTATATGCGTTGGCCCACTATGGGCATTCCTAGGTTCCTAGCGCGGGGTAGTCTGTATATATTTAGCTGTTTCATTTCTGGCAAGCACTCACATTCTACCTTTTAATTTTCAGCAAGAGTGCCAAGTGTCTATTTGCATTTACTATAATATCCGATACTGTGCTGTTGTAGTCACCAGACCGCTGCAGTCAATCACAGGCGCTCAGTGTTTCTGTAACAGGAGAACAGTACCAGCATCACTTCCGATGCAGGTGAAGACTTCTGAAGTGGTTGAGTTGGATGCATGATAGGCTACAATAAGGCCTCCTTCACATATTCATGTTTCCAGTCCGCTAGGAGAGAGAGAGAGAATTTTCAGCTCAAAAGTTTGGATCTTCATTGTCCTCAATGGGGTTCAGGTTCTGGTACAAGTTTGGGTACAGTTCTGGTACCCAAACCAAAGTTTGGAATAAAGTTTGGATTGGGTACCAGAACCTGAACTTCCATGGGTCCCCTCATCCCTAGCTCTAACCCTAGAGCCAGGCAGAGAGGAAGAGCAGCACTGTTAAGTATGAAGAAGATATGGCTGTAGAGCAACTGCAATAAGTATATGAAAGTGGCTTTTATCAATATTTGGTGGACATTGGGCATCTGAAAAAGAAGTATGCAAAAAAGTCTCATTCTATAAAAAAACAATAACGTCTGTCCCAAACCGAAAAAGTTTAGTTTTTCAATAAAACTTTAAAATTATTTTACTGCTTTTGCATAACAAAACATAAAAAGAAAAGGAAAAAAATGAATGAAAATGTCCGTATCTAATTCTTAAAAATGTAAAGAGACAAAGGCCACTACGTAGCGTAGAAATATATTATACATTTTCATGTCATTGCAAAGCACCTCAAACATTACAATAGTGCGTGACAGCGGTAATAGTTCACGTGGACCGAGGACTGCACTCATAATCAGCATTTCAGATGAATGTATTCTTCATTACTCCACATAAATTGACTCATATTCATGTTAAATGATGTGAAAATAAAGGATATTGTTAAACTGTATCTCTGGGTTTCATTGGCATCTTTATAAAATCAGGATTTTATGTATCCAGTCTAAAGAAAAAAAATCCCTCGCTGTAATAAACTGATAACAAGCTGTTTCAGGCTGGAAGCAATTGCAGTCGTATAACCCACAGTGGCCTCTTTTATGGATAACTTTTTTATTTTCCTGGCAGTAATAGCAAACATGGGAACTATCATTTCTTGAGAAGTTTCAGAAATGGTTAAATTCTGATAGGTCATGTCTAATTCTTGGTGCAGATCATTTCCCCGCTATGTATACTCATTTGTAATTGTTTCATTTTATAATACCAGGACAAAAAATGATTACTGTACGTTTCTCTATATGGAATAATATAGAGCATTGCTGCATGCAGAAAAATGGTGTGCCAAGGCACATCACCCGACTGATGCCGAAAAGGATATGGTGGCCGGTGTATCCCTAATGATATGTCCAGTAAATGCAAGAAAATAAATTGTATGTATTAATATATTGAGATTAATTAATCAGATATTAATTAGGCTTAAAAGGAATCTGCTACTCAGTTTTTGCTATCCCATCTGAGTGCTGGATGGTGTATCAGCAGAGACCCTGATTCCAGCGATATATCAGTTATTGGGCTGCTTGCTGCCGTTTTATCTGCTGCAGATCTACTAGTTCTCTGAATGCTGAGCTCTGTATAACCCCGCCCACACCGCTGATTGGCTGCCTTCTGTGTAAACTGTGCATAGTCAGAGAGCTGACAACCAGTGGTTGGGGGCGGGGTTATACAGAGCATGTAAATATGGAGGATTACATGACACCAGGTTTTTAGTCTTCTAGTGATAATCTTGTACTGATAAAACTGTGATTTTATCAAAACTACAGCAAGCAGCCCACTAAGTGATACATCGATGGAATCAGAGTCTCTCTTTGCATTAAGCTGCTCTCAGATTAGGTGGTAAAAATCTGCTGACAGCCCATCAGCAGCTGCATATAATGTAGGAGACACAGTACCAACATCGCTGGAACGGGAAGGGTGCCGATCCGTGAGTAGAGCATATCTATATTTTTTATTTTATATTGAGTAATTTTAGTATTTAGGTAGTAATTGTCCAGTAGTCGACACCCCCTTTATGGCACCTACCCTCTATTTGTTTCAAAATTCTTTTTATTGGGGGATTTTTACAGTGTAGGGGATAAGGGGTCAGGAAAGGAATGAAGGGAAAGAAAAGGCCACCATACAAAGGAAAAAGAGAAAAGGGGTTAGGGAGGAAGAGGAGGGAAGGGAAATGAAAGGAAATCAAGATCATCTTAACATAGTTGCACCACAACAATAATTAACATACCAAGTGCGAAAACAACATGACGTAAAGTATAGATTAAAAGAAATCCGGCAAAGTAATAAGACATCATACAAAGAGGCTTTGATTGCTTGGAGAAAAAATTGCGTTCCAAGAGGACCATTTGGAATAATATTTCGGTAGAGAGTTATTCCTTAAAGCTAAGGAGATTTCTAAGGAGTTATGGGAGAACATAATATTAGTTATGTCGGAAATAGAGGGAATATCCATCGGTTTCCACTTTGACGTAATACAAGTTTAAAATATATAAAGAAACTTGTAAAATTTTTTGAGGGAGGTCATCTGCTTCCAGTAAAAGGAGAGCCAATTGGGGAGAAATTTTGATGGGAGACTCATTTATTTTATTCAATAGTAAAGACACATCTTTCTAAGTATCGAAAGTTTGGGACATTTCTAGAATATGTGAAGAAGATTACCTCTATGACCACAATTCCTCCAGCATAAATCGGACTGATCGGGAAATGCGGGAGTGTAGAACCACCTAGATAAAATGATAAAAAAAAATTTCATGTAGTTTTGCGCTAATAGAAGACTTGTACGCTAGTTCCACCATTTTTTCCCATTTATCTAGGAGGAAATTATTATTTAGATCTTTTTCCCATCTCCACATATAATACAATTTTTCAGAAGAGACATCAGAGTTCAAAATTGAGCAGATATTCTTCATATTCGTAGGATTCTCTAAAAGAGTAACAAGTTCTCTTGAAAGGGTTTACAATCTATTCGTTGTGCAGAATATGTTCATTTTTAATTTTATAAATTTAGTCACTTGCATTTCATTTGGGAATTAAATTATAAGAAATAGACCTTAGTGAGGAGTCTACTCTGAGTAAGGTTGTCTTCTACTGGTCCATTATTGTGCAAAAACAGAGGTCTTCTAGAGCAGTGTTCCCCAACTCCAGTCCTCAAGGCCCACCAACAGGTCCTGTTTTCAGGATTTCCTTTGTATTGCACAGGGAATGCAATTAACACCTGGGAAATACTAAGGAAACCCTGGAAACATGACCTGTTGGTGGGCCTTGAGGACTGGAGTTGGGGAACACTGTTCTAGAGGAACCACTGGTTATCTGGTGGACCAATCCAACAATGTTTGTCAGGGTTTTTTTCAATCATGTAATTCCTATCCACACTAACCTTGTTGATTACCTTGGAAGACCCAAGAGTGGCACTAAGGATGATATCAAACTGATATATTGGACTGCAGTTTAATGAGTGTTTGATTTTATTTATTTTTTTAACATAAAAACATTTGCCCATTTCTGGTTCTCCCAGAAGTCCTCTATGGGGAATGATAGCTCTCAAATTGATAAGAACAGAACTGATTTCCTGCCCATAGATAGAATTCACGTAATCTGAATCGCATTCGTTGGTAGCGCATGTGAAATACATAATTTAACTTTAGTCATTTAACTACTATGCATCCTAAACAGACCCTAATAAATGCAGTTCTTTATAGCTTTACTCCTTAAAGATGACCCCGCGATGTGTCTCCATGCCTACGGAGCCATAAAATATGAAACGGCTTAATGGAAGCTATGGCCAAAATTGAAGAGAAATGAGGACAGAACATCAAATTAATACAGTTTGGTCTCAGAGTTTTTAAATGCATCTTTTAAAAAAAAATGGTTCCCTGGCAGAAGTATTCTGTAAGCCAATAAATTGCTGTGTCTGGGTGTAAGACTTGGTGCTATATCTAGGAGTCTTCAATGGAGGCGGGAACTTCGAAGTTGATATTTTATTCAGAGTCATATACTGGAATTTCTGGTCCCCATCTACCACGTTCTATTATAATGCATCCATCATAAGTGCTGCAGAATATGTTGTCACTTATAAAAGTATCATTACTATTACTGTTATTCATTGCGGTGATACATACATGTACCTGTAACTCTGTATAAACATTATAGGACAATACTAATTGTCACCTTTAATGGACTATTAATGGCTACATAGTATAGCACCTGATTGATGGGGTTCCCAGCCATAAGTCCCACATCTGAATACTAAAGTGATGGTTACAGACATTCTTCAATGGTACAAAAAGTACTTTTTAATTTCAATTATCTCTTTCCTGGAAGGAAAAACACTTGGAGGTAGTTACTACATAAATCAACATCCGAGTCTGGTAACAAAGCCTGGAAATTAAGTCACATAGCCATTTACAAAAAGCTGTTTCGGGGGTACATGCCCCTCATCAGCGCAGAAAATGGTTTTCTTGCTGAATAACATGGCCTTCATGAAGGCATCTGACTCTCTTCAAAGGGGTTGTCTCTCATCACTTATCTGCATGAGCGGCAATTCAAATGGGTAATACAGAACCTCACTCTTCTGATTCGTGGGAAGCCAAAAGGTGGGTTCTCCAGTTATCAGCAAGTTATCTGCAAATTTAGACAACCCCTTTAAAGTAGCTGAGTATTGAATGTTACTGGCAATGCTCTACATGCAGATTAGCTTTCTACTGGGAGGAATGAATACTATTTTACAAGGGCAATTTTTGAAAGTAGCTACCCTGTAAGTTAAAGTCATACACTTTAAAGGGAATATGTCAGCAGGTGTTTGCTATGTAATCTGAGAGCACCATGATGTAGAGGTTGATAAACCGATTCCAGTGATATGTCAGTTATTAGGCCGTGTGCTGTTGTTTCAATAAAATCTGTATTTTATCAGCTGGAGATTATCACCACAGGACAATATCTCGTGCCTCCTGGTCCAACCACACCCCCACCACTGATTGGCAGCTTTCAGTATACACAGAAAGCAGCAAATCAGTGGTGTGGGCGGGGTTATACAGGGCTCAGCATTGTGAGCTCTACTAGATCTACCGCAAACAAAACTGTGAGTCTACCACAACTTACTGCACACAGTAATCTAAGTGACACATCGCTGGAATCAGTGTCTCTGACTCGACATCATGCTGCTAACAGATTACATGGGAAAAAGCTGCTGATCGATTTAATTTAACAAGTCTTGCACAATGACTAAGGAAATTATCCCAGACGGACAGATAAGTGAACGTCACCCCTTTACAAAAAACGCTTCACCATTTGAGTTTATATGATTAATCCTATGTTTTTCCTAACCGTACAAATTATTATCTGCTGATATAAATATTTATGTATCCAGCTAAAACGTAAGTTAGAAGATTAGTAGCTCTAGCAGGCAGGACATTTACTATACATGCACTTTTGCAAGAACTGCACAATGACCCCTATAAAATTCCTTATAGCCCTAATGCTGCCTGACTTTATGGGGTATAAATGCATGTTTCCAGAGATTTCTTAATTTTATCTCTCTTCTCATTTCTGTTTTTTATGTTTCGCTTGAAATTACACAAAACTGAAAGCGCGGCTCAGCATAACTGTAAATGATCCCATTGAAATCGGCGTGCATTTTTTAATCTGGTTGTAAAATAGTTTTACATTTTGCTTCCTTTACTGTGAAGAGGATTAAGATTCCATCAGCCACAATCACTGAATTTACTGGAAAATGATGTATTTAAAGTCACAGTGAACATTCAGATTGGTTCATGATGACGTTTTCTTAATTATTTGTAACAAATATAATTTTAGTAGCTTTAAGAGTAATTCCAGCCAACGGCATTTATCACTTGGCTGCTGAATAGCAGATAAATATTGAGGAGGAATGCATTCTGAACTAATGAAATTTGTTTAGATTTTGTCAAAATTCATAGACTCCAAATTTTTGGAAGTTCAATTTGATCACCATTTTTCTGACATTTATAAGGGCCGGCAAGGGGTGAAAAAACATTAAAATATAATACTCACCTAGCCCCTCACTCTCTTGTCCCTGTCCCTGCAGCTCCTGACAGTCCTCCACTGGCGCTCATGCCATAGGGCACCCGCTCTCGTCTTCTTCTCTGGCACGGCTAGGTGTCAACACATATTATGGCATCATGATGTCAAGGCATGTGCAGCCCCACAAGGTCACACCGCCCCATGTCTTCGCATAGTGTAACTTATGCTATGATGTCATAACGTGTGGTCGTACCAGTGAAGGATGAAGAGAAGAACAGAGCGGGCGTCTTATTGAGCGAGGGGAGGACCAGCAGGAGCTGTAATGGAAGATTCACCTGAAAATATATTTTATTATTTTTAACCCCTTCCCAGCATATTCATTTATTTGATTTTGGGGTTGGGAGATCTCTGTAGCGTCAGTGTGCCCACACGCTGCGCCTCTCCCCTGGCAGGGACGCCAATTCACTCACCGCTGCGGCCCCCATCCCGCACCTCCTTCTTCCTTCATCTTCAACTTCTGCCAGGGGTGCACAGATCCCCGAGCACTGTGCTTAGGGTGCACGAGCTTCCTCACTCCCTCCTTTTTAAAGGAGTCACTCACACTGTCCTTACGTGTCCCCAGCCAATGGCTGGGAGACACTTATTATTTAAGGCACCTCCACCTGCATGGAGGTGCCTGTGCAACATTGTTAGTTTGTTCCCAAACATGCTTGCTAGTTCTCAGGTCCCTGTCTGCTAGTTCCGCTAGTACCTGTCTGTTCCTTACTTATTATTATTCTAGTACTTGCCTTGTCACTCTATATTACAGCCAAATCCCACTGCACCTGCCATACCAATCAGTATTACAGCCGGACCCCCTGCACTTGCCGTACCAATCTCTATAACAGTTGGACCCGTCTGCATTTGCCAAGCCAATCTGTATAACAGTCGGACCCACCTGCACTTGCCGGGCCAACGTGTATAACAGCCGGACCCGCCTGCACCTGCCGTGCCAACCTGTATAACAGCCGGACCCACCTGCAACTGTCATGCCAATCTTTGTTACAGCTGGACCCACCTGCCATTGCTGTGCCAACCTGTATAACAGCCGTACTGCTTCACCTGCAAGCCAATCTGTATTACAGCTGGATCTGCCTGCACTTGCCATACCAACCTGTATAACAGCTGGACCAGTCTGCACTTGCCGTGCCAACCTGTACAACATCCTTACGCGTCTGCACCTGCCTTGTTAGTCTGTATTACAGCCATATCCACCTGCACCTGACATTGCCTGCATCAACTATTCTTTCTCTCTGGGCTGTTCCAACTGCCAGTCCCTCAGGGGTCAGCTGCCATGCGTCTGTACTCTGTCCTGGAGTAGCACCTGGTGTTCATTGGGAGCCAAGCCTAACCCCACCATCAGGCACTCTAGTGAAAAGTCTGGTGCTCACCTTGTCACACCCCTCCAGGCTCTGCTTTGACCACAACACAGTGGTTTCACCAATCTCATTACAATCTCAAAGCATAACAAACATTTTTTCTTAAATTGCAATATTCGATTTGCTTTGAATAAATCAGAATTCAAATTTTATCAGATTTAATCATCTTTTGTGATAAATGTTAGAATCATGGGGAACAACTACTAGAACCCCCATTGATCGACTGAACAAGAGAAACCATCCACAACTGTACTGTTGCACAACTGTGTCTAGAAAGAGTTACAAAGGAGCTGCGGACTGTTATTATTACTATAAAAGATTTATTATTATTATCACTTGTGTTCACATAGGTAAATGTTCCCGTCAGCCGACACCCTTACCCAAACACGTCCATGGATTTTTACCTGGAACTGTAAGGCTACGTTCCCACGATTTGTTTTTGGTGAGTTTTTGACACTGCCTATTTTTGCTGCGGCAAAAACACAACATCTTTCAGATCCAGCAAAGAGGATGCAATTTATAGAAATCTCCCGTCCACTGTGCTTCTTTTTTACGCTGACCGTGCATGCCAATTTCTCTTGCGGGTACGCTGAGTTTTTTGTGCGGATTTTCCCCAAAGACTTACATTAGATGCAGAAAATCCGTAGGTAAAAAGTACACACTTGTTTTTAGTGCATTTCCGCTACGGAAACCCATCAAAAGCGCATGTAATCCACATCTAAGTATGTCAATAAAGTTTTGTCAAATACCAGGAAATATCAAAAATAAAGCAACTTTATTTAAGCCCTTCACCACCTTGGGATTTCCAATCTTTGCGTTTTCGTTTTTTGCTCACATTCTTCCCAAAGCCATAACTTTTTGTTTTTCAGTCAACATGGCCGTGTGAGGACTTTTTTTTTTTGTGGGACGAGTTGTAATTTTGAAAGAAACCATTGATTTTACCATATAGTGTATTGGAAAATGAGAAAAAAAAATCCAAGTGCAGTGAAATGACAAAAAAAGTGCAATTCCACAATTGTTTTTTGGGGGTTTAATTTACCATGTTCATTAAATGCTAAAACTGACCTGCCGTTATGTTTCTCCAGGTCATTAGTAGTTCATGGACACCAAATATGTATAGGGATTTTTTATTTAAGTGGTTAAAAAAAATCCAAAGTTTATGTAATAAAAATAGTAATGGTGTCATTTTCCGAGACTCAGAGCGTCTCCACTTTACAGGCTCTGGGACTGGTGAGGGTTTATTTTTTGCGTGCTGAGCTGATGTTTCTATTGATTCTATTTTGGGGTAGATATGATGTTTTGATTGCCAGTTATTGCAATTTATTGCATTGTTGCTGTAACAAAGAAAATGTAATTTTGGTGTTTCGGGGTTTTTTTCATTACGCCGTTTACCAATCAGATTAATTTAATTTAGACTTTAATATTGTTCATTTCTGAATGAGGCGATACCAAATATGTGTATTTTTTTATTTTAACCGTTTTACTCCCGATGGTTGTTTGCATGTTAATGACCGGCCCAATTTTTACAATTCTGACCACTGTCCCTTTATGAGGCTATAACTCTGGAACTCTTCAACGGATCTTGGTGATTCTGACACTGTTTTCTCACGACATATTGTACTTCATGGTAGTGGTAAATTTATTCGCTATAACTTGCGTTTATTTATGCAAAAAAGGAAATATGGCGAAAATTTTGAAAATTTTGAAAATTTTCCATCTTTGAATTTTTATGCCCTTAAAACAGAGTGACATATCGCACAAAATAGTTACTAAATAACATTTCCCACATGTCTACTTTACATCAGCACAATTTTGGAACCAAATATTTTTTTTGTTAGGAAGTTATAAGGGTTAAAAGTTGACCAGCGATTTCTCATTTTTACAACATCATTTTTTTTAGGGACCACATCACATTTGAAGTCACTTTGAGGGGTCTATATGATAGAAAATACCCAAAAGTGACACCATTCTAAAAACTGCACCCCTCAAGGTGCTCAAAACCACATTCAAGAAGTTTATTAACCCTTCAGGTGCTTCACAGGAATTTTTGGAAGGTTTAAAAAAAATGACCATTTAACTTTTTTCACAAAATATTTACTTCAGATCCAATTTTTTTTTATTATACCAAGGAGAAATTGGACCCCAAAAGTTGTTGTGCAATTTGTCCTGAGTTCGCTGATACCCCGTATGTGGGAGTAAACCACTGTTTGGGCGCATGGCAGAGCTCGGAAGGGAAGGAGCACCGTTTTACTTTTTCAACGCAGAATTGGCTGGAATTGAGATCGGACGCCATGTAGCATTTGGAGAGCCCCTGATGTGCCTAAACAGTGGAAACCCCACAAGTGACATCATTTTTGAAAGTAGACCCCCTAAGGAACTTATCTAGATGTGTGGTGAGCACTTTGAACCCCCAAGTGCTTCACAGAAGTTTATAACGTAGAGCTGTAAAAATAAAAAATCATAATTTTTCCACAAAAATGATCTTCTCGCCCCCAATTTTTTAATTTCCCAAGGGTAACAGGAATAAATTGGACCCCAAAAGTTGTTGTGCAATTTGTCCTGAGTATGCTGATACCCCGTATGTGGGAGTAAACCACTGTTTGGGCACATGGCAGATGCTTTTTATTGCAAAAAAGTTTTTGCATCACCACATTTTGAGAGCTATAATTTTTCCATATTTTGGCCCACAGAGTCATGTCAGGTCTTCTTTTTTGTGGGACGAGTTGATGTTTTTATTGGTACCATTTTTGGGCCCATGACATTTTTTGATCGCTTTTTATTCCGGTTTTTGGGAGGTAGAATGAGCAAAAACCAGCAATTCATGAATTTCTTTTGGGGGGGCGTTTATACCGTTTCGCGTGTGGTAAAATTGATAAAGCAGTTTTATTCTTTGGGTCAGTACGATTACAGCGATACCTCATTTATATCATTTTTTTATGTTTTGGCACTTTTATACAATAAAAACTATTTTATATCAAAAATAATTATTTTTGCATCGCTTTATTCTGAGAGCTATAACTTTTTTACTGTTTCACTGATGATGCTGTATGGTGGCTCGTTTTCTGCGGGACAAGATGACATTTTCATCGGTACCATGTTTATTTATATCCATCTTTTTGATAGCGTGTTATTCCACTTTTTGTTCGGTGGTATTATGAGAAAGCATTGTTCTTTTGCCTTGTTTTTTATGGTGTTCACTAAAGGGGTTAACTAGTGGGACAGTTTTATAGATCGGGTCGTTACGGATGCAGGAATACTAAATACGTGTACTTTTATTGTTTATACTTTTTTTTCACTAAAATATCTATTGATATAATAAATATTGATTTTTAATTATTTTTTTTAAATATTTTTACAATTATTTAAAAAAATGTTTTTATTTAATTCTTATTTTTACACTTTGTCTCACTATGGGACACTCATTTTCTGCAGGCTGTTCACTTCTATAGCATGCAGATGAAGCAGCATCTGCATGCTATAGAAGCTAGCAGCGCTGCAGCTTCTCCGTGCTCTAACCTGAGACTTCCTGACATGCACTGCGCATGTCAGGAAGTCTCTTTGATCTGGAGACCCAGATGTCGTCTTGACAACATCTGGGTCTCTATGGGAACGATTGGGACCCCGCAGCATGCCGCGGTGTCTCTGATTCAAAAGGAGAGGGGCTATCAGCCCCTCTGTAGCCGCCGGAACGCTGCAATCATCTTTGATCGCAGTGTGCCAGGGGTTAAAGTGCCGGGAGCGGTCCGTTACCGCTCCTGGCACTTAGTACCGGGTGTCAGTTGTGAGAATCAGCTGACACCAGGCTGCAATCGGCCGCGCTCACCCTGTGAGCATGTCCGATCGCTTGTAATAGCATTTGACGTACTATCCCTTCCCTGGGAATTAAGGCTCAGGTCACATGGACGGGATAGTACGTCAAATGGTAGAAAGGGGTCAAATGGGACAAAAATTAGGTCATTTTAATTTTTTTTTTTATTTTATTTTACTTTTTTTATAGTTTTTTATTTGCTTCAATAGTCTCCTTAGGAGACTTGAAGCTGCGATCTTCTGATCGCTTGTGCTACACATAGCAGGGCCCTGCTGTGTGTAGCAGAAATCATCATCTTCTATCAACATGTTCATACCAGATCTGCAATGACAAGCGGGGGGTCTACTGTAGACCCCCGGTTGTCCTGCCAACCCATCAGCGCCCAGCGATCATGTGACAGGAGTGCCAATGGGCGGGGTTTGTGACTCGCATCTGGTTCGCACTAATTAAATGCCACTGTCAGAGATTGACAGCAGCATTTAACATGCTAACAATTCCACCCGCGGCTGTTAAAGGCACATGACGGCTGATCAAATCATCTGTCATGTGCAGAGAAAGATGCAAACTGAGATAACGACCTATGACGTACCTATACGTCCAAGGTCGTGAAGGGGTTATTAAAGCATAGCATAATGCCAACAAGAAATAAAAACCGATAAAAACGCATGTTAAAAAAACACCCACAAAAACGTAATGAAAAACTGCAAGCGACCTAATTTAAATAATACATGCAGAAATTCTGCAGCGTCAAAAACTCACTAAAATACTGACCAAATACTGAACGTGTGAACGTGACCTTAGAGTTAAGGTACTGCCACACTAAACAATCCCGCTAGCGATCACGATAACGACGCATACTAATGCGATCGCTAGCGGGATTGTTTCTATATCGCTAAGTGCGGCCACATTTAGCAATATAGTTAACGACGCTATCGCCGTTAGCGATCTTCTTAACGACTTTAGCGGTAAAAAAGTACCGCTAAATCGCTAAGAAAAGGTGCCACACTAGCGATATATACTTACCCAGCGGGAGCGCCGACGAGAAAATAGGGTCCGGAACGATTCCAGCGACGAGCGAGATCACAGCAGGAAGCTCGTCGCTGTCAGCTGCCGCACTGAACAACATCGCTAACGGGATCGCTAAATAGTGACGTTTTTTAGCGATCCCGTTAGCGATATTGTTCAGTGTGGCATACCCTTTAGACAGAAGTGATCAATGTGCTCCATAGTGCTACAGAATATCCTGCGTGCTTTATAAACAAGCATAATAAATAAATACGGGCAGCCGACCGGCAACGTAGGAAATCCTACTAATATAGGTTTTCCTACTAATGAATGTTTGTACCTTTCCCTCTCATACAGCTTCCTTTCCAAGCATCACATAAATGACTTTTTAAACAAGGGGATGTGTTGATGACAGATAATGTTTTCTATGTCTGCGTAAAAGATTAAGATTAGCAAGAACAGTGCAAATTATTGATGTTTTCATTGGGCAATAATTCGGGTGATTATCGCTCAATGCAAAAAAAAAAAAAAAAAGTGTAAGGACATCACATCAGAGAATCTAATGTATCAAATGCTGAAAAAGTAAATGACACCATGTAAAGTACAGTAAAGATGTATATCTTCGTACCGTGTTAGCCAGTAGATAGAAAAATATTTAGAGTTGAGAGTCCTCAGTGGTTGATACCTTTTAATTGCATTGTGGGGGCGCATGCATCCCAGAAGTTAAGCATCACAGAAGAAAAGCATCTTGAAAACGGCAGTTATTCATGGGAAGGAATTAACATTCATCTTCTCTCTTCACACAGGTAACCAAATCATTCATCCTCTGAATTGATCCTCTCTGCATGTATGCACTCCATTCATTATCAGCAAGCAGCTGAATGACACAAGCCCCTTCTGTCTTGCATGTGGAAATATATAGCAATGGTAACCAAATCATTCATCCTCTGAATTGATCCTCTCTGCATGTATGCACTCCATTCATTATCAGCAAGCAGCTGAATGACACAAGCCCCTTCTGTCTTGCATGTGGAAATATATAGCAATAGTATGCACTCCATACTTCTGATTGCTGCCAACCACTGCTGTACCATTTTGCAACATAGTTTAATGTGCCTGGTAAAACTTTAGTATAATTCATTTTTTGCACTGTGCTTAATACTTACTGCTGTGTATTCGTGTGACTGGGGCCTCTGTAGATGCTATCAGGTGGAAAGTGCTATAACATATAGATGTTGCCAGGTCTAGTGCCTTTGATGATCTAACCACCCCCTGGTGTGCTGGCCCCAGCTGGCAAATTATCCCAAAGCATTTCCCACAATCCCACTTTCCTGACCCTGTAGTGTGGACTATATATTTAAGAGTAGTCTAAGGGGCGCATGCATTGTGGGGGCGCATGCATCCCAGAAGTTAAGCATCACAGAAGAAAAGCATCTTGAAAACGGCAGTTATTCATGGCAGTTAATCAGGGCTGGAATCAGGTACCCCACACTTTGCCTTATTTTTCATTATGTACTTTATCTATTTCCTCCTGTGTTCCATTGCCATCCACATTCACCGCCCCATCCCCCCTCCATCACGACTCATACACATCAGCCCCTCTATCCTTCCCTCTCCATGTACAGCTCCCATGCACTCCTCACCTTCCTGAAAAACCTCAGCCCATCTTGCCAAAACACATCACATAAAAAACCTACTTACAATTCCAACAACTACCTGCTCTTTATCTTCCTACTCCTACTGATTTCAGGGGACATCTCCCCCAACCCTGGTCCACCATCCCCCAACCTCAATCCCTACCCTACCTCATACCGAAACCATAATAATCTTATTAATATTACTTGCACTCCCTCATCTCCTTCTTTCAATTGTGCCCTCTGGAATCCACGGTCTGCATGCAACAAGTTATCCTTCCTGCACAACTACTTTCTGAACCACTCTCTTAATCTGTTGGCCCTCACTGAAACCTGGATTCAGGATTCTGACACTGTCTCCCCTGCTGCCATTTCCTATGGTGGTTTACAGTTCTCCCTTTCCCCGAGACCCACATACAGACATGGTGGTGGAGTTGGCATACTCCTGTCCCCACAATGCACTTTCCAGGTCATCCCCCCAATTCCATCACTCTCATTCCCTTCTTTTGAGGTCCACACCATCAGGCTCTTCCATCCCCTCTCCCTCAGAGTAGCGGTCATATATCGGCCCCAGGCTCACCCACCCAGTTCCTTGACCACTTCTCAGCCTGGCTGCCGCACTTCATGTCCTCAGAACTACCAACCCTTATCCTTGGAGACTTCAACATCCCCATTAACAGTCCTACTTTCACATCTGCATCTCAGCTTCTATCACTAACCACTTCTCTAGGTCTCTCACAGCTTTCAACCTCTGAGACACACAAGGATGGCAACACCCTTGACCTGGTCTTTGTCCGCCTCTGTTCAATCTCCCACCTAAATAACTCACCGCTTCCACTCTCTGTCACGCGGTCTTATGATATGTGTACGATGTCAGTAAACTATTCTTACAGAAACAACACTCTATACAACATATAGATTAGCAACATCAGCATGTAAGTATAGAATAGATTTACCTGACACGATATCCGTTGAACTCAGGATTAATCTTGAGGACTTGATACACTGTCACAGGAAAGAGGAGGCCCGGGGGTCTAACCTGACCCTAAACTGGGGTCCTAACTAATCCCTCACCTTGGAGGTACTGATAATGGTTCAGAGGTCCAAGTCTCCAGCCTAACCCTGTCTCCTATCAGTCCCTGAACCCTGTAATCAGTCCTAAGAAGGATTCTGATTACCACCAAAGGAATATGGGCTGATCTCTGCTAAATACACAGATTAGCAATATAAGACAGACTGGAGAAAACACAGACTTGCATACACACTCAAACACAGAAGGAACATAAATGATCTGGGATATTAAACTCTAAGCAAGGTGAGCTTAAAACAACTAAGGAGCTCTTTAACTTAAGTCTATACAGATACAATCCTATCTGTGGTCTGCATGAAGAATTTCACTGGCAACTCCCAAAACAGACCACCAGAGATTTAAAGGAAACCAATCAACAAATAATTAATTGCAGCCGGGAGAAACTGCACCCAGTCCCAGAACTGAGCACAGACAGAATTAACTCCCTAACTGCCAAACACAAAGAAACAGCAACTCAGCTGTGAGAAGTCAGAATGTGCAACCGCGACGATCTTCGTGGCGATGCACACATGACAGTACCCCCCCTTCTACGAGGGGCCTCCGGACCCTCAGGGCCAGGTTTGCCCGGGTGAGTTCTGTGGAAGGTCCGCACCAAACGATCTGCGTTAATGTCAGACGCAGGAACCCACGTCCTCTCCTCTGGACCATACCCCTTCCAATGCACCAAGTACTGAAGGGACCGGCGATTCAGACGTGAGTCAATGATCTTTGACACTTGAAACTCCAAATTACCATTGACCACCACTGGAGGAGGAGGTAGAGGTGATGGTATGACTGGTGCCACGTACCTCTTAAGTAATGACTTGTGGAACACATTATGAATTTTAAACGTAGGAGGGAGGTCCAGACGAAATGCCACAGGATTAATTATGGAACTGATCCTGTACGGCCCGATGAATCTGGGGCCCAGCTTCCAGGAGGGAACTTTAAGTTTTATATTCCTGGTAGACAACCATACCAGATCGTTCACATTAAGATCTGGACCAGAAACTCTCCTCCTATCAGCCATACGTTTATAACGGTTCCCCATAGCACTCAGATTATTCAATACACCTCTCCACACTGAAGCAAGTGACGACGAGAAACGCTCCTCCTCAGGAACCCCAGAAGGGCCCCCCCCATTGAAAGTACAAAACTGGGGATGAAAACCATATGCCCCAAAAAACGGGGATTTACCAGTGGACTCGCTCCGCCTGTTGTTAAGAGCGAACTCTGCCAGAGGCAAGAAAGAAGACCAGTCCTCCTGGTTCTCTGAGACAAAACACCGAAGATAAGTCTCTAGGCTTTGATTCAGACGCTCTGTCTGACCATTGGTCTGCGGATGAAAAGCCGAGGAAAATGACAATTGCATCCCCCGACGTAAACAAAATGCCCTCCAAAACTTGGACACAAACTGAGACCCCCTATCTGACACCACATCAGAAGGCAACCCATGAAGTCTCACAATCTCCCCAATGAACACCTGCGCCAGAGTTTTAGCATTAGGGAGGGCAGGAAGAGCAATGAAATGTGCCATCTTACTGAACCTGTCAACAACCACCAGTATGACCGTCTTCCCTGACGACTGAGGAAGGTCCGTGATGAAGTCCATAGACAAATGAGTCCATGGACGCTCCGGAAGTTTCAAGGGTAAGAGGGTCCCAGATGGACGGGTATGAGGGGTCTTAGAGCGAGCACAAACCCCACAGGACGCGACAAAAGTTAAAACATCTTTATTAACGTTAGGCCACCAAAACCGGCGAGAAAGGAGATCTAAAGTAGCCTTACTCCCTGGATGTCCTGCTAAAGCAGAATTATGATGTGCCTCAATAACCTTTTGTCTCAACTGATTTGGGACAAACAGTCTCCCTGGAGGTCCTGCAGGGGCGTCCCCCTGAGCCTCTAATACCTCCTCCTCAAGCTCAGAACATACAGCCGACACTACCACCCCCTCCTGAAGGATAGGAATCGGGTCATCCGTTTTCCCAGCCCCTGGGAAACTGCGAGACAAGGCATCAGCCATAACATTCTTAGATCCAGGGCGATAAGTGACAACAAAATTAAACCTGGTAAAAAACAACGACCATCGAGCTTGTCTGGAATTCAGACGCTTAGCAGATTCCAAATACAGCAGGTTCTTGTGATCAGTAATGACGGTGACCGGGTGGACTGCCCCCTCCAAAAAGTGACGCCATTCTTCAAAAGCCAACTTAATGGCCAAAAGTTCCCTATTGCCGATATCATAATTCCTTTCGGCGGACGACAATTTCTTAGAAAAGAAAGCGCACGGATGCCATTTACCAGGGGACGGACCCTGGGACAATATTGCACCCACCCCTACGTCAGACGCGTCCACCTCCACAACGAACGGCTGTGATGCATCTGGTTGGATGAGAACGGGTGCCGAAGCAAAACATTTTTTCAAAGAGGAAAAGGCTTGGCAAGCTTTGTCCGACCATTTAGAAAAATCCGTCCCTTTTCTTGTCATGTCAGTGAGAGGTTTGACAACAGATGAGAAATTACAAATAAATTTCCGGTAGTAGTTAGCAAACCCCAGAAAACGCTGCAGAGCCTTAAGATCCTCTGGCTGATCCCATTCAAGCACTGCTCTCACCTTTTCAGGGTCCATACGGAAACCGGAGGCTGACACCAAGAAACCCAAAAACTGAAGTTCCTGTACGGCGAATACACACTTTTCCAGTTTGGCGTATAGTTTATTGTCTCGCAAGATCTGCAACACCTGTCTCACATGCTCCTGGTGAGACACAAGATCTGGCGAGTAAATTAAAATGTCATCCAAATATACGACCACAAACAGCCCCACCAGATGACGAAAAATGTCATTAACAAAATGTTGGAATACTGCTGGTGCAGTAGTCAGACCAAAAGGCATGACAAGGTTCTCATAATGTCCCTCCGGCGTGTTAAACGCCGTTTTCCACTCATCCCCCTCTTTTATCCTAATAAGATTATACGCCCCCCTGAGATCCAATTTAGAGAACCATTTGGCGCCAACAATTTGATTGAAGAGATCAGGAATCAGAGGGAGTGGATACGGATCTCGAACAGTAATCCGATTAAGTTCGCGGAAATCCAAGCAAGGGCGTAGGCCTCCATCTTTTTTCTTCACAAAGAAGAACCCCGCGGCCACTGGGGAAGATGAAGGTCTAATATGCCCTTTGGCCAGACTTTCCGAAATATAATCTTTCATAGCCTGCCTCTCAGGACCAGAAAGGTTATATAACCTAGCTTTAGGTAACTTAGCATCAGGAAGTAAATTAATAGAACAGTCATATACGCGATGAGGAGGCAACTCCTGACACCCCTCCTCAGAGAACACATCCCAAAGTCCTCCAAAAAAGGAGGCAAAGTACTAGGCACGACCGCACTGATGACTGTGTTCATGCAGTTACTTTTGCAAAACTCACCCCATTGGCTTATCTCTCTGGACTGCCAATTAATCACAGGGTTATGTTTAACCAACCAAGGAAGTCCCAACACAATAGGAGTAGGTAGACCCTCCAACACATAACAAGATAATAGTTCCCTATGTATTGCCCCTACCCAAAGGTCAATGTTATGAACCTCATGAACAAAGCTACCTTGGCCGAGAGGCCTGGCGTCAATGGAGAATATAGGGATCGGTTTGACCAATACACTCAGATGCATACCTTGAGCCTGAGCAAACTGAGCGTCAACCAGATTAGCCCCGGACCCACTATCAAGAAGAACAGAAAATCTCTCCACTCTCGTACCAACCACCACCTCCACTGGTACAAGGAACTGAGAAGAACTAGCGGACGAAATACATACTCCCAGGTTGTCGTCCACCACACAACCTGGGATTAACAGTTTTCCGGCGACTTCTTGCTCAACAAGGCACGGGACGGACATCCCCCAACAAAATGTCCCTCTTTCCCGCAGAAGAAACACCTTCTAGTCCTGCGGCGTACCGCCAATCCCCTCCTACGAAATGATGTCCCTCCCAACTGCATAGGCTCCTCCGAACAAACAAGGGGAACCTCAACATAAGGGACTTTAGTAGTAGGTGGAGTAACAACAGGGGGCGGAGTTACCTCGCACCTCTCCCGGAGCCGTCTATCAGTACGGATAGCCAGGGCCATAGCAGCCTCCAGTGATGGAGGAGAATCATACTGAGCCAAAACGTCCTTTAATTTGTCAGAAAGCCCATGACAAAACTGGCTCCTAAGAGCTGGGTCATTCCACTGAGTATCTGTGGCCCATCTACGGAACTCAGAAGCAAATTCCTCCGCCGGACGATCCCCTGCTGTATCTTACGTAATTTTGTCTCAGCAAGAGAGACCCGATCTGGATCATCATATACCAAACCCAGGGCAGTAAAAAATCGATCTACTGACTGTAGAGCCGGGGATCCGGAGGAAGGGAAAATGCCCAGGATTGAGGGTCCCCTTGTAGGAGCGAGATAACAATTCCCACTCTCTGCTCTTCCCTCCCTGATGATCGAGGCCGAAGCCGAAAATACAATTTACATGCTTCCCTGAAGGTAAAAAATTTGTCTCGCCCACCAGTGAACCTGTCCGGGAGAGCTACTTTAGGTTCAAATCTGGTTTGCTCCGAGGGAGACAAAACTTTGGACTTAATGTCCGTCAGCTCCATGGATAATCCCTGCAACTGCAGAGCCAGCTGGGCTACTGGATCCATGGCAACTGGGAATAATTTTATGGGCCAGTGAAAATGTCACGCGGTCTTATGATATGTGTACGATGTCAGTAAACTATTCTTACAGAAACAACACTCTATACAACATATAGATTAGCAACATCAGCATGTAAGTATAGAATAGATTTACCTGACACGATATCCGTTGAACTCAGGATTAATCTTGAGGACTTGATACACTGTCACAGGAAAGAGGAGGCCCGGGGGTCTAACCTGACCCTAAACTGGGGTCCTAACTAATCCCTCACCTTGGAGGTACTGATAATGGTTCAGAGGTCCAAGTCTCCAGCCTAACCCTGTCTCCTATCAGTCCCTGAACCCTGTAATCAGTCCTAAGAAGGATTCTGATTACCACCAAAGGAATATGGGCTGATCTCTGCTAAATACACAGATTAGCAATATAAGACAGACTGGAGAAAACACAGACTTGCATACACACTCAAACACAGAAGGAACATAAATGATCTGGGATATTAAACTCTAAGCAAGGTGAGCTTAAAACAACTAAGGAGCTCTTTAACTTAAGTCTATACAGATACAATCCTATCTGTGGTCTGCATGAAGAATTTCACTGGCAACTCCCAAAACAGACCACCAGAGATTTAAAGGAAACCAATCAACAAATAATTAATTGCAGCCGGGAGAAACTGCACCCAGTCCCAGAACTGAGCACAGACAGAATTAACTCCCTAACTGCCAAACACAAAGAAACAGCAACTCAGCTGTGAGAAGTCAGAATGTGCAACCGCGACGATCTTCGTGGCGATGCACACATGACACTCTCTGACCACAACATTCTCTCCTTCACGCTCACAAATCCTCCACCACCCCAGCGCACTCCTACCTACCACACATTCAGAAATCTACAAGCCATTAACCCTCAGACACTTTCAGACTCCCTACACTCATCGCTGTCCCCAATCTCCTCTTTTTCCTGTCCTGATCTGGCTGTTCATCACTACAATGACATTCTTAAAAGCACCCTTGACCAAGTAGCACCGCTCACCCTCAGAACCTCCAAACACACAGTAAAACAGCCCTGGCTCACATTGCAAACTCGACTTCTTCAGCGATGCTCTAGGAGTGCTGAACGCCTCTGGAGAAAAACCCGCACACCAGAAGACTTCATCCACTTTAAATTCATGTTAAGAACTTATAATGCTGCCCTTCACCTCGCCAAACAGACCTACTTCACCACACTGATCTCCTCACTAGCCAACAACCCCAAGAAACTTTTTGACACTTTTCACTCCCTCCTCAGGCCAAAAGCACAAGCCCCTATCACAGACATTTGTGCTGAAGACCTGGCCTCCCACTTTATAGAAAAAATAGATACTATCCGTCAGGAAATCTGCTCTCAACCACCAAGTGCTGTGACTCCCATCCCACCCTGCATTTCCACTGGCTCACTTTCCACATTTGATCCCATCACAGAAGAAGAAGTCTCCAGACTCCTCTCTTCCTCTCGTCCGACTACATGCACTACCGACCCCATCCCTCACATCTCCTCCAGTCTCTCTCTCCAGTTGTCACAACTCACCTAACTACAATCTTTAATCTCTCACTCTCCTCTGGCATTTTCCCATCCTCCTTCAAACACTCCATCATTACTCCATTACTAAAGAAACCCGCTCTTGACCCTTCCTGCACAAACAACTACAGACCGGTCTCCAATCTCCCCTTCATCTCTAAACTTTTGGAGCGCCTAGTCTACTCCCGCCTCACCCGTTACCTCTCCACTTACTCCCTCCTAGACCCTTCACAGTCCGGCTTCCGCCCCCTACATTCGACTGAAACTGCACTCATCAAAGTGACCAATGACCTTCTTACAGCAAAACGTAACGGCGACCACTCTCTGCTCATTCTTCTCGACCTTTCTGCAGCTTTCGACACGGTTGACCACCGTCTCCTACTCTCTAGGCTCCAGTCACTAGGTATTAAGGACACTGTTCTCTCCTGGTTCTCCTCCTATCTTTCTGACCGCTCCTTCAGTGTTTCGTTCTCTGGCTCCACGTCATCTCCTCTTCCTCTCACTGTCGGTGTACCCCAGGGCTCAGTCCTTGGCCCCCTTCTCTTCTCTCTCTACACGGCCCCAATTGGACAGACCATCAGCAGATTTGGCTTTCAGTACCATCTTTATGCCGATGACACACAACTATACACGTCATCCCCCGACCTTACCCCGCTGTTCTACAGAACACCACCGACTGTCTGTCCGCAGTCTCCAACATCATGTCCGCTCTCTATCTGAAACTTAACCTCTCCAAGACTGAACTCCTTCTGCTCCCGCCGTCTACTAACCTCCCTAAATCTGACATTTTCCTCTCTGTGGGCGGCACCATAATAACACCCCGGCAGCAGGCTCGCTGTCTGGGTGTTATGTTTGACACCAATCTCTCCTTCACCTCCCATATACAATCTCTTGCCCGCTCTTGCCGTCTACACCTAAAGAACATCTCTAGAATCCGCCCTTTTCTCACCATGGAAACAACAAAAACCCTCACTGTAGCATTGATCCACTCCCGCCTGGACTACTGCAACGCTCTATTACTTGGCTCCCCATTACTCGACTACCCCCTCTCCAGTCCATCCTTAATGCAGCAGCCAGGGTCATCCATCTGGCTAATCGGTACTCGGACGCGTCCGCTCTTCGCCAGTCCTTACACTGGCTGCCCATTCATTATAGGATCCAATTCAAAGTACTGGTTCTCACCCACAAAGCTCTCCACAGTGCAGCACCCCCCTACATCTCCTCCCTCATTTCTATCTATCGGCCTAACCGACTGCTGCGCTCTGCAAACGACTTTCGACTAACCTCTGCACTAATCCGTACCTCCCACTCCCGACTCCAAGACTTCTCCCGCGCTGCGCCAATCCTCTGGAATGCTCTACCCCAAGAAATTAGGACTATCCACAATTTGCATGGTTTCAGGAGCTCCCTCAAAACACATTTGTTCAGAGTGGCCTATCACATTCACTAACCAAAGTCGTTCTATGTTTAAGTGTGTATGTGTAGCCCATTCACTATCTCCATCCATGCCTCACTCCCTCAAGATGGCTGGACCATTATTGTAAATGCACCATTGTATATACACACCTGTACTTTGTATCTCCCCCACCTCATTGTAGATTGTAAGCTCTCACGAGCAGGGTCGGCTTATTTTGCTTTAATTATTGTATTGTTAACGTTGTTACCTATGACTTGTGTTTTGAAACTGTTAAACTGTAAAGCGCTGCGGAATATGTTGGCGCTATATAAATAAAGATTATTATTATTATTATTATTTTAATGGCTAACTGAAAAGATGGTAACAAATTGCAAGCTTTCGAGACTACTCAGGTCTCTTCATCAGGCTGAACTAATACAAAATCTGAAGAATCACATATTTATACACAAAAACACAGAAAAAATGCAATAGGTAAGACAAGTGACGTGAAGCAGAACAGTCACCATGGCAGAGGGACGAGCACAAACATTGGAACAATTCATAGATAAACTTTCTCTCCTTATCTATGAATTGTTCCAATGTTTGTGCTCGTCCCTCTGCCATGGTGACTGTTCTGCTTCACGTCACTTGTCTTACCTATTGCATTTTTTCTGTGTTTTTGTGTATAAATATGTGATTCTTCAGATTTTGTATTAGTTCAGCCTGATGAAGAGACCTGAGTAGTCTCGAAAGCTTGCAATTTGTTACCATCTTTTCAGTTAGCCATTAAAAGGTATCAACCACTGAGGACTCTCAACTCTAAATATTTTTTTACCATGTAAAGTAAAAACCAGTCTGGTCTGCATTGCACAGATCTTTACTGCACAGCCCCCATAAAACCCCCAGGACAATGGAGAGAGTGGTAAAGACATTGAATTGTCCATGAGGCTCAGTGTACAGCATTGTTCCCGATTCTTCCTTGTTTGATTCAGGATCATCCACGGGAAAACCCTAAAATGACTGTTTCAGGAAGGAATGTAAATCTAACATCAAAGAAAATCAATTAACGTCTGCAATGCGTCTGCGGCCTCCGCTGATTTTAACCCATTATCTACTGTAGTGTCATCTGAGCTAATGAGCAATAGGGACTGAGGAAATAGAGGCTGCTGCATCCTGTTATCAACAGGCAGGAGGACAGCTGTGGGAATATTGGCTCATTAAGGGAAAGACAAAGGCAGGACACAAAGCCCCATGACAATGAATGCGGCCTGAATAAGCCCTGCTGTACTGCATCCCACCTCTAGGGGGTCCTGTTAGACTGCAAGAATACAAAGCGTAAACTGCACGCCATAAAAACATATTATTGTTTATGTAGAGCGGCATACATTCCACATCACAATACCGTTTAGAGGTAATGAAGAAAATGGTGATGTTTTACTACTGGAGCTCTACCTAAATGCTGCTTCATGTTAGTGCATTTTCTGTACAGCGCCGCAGAGCATCTCACCACGGTATAGATCTAATGAATGTATCCAGGAGACTAGGCCAAACGTGTAATATTTAATCCCACGTGATCCACGAGTAGAATAAATCAGACACTGGAGGCATTATTGCAGCGGTGCATGTTTTACTCCAAAACACCGCAGTGTTTCAGAGAAAACATATTTTGAAAAACCGACCAGAGACGATGTGTCTTGAATGACTAGTTCCAGACTGGCCTCCATTGGTTTCTCCCCAACAAAATCCCCTTGACTGACAGTTCTCTTCCTACGCACACACATATAGAAAGAGACCTGTCAGTCACCAACGTCACTTACTTCAGAGCCAAGCAGAGTCCTGGAGCGATTTGGCCACCAGCCCTTTAAATCTTCCTTAGGCTGTGAGTATACGCATGCAGCATTTGTGTCGACCCGCCACCACAATTGTGGGTTACCAGGGCAATGGGGTACTCAGAGCCGAGCCCATGGAAGTCTATGGGGATTTGTCACAGGTAGCTGTGGCTCGGTCTGTGGCCCTGGCGGTCTGGCGTATGTTGGGGATATATTTACAGGGGATAGATATATTTACAGTTCGTGACGCCACCTGTAGTATTCTGGTAATTTGTACCAGCGCTGCTATAGATCTCTGAGGGGATGGTGATGCAGCTAGATGTCGGGTCCCCTACAGGTGGGACTGGTCCCTCAAAGTCTATGAAGTCAGTGAAGTCGGGTGCAGATAATAACACAGTCTCACACGGTCAGCGTCTTTCCATACCTTTACTTGCAAGATGGTAAGGCAGGTCCCAGGGAGGCTGATGGGGTTGATGGAGGATGAGCTTTGAGGCAACAGCTAAGCAAGTTAGGGGCCTCCTTTACTGTCCAATAACGATGAGTACAACCAGCTTGCAGCGTAGTTCCCTCTTTAATTTCAGCTATTCCAAAGCTGTTCTGCCCAGTCAGATTTGTGGTGAAGTCTTCCAATTGATGAAACTAGGTTCTTGCTTTTGTCTGCGCTTGACTCAAAGTCCCTATTCCACCTGACTCCAGTTACGTACTGACTATATGGGGCTGTTTGCCGCGACCTAGGGTCGGTAAATCCCTGGTTTTCTTACCACTATGCTTGTAGCTAATAGTGATCCTTCGGTCCCCAGTGACCGGTAGCAATGTGCAGGACTTTTCCAAGCCAAAAGCACTTTTCCAATAATCTTCCTTCCACTTTGCCCTTCGATTTGCTCGACTCTTAATAGATAGTTCAGTCTTTCTTCCAGTGGGGCACAGCTCTGACTAGGCTAAGGTGAATTAGACCACCTGTACCAGCCTCCACTTTCTGAACTGCTAACAGGCTCAAACTGGACACGTCTACTCTGTCCAAGGACAGGAAACTGACTGACTAGAAATCACTCCCTTCCACACCCCTGCTGGGTGTGTCAGAAGTGTACGTGATGTCATGAAGAGCCCTTAACTGTTACCTCTCCACTCATCCTCCTGGTATTGTGTACCAGGGCTACACATTCCCCCATGGTAAACGACAGCACTCCCGGGCTGTAAAATATAAAGAGACATTTTTGTTTATGCATGAAAACATTAACAATAACATCCGGGAGGTGAGGATATCTTGAACGTTGCAAACAATAACATTATATATAGAAATACAAATATTAAATAGCATTCAATAAATATACGGTATACTTGTGAAGGACCCGCACCAAACCTTCAACGTGGGTCCTGGGTGGGCTGCAGGACATCCAAATGCAGACCTCACTCAGTGCCACACCACACGGGTTTTTGGTTCAGAGGTAAGTCAAGGTTTCATGTGAAACCATTAAAAAGGCACTTTAGTGCAACTATTTACAGGATACAGTTTTTGGGCTGGCTCAGTCCTCAGCCTCTGAGTCCATTGTTAAACGAAGACATAATAGGGAAAAACACATATATATATATAGACTTTTCACAATATATTCACATGAATTCGTTATAATCACTGCTGATATCTAATGGGTAACTTCCCTTTGGTGGTTCGCTCTGATCTACGTGGTGTAGCCTCAGGTATATCAAGTTGCGATCTGTCTGCACTGCGTAACGGCAAACTATAGAACTGCCTTAATCTTTCTATGGATCTGGCAAGCGTACTGATGGCTGGGCGGTGTGAGTCAGCTTCACCAGGGGATCCCATAGTATGGGGCGCTGCTTCAGATGATCCTTCTTGAGATTCCACAGGTTGAGGTGTTGCTGGAATGGGTAACTCCTGAGCGGGCTCAACTGGCACCACAGGCACAACTGGAGGTAGAACTTCCTCTTGTGGCTGATAAAACTGCAACACTGGAATTATCACAGCATCTCCCAGTCTAGGCCAATCCGCAGGAAAATCTCCCAGATCGGTGTGTATGACCTCTTCCTTTCTGTCTCCTTGATTGAGGACAGGGTTCTTTTCACAACGCTTTAAGTGTTCTGGACACAATTTCAAATGATCTCTGGACACAGTGATTGTTGTTCTTCCTCCGTCCTTACTGACGACACAAACTTTTCTGTTGTCATATTTAGAATCTTGTATGACGTAGGGTTCTTGCTCCCACTGGTTATCCAGTTTGTGCATCTTCCTTTTTCTTTTTAATACTACCTCTCCAGGCATCAAAGGCTTGGCAGGAGCATTTCGGTTGTAAACATCTTCCTGTTTCTCCCGTGCCTTATTGAGACTTTCCTCTACACAGATTTGTACTCTTCTGTATTGCTCTTGCCGATTGACGTCCCAGTTTTCAACAGCGTCGTCTGCCTCCGGTTCTACCACTCCAAGTTCTAGATCCATTGGTAGTCTTCCGGGCCTTGCTCTCATAAGATAGGCTGGAGTGCAGTTAGTTGAGCTTACAGGTATATGGTTATACAAATCAACCAAATCAGGTAGTAAATCCGGCCATCGATTCCTGTCTTCCAACGGTATGGATCTCAACAAATCAAGGACAATATGGTTCATTTTTTGCAAAGACCGTTGGTTTGAGGGTGATATGGTGTTGTTCTAATTTTCTTGCACCCGTACATGTGACAGAATTCCTTGAATAAATCGGCTTCGAAAGCAGGTCCCTGATCGGTTAAGACTTGCTCGGGATACCCATGCGGTCTGCAGAAGCTTGCTTGAAAGGTTTTTGCGGCCGTCACTGCGGTCTGGTCCTTAACTGGAACAACCACCAGAAATCTGGAGTAATGGTCCACCATAGTCAAGGCGTATGAGTATCCAGATCTACTTGGCGACAATTTGACGTGGTCCAGGGCCACAATCTCCAGAGGACGAGTCGTCCGGATAGGTTGCAGGGGTGCCTTCTGACTACCGTAGTCCTTTCTTCTGAGACCACAAGGTCCACAGTTCCGACACCACCTCTCGATGGAGCTGCGCATCCCTACCCAGTAGAACCGGCATCTCAACAGGGTCTCCAGCTTTCTCCAGCCAAAGTGTCCTGCTTGATCGTGGTACGCTTCCAACACCATTGGGACGTCTGCCTTGGGGACCACTATTTGCCAGACCATCTCATGGGTTCTGGGGTTGACGTATCTCCTGCACAACTTCTCACGGTATAGGAACAACCTGCTTTTCTCGTTCCACAGGAGCTTTGCTGACATAGGTGCATCCTTTTCCAAGGAGGAACCTTCCTGTTTTAACAACTCCTTGATGCGGCTGACCACTGGATCACTGTCCTGAGTCTCTTTCCAGCTGTGATGGGGTAAAGGATTTAATGTTGCACCATACTGCTTTCTGTGGACTCGATGCTCGTGGACTACCCCATTTCGATGGAACGCAGGCAGCTCAATTTCTTCCAGGTCGTCCGATTCTTCTTCCGTATCAGAGTCATGCGGCATTCGGGACAACGCATCAGCATTAGCATTCTTTCGACCTGCCCGGTACTTGATAGTAAACTGGTAATTGGACAACCGAGCCATCCATCGCTGCTCCATGGCACCCAGCTTGGCGGTTTCCAGGTGCGTTAACGGGTTGTTATCTGTAAACGCCGTGAACTTATTGGAGGCCAGATAGTGCTTAAATCTTTCAGTAATGGCCCAGACCAGCGCCAGAAACTCTAGCTTGAAGCTGCTATAATTTTCCGGATTTCTCTCCGTTGGCCTGAGTTTTCTGCTGGCATATGCGATGACTTTTTCTTGGCCATTCTGCTTCTGACTGAGAACTGCTCCCAAACCTTCATTACTGGCGTCGGTGTACAACAGGAACGGTTGGCTGTAATCAGGATAGGTTAAGATCTCATCACCTGTAAGGATCTCTTTCATCTTTTGGAATGCTTCAGCCTGTTCTTTACCCCAATTAAAGGGAGGGTTTCTGCTCTTCAGGGATTGTCCTACTAGGAGGTCCTGTAAAGGAGCTGCCTTCTTCGTGTAATCTTTCACGAATCTCCTGTAGTAACCCGTTAGTCCCAGGAACTGTCGCACTTCCTTAAGGTTCTTCGGCTCCGGCCACTTCTGGATGGCAGTGACTTTCTCTGGGTCCGGCGCTACTCCTTCCGAACTGACGATGTGCCCCAAGTATTGTACCTTCTGTTTGAGTAGATGGCATTTTGAGGGTTTCAACTTCATCCCGTACCTGGACAGGGACTCGAATACTTCTGCCAGGTGCTTCAGATGGTCCTCATATGTCTTGGAATACACGATAACGTCGTCTAGGTATAGCAGCACGGTTTCAAAATTGAGATGTCCCAGACAGTTTTCCATCACTCTCTGAAATGTTCCTGGGGCACTACTGAGCCCAAACGGCATTCTGTCGAACTCACAGAGCCCCATTGGGGTGGTGAAAGCCGTTTTCTCACGATCCTCCTCAGCCACAGCCACTTGCCAGTAACCACTAGTCAGATCGAGGGTAGAAAAGTAGTTAGCCGTTTTCAGAGCAGCTAATGATTCCTCTATACGTGGTAACGGGTATGCATCCTTGTGTGTTATGCGGTTCACCTGCCTGTAATCCACACACATTCTCATACTACCATCTTTCTTTTTAACCAGAACTAGAGGGGCTGCCCAGGGGCTACAACTATCCCTTATCACCCCAGCTTTCTTCATATCATTCAACATTTCTTTAGCCTTCTGATAATGAGCTGGAGGTATGGGCCTATACCGCTCTTTGATGGGAGGATGACTGCCTGTAGGGATATGATGTTGTACTCCCTTAATTGTCCCAAAATCAAGTGGATTTTTGCTAAACACTTGGGCGTACTCTTGCACCACCCGTAATACCCTTGCTTCTGGTGAGCGGGAGTGGTGTCCGTCCCAACATGGAGTTGCTGACACCATTCCGCCACCTGAGTTGCTGGGTCATTGTCCTCCGCTATTTGACAGGAGTCTAAGGACTCAGCCGGGAGAATAGAATTATTATCAACAGCATGAAGTTTAGCAATGGTTGCATAACGGGGTAAATTTACCTCATCATCTCCCCAATTGAGAAGCCGTACCGGTACTCTTCCATTCACCACTTCTACTACTCCTCTAGCAGTCATAAGTGTAGGTCTATGTTCTGAATGATGGGGTTCTACTACAGCTTGGTAATTCTGTCCTCTCAGACCTATGGCTGCCCTGCACCAAATGATCATTTCACTCATTGGGGGTATCACAATAGGATCCGAGTCAGTGACCCGTACATTACCAATTTCGCCGTCGGTAAGCTTCGCTTGCTGCTGACACACCAGGGCCCGGATCTCTCTTTGGATTACTCCTTTCTGCCTTGGTCGGGCAATCTCAGCGAGCTGTTGGAGCAAGAACACAACTTCTCCCAAACAATTACCGATAATGTTAGTACCCAAAATTATATTTAAACCGTTCTCCTCATTTACAGTCTTTACTACCAGAAGCCCTTGGTCTTTCAACTCCTCTCTGCCCACCTTTACATCTACACATTTTGTTCCGAGTACTTCTACAGGAAGACCGTTAGAAGCATACACAGTAAAGTCAAGGCTCGGAGGTTTAAGACTGTCCATTGACCAGTACTTGGTATATAGAGCATCAGGTATTAGGGTCACTTGGGACCCAGTGTCTAACAATGCTGGAACAGCAATACCATCTAGAATAATAGACAGGTAGGGTCGCCCGCCCACATACCTGCGGTTCCAGTCTAGGGGGCCTGACGGGTATTCTCCTGGGTGTTGGCCCTTGGACCCAGGTTCTGCCCGTTTAAAGGACACCGTGGAGACAGATGACCTTTCCGGTTGCAGCGATAACAGATGATCTCTCGACGAGGAGGGTGTTGATCAGAGGTTGCTCCTGGGGGTGGCGTTGTCCTCCTCCGGGGGGGCGACGTCTTCTTTCTTCTCCGGTGCATCCACGGAACGTCCTCTGGGCAGTCAGCTAACAAGATCTTTCCTTCCTCCTCTTTCCGCAGCTGCAGGGCACTCATTACAGCAGCCAGATTTTTAGTCAGCTGGCGCACCTCTGAGCGCAGACAGTCCAATTCACTAGGAGGTGTCACCTGCGCTTTGGCTTCAGCCACTAGCGGGGAAAAGGGGGTTACTGCCGGTTCCGGAGTGACTTCAGCCTGATGATGTTGGGTTGCCACCTCTGGTTTGCCCAGGGGCTGCAGCCCTTTTATTGCCATGTCCTTTAGGGCATCAAAGGTAGCATCCGGATGATCTAAGGACCACCAATTTACAGTTCTGCGTTCCTCTTGGGATCTCAATCCCTGTATAAATTGTTCTTTCAGCATTCTATTCTCGTCGATAGCATTTAAATTGTTAATTTGCTTGAGGGCTCTCAGGGCTCCTTGTAGTCGGCAAGCATAGTCCCGGATGCTGTCACCTGGCTGTTGTAAACAGTGATAGAAGGCCATCCGGAGATCCGTTTCTGTGCGGTCTTCAAATATGGCATGTAGCTTAAGGAAGATCGCAGGTACCGACTCCTGATCAACGATATCCCAAGTCTCCACTTCCCTCTCAGCAGCGCCAGTTAGCTGCCCTATTAGCACAGCAGCTTTTTGTCTCTCAGGCATGGAGTACATTTCTAGGATGCTGCATAACTTCCGCTTGAAGCCTGCTAATGTGCCTGGCCCACCGCTGTATTGGGGAAGCCATTTCGCCCCAGGCATATATGGGAGCGTTAGTGGCATGATCGGGACTACCGGACTGGGTGCGGGGCCTGCGCCCTCATCTGGCGCTACAATGCCACGCGGTGCGGAGTCGGGGCCTCCGGCCGGGGCCGCACTGTCGGCCGGTTGTTGTGACATCTTAGCGCCCCCTTGGTTAAACGGAGCCTACCGGTTTCAGACGCTGCTATTTCACAGGCACCGCAGTGAGAACAGGACCTTCGTCGCAGGCGCTCTGATGTCAGAGCGTTCACTTCCTGTTGCAGGACCTGCCGATGAGTCAGAGCCAGGGGCGTGTCCAAGACTCTGCGCGCTCTCTCAGGTACGCCCACCTTCTTCTCCAGCGCCTTAGGGCGCGAATCTGGCGGCAAATATGGCGGTATTTGGCGCCAAACAATAGCAACAGTCTTTTTCACCAAAACACTCCACAGGCACACAGGGCTCGCAATGCTGCAAGTTTCGTATCCTGTTCGTGACGCCAAAGTTTTTGTTTCGACCCGCCACCACAATTGTGGGTTACCAGGGCAATGGGGTACTCAGAGCCGAGCCCATGGAAGTCTATGGGGATTTGTCACAGGTAGCTGTGGCTCGGTCTGTGGCCCTGGCGGTCTGGCGTATGTTGGGGATATATTTACAGGGGATAGATATATTTACAGTTCGTGACGCCACCTGTAGTATTCTGGTAATTTGTACCAGCGCTGCTATAGATCTCTGAGGGGATGGTGATGCAGCTAGATGTCGGGTCCCCTACAGGTGGGACTGGTCCCTCAAAGTCTATGAAGTCAGTGAAGTCGGGTGCAGATAAATAACACAGTCTCACACGGTCAGCGTCTTTCCATACCTTTACTTGCAAGATGGTAAGGCAGGTCCCAGGGAGGCTGATGGGGTTGATGGAGGATGAGCTTTGAGGCAACAGCTAAGCAAGTTAGGGGCCTCCTTTACTGTCCAATAACGATGAGTACAACCAGCTTGCAGCGTAGTTCCCTCTTTAATTTCAGCTATTCCAAAGCTGTTCTGCCCAGTCAGATTTGTGGTGAAGTCTTCCAATTGATGAAACTAGGTTCTTGCTTTTGTCTGCGCTTGACTCAAAGTCCCTATTCCACCTGACTCCAGTTACGTACTGACTATATGGGGCTGTTTGCCGCGACCTAGGGTCCGGTAAATCCCTGGTTTTCTTACCACTATGCTTGTAGCTAATAGTGATCCTTCGGTCCCCAGTGACCGGTAGCAATGTGCAGGACTTTTCCAAGCCAAAAGCACTTTTCCAATAATCTTCCTTCCACTTTGCCCTTCGATTTGCTCGACTCTTAATAGATAGTTCAGTCTTTCTTCCAGTGGGGCACAGCTCTGACTAGGCTAAGGTGAATTAGACCACCTGTACCAGCCTCCACTTTCTGAACTGCTAACAGGCTCAAACTGGACACGTCTACTCTGTCCAAGGACAGGAAACTGACTGACTAGAAATCACTCCCTTCCACACCCCTGCTGGGTGTGTCAGAAGTGTACGTGATGTCATGAAGAGCCCTTAACTGTTACCTCTCCACTCATCCTCCTGGTATTGTGTACCAGGGCTACACACATTCACTACAGAGCACTGCAGTGCACACAACGCTAGATTAAGTCCTGCCGCTGGCCAGTCCCATTAGTCTCACTATACCCTATGTCATACATATATATCAGTCCCAGTGTATCCCATCTGATTTAGACTGCCATCTCAGTTCTCTTATGTGATACATACAGCAGAGTCTCAGTGTAGCCTTTGTGATGTATACAGCAGCCTCAGTGTCTCCTATGTGATGTATATAGAGCAGTCTCAGTCTATCCTATGTGATGTATACAGCAACCTTGGTCTCTCCTATGTGATATATATACAGCTGTCTTGATGTCTCCTATGTGATGTAAACAGCAGTCTCAGTGTGGCGTTTGTGATGTATACAGCAGCCTGTGTCTCCTATGTGATGTATAGACAGCAGTCTTGTCTATCCTATGCTATCCTATGTGATGTATGCAGCAGACATTCCAATGCTTGAGCTCTACAAATGACACATGAGCAGCAATGAACTTACCAGAATATAAAGCTGTGTTCAGAACAACTTACTGCTATGAGTTGCTTACAAAACTTATCATTAAGTTATCATTTGCGCTCCAGATCGACCCAAATCTTAAAAATCAGTTGCAAGTAGAAACATCATCCATACTACTGAACATCACACCCCTCACCAAGCAGAAGCAGTTTTAGCCATCACATTAGGGGTAAGCTAATTAAATGTTTGACCAAATTTAGCAGGATTATTTTTAGGCTGGGACCACACGGCTGTATGTTCTCTCTTGCAGAGAATCGGGCCGACATCTGAGCGCAGTCCAGTGTTTCACATGCACCCATAGACTTGTATGGGTGTGCTTGATCTGATCATTGGATACACTACAGCATGCTGTGATTGTTTTCTCATGCCAATTGTTTTTTTTTTTATTGACAGCTCGGCCATCCAATCTGACACTGGAAGGTGCTGGCTGCCCTCAGATGTTCACTGCCCCAGGTGATTGCACAGCTGGGCTGCCAGTCTCAGATCTCTGCTAGACAAAGCTTCTGCTAAGTGTGCTTTGTTTCTCTGTGCCTTGTGCTTTGCTTGTGGATCTTTTTGCTGCCTGACCTTGGACTTCATTCTTACCATCCGTTTTGCCTAGCCCCTTTGTTCTGATCCGTTATCCTCCTGATATTTTTACCTCGGACTGCTACTTGACTACGCTTTTGTCTCTTCCCTCTGTTTATGACGTACCCTCCTGGCTTCTGACCTTGGACTCCTTGACTATCCCATCTCACGCCTTGTCCATGACTCAGCGTCACAATTGCATGATGTTGTAGTATGTTTCCTATATGCCTTCTTTTACTTATTTTTGTTTTGAAACTAATAAAACATTGAACCTAAGAAAAAAAAATTGAAAACAGAACCTTTATTTCTTTACACCCCACTATGGGGTCACGGGAGAGGAGGCTCCAGCTACTTTTTAGAAAAGTCCCACGAGCTGCAAAAAAAAAGGAAAAAGTTGCAAATTATTGTGCAAATAAGATGTGCACCACCATTTTTTTCTGACTTTTCACCAGAAAACTTGTGTGTTGTAATAATAAATTCCTCTCTATATATGTACATTTACTATCATTAATTAAGAGTAGCTTCAATAGAAAATCTGTAAGAAGTCCTCCACACTCATGTATCATTCACAGTACTGGTCTCCTCATTTGGGAAAGTGGAATTTTTAAGGCCCCCTGAGGCTTCAGGGACCTAGTCTAACAATCCTTCTGTACTCCATATACACAAGGCCATGGTTATAAAAAGTGGAATAGTTGTTTAAAGATCTACGCATATAATTTCCATTGTACAAATATAAAAGTTTTTAAACTATTACTCATAGATAGATAGATAGATAGATAGATAGATAGATAGATAGATAGATAGATAGATAGATAGATAGATAGATAGATAGATGTGGGTCAGAAGCTGGTAAAATATGGTTAGCTTACTGTAAACTGGTGGAGTAATTTACAGACGTGGTACCACGTATTAAGAAACTATTAGCAACTTCTGTGAATGCAGTGAAAAACACCAGGCGAGAAGCTGACAGTTCTGCTGAACTGCACATGTTCTCTTACTAAATTCTGTTTTTGAAGTTGGGACAGCTGTTCGATCCAAATAAAAATAGAGAAGTGTGTGGAGCTTATTAGTATAATGCATAACAAAAGAGATAACAGTTCCCAATATATATGCTGACAGGTTTTACTATAGGAATACAAGTCATTATTATTATTATTATTATTATTATTATTAATGATAATAATATAACATATGTAGCACATTCTGCACATACTTAGAAGCATTAAGTCGTCAATCACATATGGTCACTGGAAAGGGATAACACTAAGGCAATTTGTCACTTAGTTGTCTTCCTTGAATGTTGCTGTTCCTGGATATGTTTGTATCAATTACCAAATGGACCCTGATTCCAGCAATGTATCACTTAGTTTACTGGGTGCCGCAGTTGTGACACAATCAGGGTTCTTAGATGTAGAATATAGCAGAGCTGAGAAAGCTAACCCCGCCAACACCAGGCTCTCTATGTACGTAGTCAGTACATAGTGCTGGGGGCGTGACTGGACCAAGAGGCACGTAAGATGTAGTCCTGTAGTGATAATCTCCTGCTAATAAAACACAAATTGTATTGAAACAGCACAGCCTAATAAGTGACACATTGCTGCAATCAGTGTCTCAACGCCTACCTCATGCTGCTTTCCGATTACATAGCAAAAACCTGTAGATGGCTTCCATTTAAAGAGATGCCTTAACAGTCTATAAATGATGGATACATTGGCATTCGTCACCCAAAGACTATTTTGGCATCTGGTAAATAAATGCCATGTAGGTAATAGGTGACACTATTTGGCATCCACCACATTCTCTTCTTAATGGAAACATCAGAGACTTTCCCAGTGTAAAATATAAACAGAGGCCTTGAACGCAATGTGAGCATAGGACTATTCACGCATTTTCAGGAGGAGTAGCAAAGGATTTTGAGAAACAATGTTTTTGCGTTGTTTTTTTTTTATTTGGGGATGTAAGTGCGACGCCCCCAGGGTCGTGGGGTACTCGGTCCGAGTCAGACAGTTCTTTGAGGAGGAAGGTCACAGCAGCAATGACCCAGTCTGTGGCCCTGGGTGTGCAATAAAATGGGGGCAAAAGTTTATAAAGGATTAAGTCGTGACACCACCCGTGGCATTCGGCAATAGATGGCCGATGCTGCGATTCAGGTCCACTGGAGCGGTTGATGACGCAGTAAAGATGTTACAGCTCTCCACGGGTAGAGCTAGGCCCCAGGGCAGTTATAGGGTTAATTCAATGATGGTAACTGTTGTAGTACAGGGCAGGTCACGCAGTAAATAAATCCGAGGACACAGCAGGGGTGTAGTCTTCACACTTTACTCATGGTCTTTAGGTTACAAACACCAGCCGGGTGCTGTGTCCTCCGGGTCGGTGGTCCAGCCAGCTCTCGGGTAGTTTGGGTTACACCTTACTGGGACCCCCTTCTTGTGTACCTTCGACAGTCGTCTCTCCCTGCGCTGGCTAACGCCTTTCCTGCCCTGCGCCTCACACAGTGTCCCAAGTCAGCAGCCTCAGATCCTATCGGCCGACGTCCTCCTGGTCCCCTTGATCCTATGTGGCTACCTTTTCGGCGAATGTGTGTGAATTTGGCTGTTGCACATATAGTCACAACAGCCTCAGGTTTGCTAGCTGAGTCCTACAGTCTCTCCATTAGTCTGGGGCTGGTCCCCCACTGCGACCTGGTCCCTCCGTCCAACTATGGTCGGCTTGGATACGGGCGCCACGGGTGTATTCCTCACGTTCCTGGCACCTAGGACCCCTTCTTCCCTCAGGAGCTCCTTCCTTCACCACTGCTCCTCTCCACTTCTCCCACTCTACTCTCCTTCCAACTGTCACACTCCCTTCCCGCCTGAACTGAGTCTCCTTCCCCCCCTTGGGGTGGTGTGTGGTGTTGGCTGCACATATGCGAGCACCGAGTAGTGCCCCCTCCTTACCCAAGAGCTGAGTACCACACCTCTGGCTGAGGTGCAGTACTTCTGTGGCAACTGGACCCTCAGGGGCGCCACATAAGTAATAACTAAACCAGACACGTCAGGAAAGCTAACAGGTCGTCTTTAAGAAATGTACAGTAAAACCTGTTTTAGACCGGCATCCAATATTGTAATGATAAGTGATTTGGTAGATGGACAGTATGGACCGTATCTGGAGGAAAGGAATATATGTTGTAGGAAATCTGGTCTGGTCTTCTCCAAGAGGTGATTTTTTTTTTGGAGAAGTTTACTGTAGATGTTAGTTTCCGTTAAACCATATATAATACTGCACTTTAAAGACCCCCATAAACAACAGCACATTTACTATTAGCACACCACACAATTGATATTCTACACAGCATGGTAATATATTTTTATGTGTTCCTCTATTGCCAGTGTTAAATAATGTTAAGAAGTCTGCCTTATGCTGTGCGGGATTACGCCATATCTGTCTTATCCTTGATTCATCAGGAGCGTACAACAACAGAGATAAAGACTAGGTAGTTTCATAAATCAGCCGGAGCAGAAGAAGATTAGTTATTGTGAAGTATGGAAGCATTATACATCTTGCAACAGATTGTACAAAGGAATATTTGCAGTGCAGATATGTTAACCTCGAAGAGTCAACATCAATGACAGAGGGAGGGTCTAGATTATCAAAGCTGTGCCGTATTACCCAAGACTAGGGGACGACCATGTGTCCCGTTCTACAGCTCCTCTATCATCATTTCTGAGCTATTTTGTAGAGGTGAGCTAACCTGACAAATTTTGATTTGGACAGATTTGCTCGAATTCAGACAGCGGATTCGCTTTCAATAAAATCTGCCCAAATGGTCATGAGAAACAGGCTAAAATTAAAAAAAGATAGAAAGAAAATTCTACTCAACTTTCCTCACCTGCCCATGAACCAGAAGTCACCAACTACTGGCCATCTACTGTCTCTACTGTAAAATATGCTCCTGATTGCTCTGCGATCGTTAAGACTGCAAGCGCCATGGTACATAATGGTGGCAATAGATTTCTATAACTCACGCAGTAGGGATTGATTATGTGTGCTTTGCCTAACAGATGTGCCGCAAAGTTAGTATATTAAAAATTAAGTCAACTTAGTCTGTTTGTTTTCTAAATGTTGTAACAAGTCTCTCCGAAGCCCATTGTGGAATGATCAATGCAAGTGACATTAGCAAGATGCAGTACCAGGGGCTGTTGCTCTTCCTCGCGTCCTTTGTACACATCACTTTATGCCAGTTGACTTTTACAGTACAGCAGATAAAACTGTCATCCCCCCTGTCTCCTCACAAGAACTGAGTGATAGATTTATTTAAAGAAAAATAGCTTTATTTCACGTGAATGGTGAATGAGACAAAGTACGCGAATAGAACGGCCTTCTCTCTCAATTATGTGATACAGCGGTTAGCTACAGTCTAGTGCTGTCATACCTTACACATAGAACCAGAAAACTAGGCTCATAAAGCCAAATGCATTAAAAGTAAACTTTGAAACAAATGCCCATTTCAGGTTGTGTAAAGGGATCTTCTAAGAGTTTTGTGCTGATGGCCTGTCCTTAGGATTGATCGGTTCCGCTTCCTGCATCCCCGCCAATCACCAGGCCACTGCGCGCGCCCTTCCATCTCTATCACGGACAGCTCCATACATTTTTCTCCACCTATTATTGTAGTTCACTGCTTCTTAGTCCTATTCACGTTATTGGGACAGAGTTGTGAAACCAAGAGTAACCACTCCTAGAAGAATTGGCTGATAAAATTAGGGTGAGACTTTCAGAAGAAAAGGGAGCATGCGAGGGGTCTTGTGTGACAAATGTGTACAGGCGAGGAAAGTATTATTATTATTTGGAAAATTTTAATTGACATACAAATACTCAAAAAGTATCTCAACTTTTATCCATCTTCTGATGCTATGGAAGCATGAAGCATCGGAACAAGCCACTAGTTTTCTGCATCTAGCAAGTAGATAATCACATACAGAGCCAATAAAGTGAATGGAACTGGCATCAACATGGTGCAAAGAAAACAAGCTATTAAAGGAGTTGTCCAGGCTTGGGTCTCAAGTGTACAGTCATTTTATTTGACTGCAGACTGGTGAATCTTCATAGCGCACACTGTTAGGATTCTCCTATGCCAACTCTGAGATGTTTACATACTTTTGGCCACATTCCACTAGACGTGTCAGGTCTGCATAAGTCTAGTAGGTATGTGACCACATGTATGCAAATCGCTTAATTGCAGTCACGCTCCTGCTCACAGAGCTAGCATTGGAGAATCCTGACAGTGAGCACAGTGCGCTATGAGGATTTACGAGTCTGCAGTCACATAGGCCGCCTGCAGACTTGAGCCTGGATGACAATCCTTTTAATACCTTAGAATGGCAAAAAAACAGAATAAGTCTTTTTTTACAGCTCAACAAATGGCTCCAGTTCCTGGACTGCTCAGATACTATGTTTAAAAATATTTATGGGGTAGATTTGTAAATTACTCATACCTCCAACTCATTTCTCCAAGGGACAACAAAAGGGGATTGGTTGAGAATGTATATACCACAGGGCCCACAGACAATAATCATTACATTGACAAGGGGTCACACTTGAGCTATTAAATTCACCAAAGACCCAGTTGGGGAGCTGATTGTGCCCACCTAGCTAGGGCAGGATTAAATCTAATGGACTTTGGATACATTTTTGTATTGCTATAATAAACCTTGAGGCAGATCAAAGCTTGGTCAGTATTTCTGAGCCAAAACAAAAAGCGGAACTTAATAAATACTGATGAAACACTGACCAAAAATACTTATGTGTGAATAAGGTCTAACAAAGAGACCTGGAATCATAAGTTATAATACCTAGAGCTTTCTTCACATACTTAGTGACAGTCAGCTTGACATTTGTAGATTATGTTTTCCCAGATTACAGTGGCCCTGTGGACTTTACGCTTGCCCAGGTCATCTTTGTGATAACACGAGGCCTGCACATAGCACTTGAGATATTGCACAACACCGGTTCTTTATGACTTGTGGTGTATCTCATCTGGCAGACTGAAAACAAATATGAAGATTTAAAAAATAGTGTTGTATTTTGAAAAGTATTCGATTTTGCACATTATTTAAAAATACCAAGAATCAGATATCCTTTGATATTCTTCCAAAAGCTAATTGAAAGTAAACTTGTGTTTTATTGTTAAAGCGAACCTGTTATTTTCCATAAACATGTATTTTTTTTACCTACTGTAAATGCCGCTGTTCTGAATCAGGTGCTGTTTTTGTTTTGTTCCTGCGCCTCTGTGCTCCTGAGAAATGACATGCTCTTCTCTATACGCAAATCTTTTAGCTATAGGGGAGAGTTCCCAAACTCTTATGTGGACATCTTCTTGCAGTCCATGACCAGTTATTTAAAACACCTAAATATCAATACAAAGAATAGGGAATGGGATCCATATCTCAGGAAAACAAAGGCGCAGGAACAAAATAAAAACAGACCAAGATTCATAAACACGTCAACATTTAGCCCAGGCAAATAATTACATATTTATGACAAGTTACAAGTCCTTTTTAAGGACTATGCATCCCCTATTAATATTAATATGATGCCATCCAGAAACTATCCTCACATTTTGTGCACTGGCTTCATCATGTCAGAATACACTGTGTAACATTTCTAATAAGATACAGAATATTTTGAGTAATGCATTATAAGGTGGTGACTCAGTGTGGGTTATATCACTTATGGCAGCCTTTGTTGAATGATCCCATGAGAACACCTAGGAGAGAAAGTATTATATAAACTTGATGGTAGGTCTTGTCATCATCCTTCTCTAATCTGTTACAATGTCCAGAAAATCCAAATCATCCATTTGTTCTGAGGTGGGAGGAAAAACAATGTCCAAAGCCAAATAGTAGACAGGACTGGCGGACGTCTTATACCAATGAATGATTTATAAAGCAGTTTGTTCATAGCATTGTCTTCATACACCAAGGGCATCAATCAAAACTGCAGTTTGTCAGTACGTATCCAGCACATCCACACTGGTTGCCGTAAGAAAATAAAAATGATGTTGTCATTGGAGAAGTTTCACTGGAAAACATTTTGCGCGGATTCACTTCATACTGGCACACACATTCACTCATAGGGGTTATTCCTGAAATACTAAGTTATCACCTATCTATAAAATAGGGTATAATTTACTGATTACCGAATGTCCAATTACTGGAACCCCCAGCAATCCTGAGAATGAGTTTCTGAAACAGGAGATCCTGGCTTCTTCAGAGCCACATCGTGAATGGAGGTTGGCCTGTTCCATTCTTTCTCTATAGGACTGCCGGAAAGAGCTGACCACAGCGCTTAGTTATTTCCAGCAGTCCCATGGACAATGAATTATACCATTTATAAATGTGGTGCTAAAGGGGTTTTTCAGATCTGTAAAATTGAGGCTATCAATATGAAATTGGTTCATTCTCCAATTCATTTCAATGACAGATACAAGTGACATAAAACTTATAAACTCTTAGCACAGAAAATTAGAAGCAAAGAGAGACATTTAAAAATTGTGTCAAAATAACACTACAGTTACACAGGCAACTTCACAATGGGGCTTTGACCACATGAGGGAATTATTCTTAAAGTTTTATTTTCCAGTTGTCTCCTGAGCAGCTCAAAGCTATACAGTCTCCTTACTTCTTGGTTTCTGGCAAAGCAGGTTCTCCTCCTCGAGTGACAGTTGTGGTGAGCAGCAGAGTTTTAGCATTGGTAAAACTACACAGCTCAGCACAAGTTCTTCTATAACACACTCAGCTATCAGAGGTTTGTTCTGAGTCTATAATGTCATCACTGTTTTTACATACAGAGATAAGAGGGCATTTGAACAAGCACACAGCTCAAAACAGTGAGAGCCATGACACTGAGTGCCAGGGATTGTGATTCAACAGGATTGATAACACCAACTTGTCAGGAGCTGAGAGGGAGGGAGGTGAGCAGATAGCTGATTTATTGAAGTCAATGGGTTATCAGAGAGGTGACTGGAATGTTTTTTTTTGCGTTAACGTCTCGCTTGGAATGTAACTAATGGATACTCTCAGGCACTAGTGACCGAGCTCCATGGAAACCAGATGTACACTATGAAAGATAAAAGCTCTCATTGCAGTAAAATGACCGCAGGTAGAAAAAGCAAGTCAAATGCAAATTTTTTTTTTTTCACACTGTGTAACTAATTAAAGCAATTTAATAACTTGAGAATATGCCTTTAAAGTATCACCTTTGAATCCTAGTCTTGGACTTCTCGTACAAGAAAGAACAATGTGATTTGGAACTTGTATGGAGCTATAAGAAGCTTTTGTGTATCTCTGCAACGGTGAATATTCAGCATGGGGAACCATAAAACTTAACATTTACTAAAAATACTCGAAGCGATCTAAAAACAAGTAACACTTATGACCAGCATTATATAGAACAGTTCCCAGGACGACAACAGTGCAAGTAAAAAATGTGAAGTTCTCACCCGTGTCCATGGAGAAAAACAATACAGGACCACTCTGGAGGAAGAGGAAGGGAATACTTAGGTCCCTATTGTCCCCTGTCATGCCCCATGTGAAAGAGTCCTGCCCGAACAACGGCAGTACCCAAGTGATGTCCTAATAGTAGTGAACCCCAAACATTCCCAACATGTTTTGGAGTTTTAGCACAGGCCTCAACAGGGGAGAATATAGCAATGGGTGAATATATATATAAATAGATGGCTGCAGTGGCACTCAAAAGGAGATATGGGTATTGCCTAACGTGTGTTTGATAGCAACTAGGCTGTGCGACACTTAGTCACTATCAGGACATCACTTGGGTACTGCCGTTGTTCGGGCAGGAGTCTTTCACATGGGGCACGACAGGGGACAATAGGGACCTAAGTATTCCCATCCTCTTACTCCAGAGTAGTCCTATATTGTTGATCTCCACAGGCACGGGTGAGATCTTCCATTTTTTAATTGCACTGTTGTCATTATGGGCAGTTTTCTATATAATGTTTGTCATAAGTGTTACTTTTTTTAGATCGTTTCTGTGGTTTTCATTATTTTTAATATATCTTAGTAAATGTTAAGTTTTATGGTTTCCCATGCTGAGTATTTACAATTACCTTAGGGAGTCTGGGTAACATTATCTAGAGTTGCCACATCTGCTTTTGTATCTCTACAAAGGTGTCGGACATGTCATGAGCCCAAGCATGTCGTCTTAAAGAGAATCTGTCATCCCCATCTGACAGTAAAAATAAGTTCATATCCTTGTTGGGGAAATAGCCCTGGAAAAAAAATCACACCTTTAGTGTTCTAATTGCTGCCTCAGTTCTATAGAAACTGAAGTTTAATCAAAATTACTAATTCGAGTGCTTGGTCCACCTTTGGTAGGGCCAAGAGGCCCAGTACACTGTCCCGCCCCCCACTGGTTTTGCATGTCCCCTCCTCCATCACTGGTGATTGACAGTGCTAGCCTTAGCTTTCACTGCCCAGTGCTCAGTCCAGGCAAGCAAGCTCCCTTTAATAAATGGGCATTCTCCACGTTTTTATAAAAAGGCAACCAATGGAAGAAGCTACAAAATGTTGCTCTGTTATATTCATAAGGAATAAGCAATCAAAATAAATGAATTAATCTATACAACATTGTCTCTCATCAGAGGCCGAGGTACAACATGACCCCAAAGTCTCGTACTTGGGTTGTACTGAGCCATAATTGAGTGATACACAAGAAAATTAAGTCCAAGTCAGCTCCACATATGGGATGTTTATTTCCCTAAACATTATGGAGTACCGGTTGAAGACCCTGGGTAAATGTCTTTAATTTCGAGCAGGCCTCTTGGGAAAGTGGAGGAAATAAACGCTTTACAGAATATACTGAGGGATCCAAAATTATTGTGTTTTTTTCACTTTTCAGTATGGGTTTTATGTCACGACTAGAAATTAATAATCCACAAGGGTTTTTCAAGGATTGGAACACGCCAAGCAGGCACAGCATGCAATGTATGGTGTGGCATTTCTGAAAATATAATTAACCTGGAACCTACTTCCTATACGTGATGCAGAACATGTCATTAATAATAAAATTTTGCAATAAAGGCTAATTTTTCTCCTGAAAAACAACAGCGTTGATTATCTCCGCATAAATGGGTCTCCGTAGTCCCTTTATGGATCCACTGAGAAAACTTGTCTCCTAATTGAAAAATATTTCAGTGAGGAAATGTTTGAAGGGTCACAGCAAAGGTTCATTCAATGCCACCAGGATTAATTTATATGTCTTTCAGTTTGGAAAATGTTCAAAACCCTTTTTTTTCTCCTCCAATTTGTTAAACTGTGTAAAAAAAAGCCATTAAAACAAAGACCTATTTTTTCCTATATCTTTTATTTGAATTGGTTCTATTTTTCCTTTTAGAACCTATAGGGAGATCGTTTTTGCAGGCCTTTAGAAATCTCCTATAAGGTTTATGATGCATAACATGAGGAAAATAAGTAGAGGATTGTGATATATCTGACTTTTGGGAGGATTTTTGATGTCTTTATAGCTCATCATCCCATGCGTGTCCAAACAAATGCCCAAAACAAGTATCGTTATGATCCCCAAGGAAGACATCTTGTGCCGTGTTAAATTCCTATGCATCCCATTGTTTTTCATTGTTATGGAGGTCAGAAGCAACAATCAGACTCTTGTGAGATCATCTACTGGGTATTCATCAGAAACTTGAAGCAAGAAAACTAAATTTTTAAACTTCTCATATTTTGTAAGGGAAGTTTCAAAGCATATGTTTCTTCCCACTCTGACCGTAGGGTACAATAAAGGTCTTCCGGTTATATTCAGAAGTTGTCTTAGGGACCAGGCAATTTTTCATTTTTGCATTTTCATTTTTTTCCTCCACTTCTACTGAGAGCCATAACTTTTTTATTTTTCCACCAACATAGCTTTATGAAGGGTTTTTTTGGGGGTGGGTGAGATGAGTTGTACTTTTGAATAAAACTATTTATTTTAGCATACAATGTACTGGAAATCAGGTAAAAAAAAATTGCAGTGAGGTGAAATTGCGAAAAAAAAGTTTTTTTTTTTTGTGGGTTTGTTTTTACTCAGCAACATGATTCTCCAGGTCAGTACAATTACATCAATATCAAACTTGTATATGTTTTCTTTTATTTATGTGGTGTCAAAAAATGTAGAATTTCATAAAAATAAAAATTCCACTTGTGCCACCATTTTCTGAAACACGAGACTTTGTTATTTTTCAGTCGATGGAGCTGTGTGAGATCTTTTTTTCGCCTGATGAGCTGATATTTTTATTGACACCATTTTTAGGTAGATACGACATTATGATCACTTCTTATTACATTTTTTTGCAGAGTTGCAACAATTTTTTTCTCGTTACTTTTTTTTACTGATTTGGTTAATTAATTTTATATTTTGAAACATCAGACTTTTTTGTGGACTTGACAATATTAAATATGTATTATTTGTTTTGTTTTTTTTTGTTTATTTTCAATATCTTATTTTTTAATGATGGAAAAATAGGGTGATTCGAATTTTGTCATTGGGAAACTTGAACCTGTGATTGTCTTATCGCCTATGCTATATACTGCAATACAACTGTATTAATATATATGGTACTTTTCCGTCCAAATATGACAAGAGTATTCTTAGAGTGATACCTTTAATGGCTAACCAGAAAATTATATATGTTTGCAAGCTTTCAGAGCGCAGAGGCTCCTTCTTCAGGCAAGATTACATTTGGATGTAATCTTGCCTGAAGAAGGAGCCTCTGCGCTCTGAAAGCTTGCGAACATATATAATTTTCTGGTTAGCCAATAAAGGTATCACACTAAGAATACTCTTGTCATCTTTGGACGGAAAAATATTCACATTGATTTTTCTGGCTAACACGGTACCACAATATATTTTATTATTGTACAATATATATGGTAAAAATCATTGTCTCTTATGAAGCCCAGCTGGTCTTCATAGAAGCACTGTCATGGCAAGCACAGGAGTCTTCAGCAGACCTCCATCAGTGCCCCATGTTCGCAGCACAGAGAGGCCGGTGGGTAAGTAGAACAGTATGCCCCAGTGCCGCTTGCTTTAAATGCCGCTGTCACATATTGACAGCGGCATTTAACTGGCTCACACAATGGGTACTGCTCAGCTCCACTCGCTGCCCTTAGAGGCATATGATAGCTGGATAACAGCCAGTATCTGCAAGGAATGGTGCAGGTTCAGCTCCTGAGCCTGACTGCATACACTCAGTTCCGACGGGTGTTGTACATATGTGGCGATTGTCATTATTGGGCTGTTGATGTGTAGGGCAATGTGAATTTTGAATAATGTGGGGATCTTCATTCAACTCTGCATTTAGTGCAATAGCTAAGGAGATGTGTGACGCCCGCGTCTGTAGCGCCACAAAATGCCTACTTGTGTAACATAATTTATCTGTATTGCCAGCTATGGTGAGGGCCAAGTTCTCTGCTGTAATAATTGCATTCACACATTTTACCCGTTCCCTTACTGGCAGATTGTATATCTTTGCCTGAACCAGAAAGTGTGCACGATCCCTCAGAGGGGAGGAGGTGCTTGAGAAGTTGTAGTTTTTGAGTTAGAAGGAGTTGCAAGATGGAGGTCCTGCATGTAGAGAAAAGCAGCGTGCTCTCTGCAAGGACAGCTGCATAAGGCGAGATACCAGTCCCCGGAGTCAAGATGGGGTGCAGAGTGTACATTAAAGGGAACCTGTCACCCTCAAGGCCTTTTTAAGTAAAAGAGCCACCTTCAGCAGCACTAAGGCAGCATTCTGTGAAGATGTCTCTTAGGTTTCTTATCCCTAGGAACGCTGAAATATAGAGATTTATAATTTGCCTAAGGAAAGAGGTGGAGGAAATAGGCGGAGGGAGATGGGGACAGGCGCAGAGATAGATCCTCGCTGCGCAGGCGCCAGATTCCCAGCCCCGCAGTGTGAATATATCATAACACACTGGGGGGTGGAATCTGTGGCCTCCGCTCCACGCAGGCATGAGAACATTACATCATCGCCTGATGTAAGTTCCCAGCCAGAGCGCACGGCGCATGCACGAGAAATGATGGCAGAGCGCAGGCGCCGGGCATTTAACAGGAACACAGGAAGCGGCGCAGAGACGCAAGAGGGAGATGATTGACGGCTCTGAGGTGGTTGACACAGGGGGAGAAAACATAACTCCAGGACACAATAGAGGTATGGCGGGCAAATTATAAAACTCTGTATTTCAGCGTTTCTAGGGATAAGAAACCTAAGAGACACCTTCACAGAATGCTGCCTTAGATATAGCAAATAAACTCAGAACTCAACTTCAGTAGAGTGATGATTTTTAATCGTGTCCACAGTAATAACAGAAACGTTTCGGTCCTGAACTTGGACCTTCATCAGTCACATGGACTACTGTGAGTAGGTGGACCCAGCAAAAAGAGGGCTATGCCCGGAATATCAGGTTTAAATTCTGTTCGATATAGGTGATCAAATATGGCAGCGGTTACCTGGGGGGTCCCGGTGGAGCAAAAATGTGCCTGCGGTGGACGCGGTATCGCCGCTAGTCCGTGCATGTAGTGAATGCAATTGTGCAGGCTAAATAAAGGGAAGAATGCTGCCTTAGTGCTGCTGAAGGTGGCTCGTTAACTTAAAAAGGCCCTGGGGGGTGACAGGTTCCCTTTAATAAGAAAAAATTAACTTTTTTGGATTTACCAAATGGCTGCAATGAAACAGAGTGAAAAATTTAAAGGGGGCTGAATACTTTCTGTACCCACTGTAGCTAAAAAGTATGCTATAGTAGTTACACCAGTAATTAGGGATGGGAAACTCCAGATACCAAAACTGTTGATTGGACCAGATCAGAGGAATGAATTCAAAGAGAACCTGTCACTTGCCATAAATATGTAATATTTTTTTACCTGCTGTAAATGCTGCTGTTCTCCTGAATCCGGTCCTGTTTTTCTTTTGTTCTTACTCCTAACCTATGATATGGCCTCCTCTTATGTGTATATAAATCTAGTCTTTTAAGACAAGTGGGCGGGGTCTTTAATCCTTCTCTATGGGACCATGCTAACTTGGCTAAAAAGATTAGATTATTATACAAAGAAGAGTGGAGAGGTACAGGAACAAGAAATAAAGTGGAATTCAGGAGAACAGCGACATTTACAGTAGGTAAAATAAATTACATATTTTTGGTAAGTGACAGCTTTTCTTGAAATACAACCATTTCAAATAATATACTGAGCCCCAAGGTAATATCATTACTGGTTTCACAAATGTGATGCCTTGCAGCGCAATATACCTGATGGTAATTAGTTTAGATTTTTATAAACAGGTAACATGTGAAAATTCTACATTTTAGGATTGGACATCAAAGACCAGCTGAATTAATCTTCATGTACTTCTCCCAGTGGGTGGGTTGTGCGTATGATCCTTTAAATTGGAGGAGTGCTATCCATGGATTTGACAGATGGCACTCGTAGCCATATTGTTCTATGGGACTTCTATGGCACCTAGTCGTCCGAGGAAAAGAAATGGAAGCATGAGAGATTTGCCTTCGAGAATCCGATGGCACTCACCCATTCATCATGTCTATGGGTTTGTTAATAAAATTGGAACGCACTCGGATGTGGTCACATTTTCCCAGACTGACACAATGGAGACGATGGACAAACTTTTTTTTTCTGTCCACCTCCGAGAAAATCGGATCCCACTCTGATCACACTCTGGTCAGCATAATCGAACCGTTTTTCTCGGATGCAGAGAAAACCATCTTCTGACCCTAACATTCTAAGTAGCGTAATAGTGCATATACTCAGAAGGATGTGGGGATACAGTAAGATGCATAATATAGGGCATATATATGTAAGTAGAGAGGTTTATTTCAGATCGAGGTTTACCTAATAATCAGCATGTGAAATGACAAAGTGCTGCAAGCATCGGTTAGATGGACGGTGACACACAAGAGGAAGTTGGTGAGCGGTCCACCATGGACAGCACGGATGAGATCATATGTTACCCGGTCTGCCCCAGTCTGTGTAATATTGTCCTGATCCTTTGTGTTCTTTGTTGCCTTATGCAGCAATATAAAAGAATATACATGGACTTTCTCCAGAGGAGCCACCACAAGAGCAGATGCCGGGATTAATCATTATTTAACAATAAGTCATTAATAATTGCCCTCATTATGATGAAGTCCATTTTCCCCAAGTCCATCGTACAATCCGACATCACATTTTCCTCTCAAGTGAAAGAGTCTTGCACATTTTATATGGCGGTATGTGACTAGAATGGAAAGGGAGGACTGATTAGGTATGACGGCACAATGAAGTAAAGGTTAGCTGTAACCTGAATTAATGCAGTATTCATTTTTCACAGAAAACTATTGTCAACCCGATGGAAAGGTAACGGAGAAATGTAATAGAACAGTGTTTTTATGGTGCATTTCCAGCAGAAAGCCGGTGTCTCTGCTCCTTTGATGTTAGGCCTCAGTGGCCCAGTATATAGTGACAGGGGAGATGGACACAGAATTCCATAACAGAGATTTATTAGCTGAAAAATATGGATCACGCTCTGTCAGCTCCAATCTGCTGCCTCATACAGTTCCCCTCTCCCTGCATCTCCAGCCAGACTCTGCTCCAAACAGCTAGAGCTGAGCATTTTACACCAAAGCGGCGGCGAATTGTCAGGATTAACCTCTGCTGTGCTGAGACGGTACGACGGCAGCTTGATGGATTGTCGTCCTTGCATTCAAATGAAATTCCATATAAAAATATAACATTAGACCAAGCTGTTCAGCAGACGTGTGCGCATGTCACCTTATTTAGGCAAGGGTGGGTTAGCTTTGCTTTAGAATGACATTCTTGAAATAGTACAAATTATCAGAGAACTGCTGCCGCACCTACGTTGTGTAAGAGGGGGCTGGATTGCCAGTTTCCCATCACATTATGTTGCAGTGTTTGGGGCCTGCTCAGGATCCCATTGCAGAGTTCTCTTGGGTGTTTTGGCTGTGCCGTGTACTTGCCATGTACATGACGTGTTGACCATATCCTAATTTGCAGCCTCTATTTGTACATGCCACTTTATTTGGGATAATCATTCATGACTTTACTTTTCAACCAGTGCCAGATATTCACTAAGATATGCATAGGTAACTGTGGAGGGCTGTCAAGGGGTAAGAATGTAGGTTCTTAGTCTGGTAGGGGGCCAATATCAATGGCCCCTTTCTAGGCTATAAATATCAGCCCACAGCTGTCTATTTAGCGTTTGCTGGTTAATAAATATAGGGGGACCCCACATCATTTTTTGGGGGTGTCCCCCCTGTAATAACCAGTAAAGCCTATGCAAACAGCTGTGAGCTGATATTAATAGCCTGGGAACCTTTATGGCTATTGGTACCTTCCCAGAATATCAACATCAGCCCCCAGCTGTCAGATTTCCCTCAGCTGGTTATGAAAATTAAGGGGGACCCATGCCATTTTTTATTTAATTTAGTAAAACATTAAAAACAAGTAGAAAAAAATAAACACGCAAACCACTGATTAGAAATTACATATTTCTTTCTTTCTACCTATCTATCAGAGAAAAATGCAGCACCCCGTAGTCCAATATCAATGATTTATTGACCTATCAAGCCAGCGCAACGTTTTGTTCCAAGTGTGGAACTTTTTCAAGCTTAAAACGGTGTGATGCCTGGAGATTTCATGTGACTGACTGAGTTTGTGGGGTGGTTGAAAAAGGTTTCAAACCAAGGGAAATTAAAGCTCCTCCATTCATTTTAGATAGCTGTCAACTGAACCACTGGCGGACACAGTCAGAAAAGGAACGCCATACAACAGTATATGGTTTCTTTTCAGTCCAATGGATCATTATAATGAATAATTCCAGTTGTTTTAGAGGTGGTAGTGGCCCCTTAACTCTTGGGCTTCTGTGCAGCCGCACAGGTTGCACCAATGATAAGTCTGCCCCGGGGTTGTGTAAGGAGGAAGACCGGGCTGCGGGTACCTGCGTCATGCTGGTTCTGAAACTGTCAAGGCTGCTTTCGGTGTTGCCGGGGGAAAGAATAGGGGACTGGACAGGTCCCATGACCCGGAGAGAGGGGGCATGGCTAAGCTGGAGAGAGAACAGGAAGCGCGGGAAAAAAGAGTTCAGTTTCCTGCCAGCAGCGCGAGCAGACGCAGGCAAGCAGTGTGCTCCGCAGCATGAGGTACAGCGTGGGGACAAGCCTCGGCAGAAATTAAGCGAGCGCTTGAGGCAAGCAGTGAGGGTGCAGAGAGCCGCGTGCCCAGCAAATAACAGGAGTGTATTCGTGCGGAGGGGCGGGTGTCAAGTGCAGGCCCCCGAGGTGCGTTCCCCTTTGCCGGTAGACAAGCAACAGCAGCATCCCCCGTGTTGGAAAGAGACTCCTGCAGTGTCCCCCACTCCAGCTGCACAGATTTATGCAAAATACAGGCGACTGACATATCACATGCAGAAAATATATATTTTTGCTCTATGGAGAACAAAGCATATCATATAAACATGCGAATTCTGGACTAGATAAAAAGACCGACTGTACCTAATACAGAAATGCCACACGAAACACAGTCATGTAGTCTTGAAGTAACATCTTTATTAATATAAAAAGACATAACATGATAAAATGGAAATCAGGGAAGTGGAACCAGGGAAAAGTGCACAATTGTGGCAGCAATCACCAAAACAGTAACGATAGCACGGGCCAGACAGCAGACAATGCTCTCACAATGTATATAGATGAGATAAAGCAAATACGCAGTTATGATAATTAGAGGTAAATAAAAGGACAAAAAAGTCAGAATATAATAGGCATAACAATTAACATATGTAGCCGGAGAAAGACAATAATGATATTGGTGACCGACCGTTATCTTTTACTACATGGGACCAATAATATTACAATTATATGGCAACATACCCCTTGCCTATAAATAGGCTAGATCAATGGAAATAAATTAGCCCAGTACAAAATAGAAAAAGACTATATATGAGATGCTATCAAATACAAAGCCTATATAACCTATACTTCACGTCCGTCTAAATAGGTCAGAAAAATATCCCAACAAAAATAGCAGGAGGGAAGCGGTGAATCCCTATATCCCTGGCACACAGAACCATGCTGAATCAGAGTAGATATGTAACTAGAAGAAGTGCCATGAGAAGCTGCAATATATTACCTCAGGTGAGAGTACAGGAGCGTCCAGGGGTGGGCCCTGGACGCTCCTGTACTCTCACCTGAGGTAATCCCTTTAACCTGAGTATGTGTCCTGAACCTATAACCTTTGGCTCTAGCTAAAGTTCAAATATAAGCCTGCTGAGACCCCGCTGCAGAACACAGATTGCCTGGCGATCTACCTGGTGGTTGTCCCTATACTATGGACTCTTCCTCATTGTCTACCCTATTTCCCCTGGGACCATTATTAATATTGTGTCCTTGTTTCCAAGATGTATAATATAATTTAATAAAGGTGGTTTATCCCACGACCTGTGACGGGTCAGGTGTGGTTGTATGGAGAGGTGTTAAAGAGGTCCATCAAGGGAAAAATGTTATGGGTCTTCGAAAATGATGACACAAGCTAACTTTTTTTTTACAAAGTTTTCATTTTCTTTTATTACTACTTACTCTATAAGTTTGTATCACCGTAGTCCTACTGACCTCTAGAATTATGTTATCAGATCATTTTTACCGCACATTGAATGCTTTAAAAATTAAACACCATAAGGGTATGTTCACACAATACAATGTCCTTTTCAGTTGGGTTCACTTCACCTTTTCACTCCACTTGCATTTTTTTACCACCTTTTTATTATTATTATTATTATACATTTATATAGCGCCATTTATTCCATGGCGCTTTACATATGAAAAGGGAAAAATATAGACAGATACAATAAACATGTGCTAGACAAGGGACGCATAAGTACAGAAGGAGAGAGGACCCTGCCCGCGAGGGCTCACAGTCAAAGCATTATAAGGTAAATGGTTAATGGTGTCATGCAAAACTGTAACTCATGCAACTATGTAGATAGAAAAAAAAAGAGTTATGGCTCTTGGAAGAAAGGAAGGAAAGAACAAAAGTGCAAAAAAGAAAGAATGAGAAAGTAACTGTTATTTCACTCAAAATTTCATTATTGCAATTAATGTAAATAAAAAATGTAGAAATGAGGTTGAAAAATTAATCAATTATGTGAATAAATGAGTAAAAAATAAATAAAATACTACTAAATAAATCAGCTCTACAAAGATATTGAGGATTTTACCAAAAAGACAAAAAAAAAGAAAAAAATAGTCAAAATACGATAAGGGGACAAGATGCCTTGTGTCACACAAAACATGGTTTATTGCTTTAAAGTTTGTACTAGCCGTTAAGTATATATCTTCATTTAAGTAGAGAATTTAAGCAAAAGTTATTACAATGAAATAAAAGGGTATGAGAACCAGGATGATCCTTTTCCAAATATTTTCCAGAAATTTTCCACTGTTCTGCGCCAAGAACAATACTCTTCCATTAATGACGCGTGCCATGCATGCAAACCTATTATCACTTTTCTGTAGACACTGTGAACGCTGGAAATATTCTATTCGCAGGAGACCAGCTGGCGAATGTACAATGGAAGTTGAGAATTTTGATCTATTTCCTCGACTTGCCAATGTATTTCCTGTGATTGTGATTGGAAGACAGAGGCCGCGATGATGTGTGTGAGGCCGTTGAAAGAACGCAAGGTTGTTGATAATATAATGGTTATAATGGTTGGGTGGAAATCGCTTGAAGCTTCCGATGCTCATTATTTGTAACTTCAAAGCGTGTCACTGGTCTCATAGCAGTAAACATCGATAGAAATATGACCACTATGTAACATTTTATTTATTTTATACACTTATATAATAATAATAATAATAATAATCTTTATTTATATAGCGCCAACATATTCCGCAGCGCTTTACAGTTTAACAGTTTCAAAACACAAGTCATAGGTAACAACGTTAACAATACAATAATTAAAGCAAAATAAGCCGACCCTGCTCGTGAGAGCATACAATCTACAATGAGGTGGGGGAGATACAAAGTACAGGTGTGTATATACAATGGTGCATTTACAATGATGGTCCAGCCATCTTGAGGGAGTGAGGCATGGATGGAGATAGTGAATGGGCTACACACACACACACTTACACCTAGAACGACTTTGGTTAGTGAATGTGATAGGCCACTCTGAACAAATGTGTTTTGAGGGAGCGCCTGAAACCATGCAAATTGTGGATAGTCCTAATTTCTTGGGGTAGAGCATTCCAGAGGATTGGCGCAGCGCGGGAGAAGTCTTGGAGTCGGGAGTGGGAGGTACGGATTAGTGCAGAGGTTAGTCGAAAGTCATTTGCAGAGCGCAGCAGTCGGTTAGGCCGATAGATAGAAATGAGGGAGGAGATGTAGGGGGGTGCTGCACTGTGGAGAGCTTTGTGGGTGAGAACCAGTACTTTGAATTGGATCCTATAATGAATGGGCAGCCAGTGTAAGGACTGGCGAAGAGCGGACGCGTCCGAGTACCGATTAGCCAGATGGATGACCCTGGCTGCTGCATTAAGGATGGACTGGAGAGGGGATAGTCAAGTAATGGGGAGGCCAAGTAATAGAGCGTTGCAGTAGTCCAGGCGGGAGTGGATCAATGCTACAGTGAGGGTTTTTGTTGTTTCCATGGTGAGAAAAGGGCGGATTCTAGAGATGTTCTTTAGGTGTAGACGGCAAGAGCGGGCAAGAGATTGTATATGGGAGGTGAAGGAGAGATTGGTGTCAAACATAACACCCAGACAGCGAGCCTGCTGCCGGGGTGTTATTATGGTGCCGCCCACAGAGAGGGAAATGTCAGATTTAGGGAGGTTAGTAGACGGCGGGAGCAGAAGGAGTTCAGTCTTGGAGAGGTTAAGTTTCAGATAGAGAGCGGACATGATGTTGGAGACTGCGGACAGACAGTCGGTGGTGTTCTGTAGAACAGCGGGGGTAAGGTCGGGGGATGACGTGTATAGTTGTGTGTCATCGGCATAAAGATGGTACTGAAAGCCAAATCTGCTGATGGTCTGTCCAATTGGGGCCGTGTAGAGAGAGAAGAGAAGGGGCCAAGGACTGAGCCCTGGGGTACACCGACAGTGAGAGGAAGAGGAGATGACGTGGAGCCAGAGAACAAAACACTGAAGGAGCGGTCAGAAAGATAGGAGGAGAACCAGAGAGAACAGTGTCCTTAATACCTAGTGACTGGAGCCTAGACAGTAGGAGACAGTGGTCAACAGTGTCGAAAGCTGCAGAAAGGTCGAGAAGAATGAGCAGAGAGTGGTCGCCGTTACGTTTTGCTGTAAGAAGGTCATTGGTCACTTTGATGAGTGCAGTTTCAGTCGAATGTAGGGGGCGGAAGCCGGACTGTGAAGGGTCTAGGAGGGAGTAAGTGGAGAGGTAACGGATGAGGCGGGAGTAGACTAGGCGCTCCAAGAGTTTAGAGATGAAGGGGAGATTGGAGACCGGTCTGTAGTTGTTTGTGCAGGAAGGGTCGAGAGCGGGTTTCTTTAGTAATGGAGTAATGATGGAGTGTTTGAAGGAGGATGGGAAAATGCCAGAGGAGAGTGAGAGATTAAAGATTGTAGTTAGGTGAGTTGTGACAACTGGAGAGAGAGACTGGAGGAGATGTGAGGGAATGGGGTCGGTAGTGCATGTAGTCGGACGAGAGGAAGAGAGGAGTCTGGAGACTTCTTCTGTGATGGGATCAAATGTGGAAAGTGAGCCAGGGGAAATGCAGGGAGGGATGGGAGTCACAGCACTTGGTGGTTGAGAGCAGATTTCCTGACGGATAGTATCTATTTTTTCTATAAAGTGGGAGGCCAGGTCGTCAGCACAAATGTCTGTGATAGGGGCTTGTGCTTTTGGCCTGAGGAGGGAGTGAAAAGTGTCAAAAAGTTTCTTGGGGTTGTTGGCTAGTGAGGAGATCAGGGTGGTGAAGTAGGTCTGTTTGGCGAGGTGAAGGGCAGCATTATAAGTTCTTAACATGAATTTAAAGTGGATGAAGTCTTCTGGTGTGCGGGTTTTTCTCCAGAGGCGTTCAGCACTCCTAGAGCATCGCTGAAGAAGTCGAGTTTGCAATGTGAGCCAGGGCTGTTTTACTGTGTGTTTGGAGGTTCTGAGGGTGAGCGGTGCTACTTGGTCAAGGGTGCTTCTAAGAATGTCATTGTAGTGATGAACAGCCAGATCAGGACAGGAAAAAGAGGAGATTGGGGACAGCGATGAGTGTAGGGAGTCTGAAAGTGTCTGAGGGTTAATGGCTTGTAGATTTCTGAATGTGTGGTAGGTAGGAGTGCGCTGGGGTGGTGGAGGATTTGTGAGCGTGAAGGAGAGAATGTTGTGGTCAGAGAGTGGAAGCGGTGAGTTATTTAGGTGGGAGATTGAACAGAGGCGGACAAAGACCAGGTCAAGGGTGTTGCCATCCTTGTGTGTCTCAGAGGTTGAAAGCTGTGAGAGGCCTAGAGAAGTGGTTAGTGATAGAAGCTGAGATGCAGATGTGGAAGTAGGGCTGTTAATGGGGATGTTGAAGTCTCCAAGGATAAGGGTTGGTAGTTCTGAGGACATGAAGTGCGGCAGCCAGGCTGAGAAGTGGTCGAGGAACTGGGTGGGTGAGCCTGGGGGCCGATATATGACCGCTACTCTGAGGGAGAGGGGATGGAAGAGCCTGATGGTGTGGACCTCAAAAGAAGGGAATGAGAGTGATGGAATTGGGGGGATGACCTGGAAAGTGCATTGTGGGGACAGGAGTATGCCAACTCCACCACCATGTCTGTTTGTGGGTCTCGGGGAATGGGAGAACTGTAAACCACCATAGGAAATGGCAGCAGGGGAGACAGTGTCAGAATCCTGAATCCAGGTTTCAGTGAGGGCCAACAGATTAAGAGAGTTGTTCAGAAAGTAGTTGTGCAGGAAGGATAGCTTGTTGCATGCAGACCGTGGATTCCAGAGGGCACAATTGAAAGAAGGAGATGAGGGAGTGCAAGTAATATTAATAAGATTATTATGGTTTCGGTATGAGGTAGGGTAGGGATTGAGGTTGGGGGATGGTGGACCAGGGTTGGGGGAGATGTCCCCTGAAATCAGTAGGAGTAGGAAGATAAAGAGCAGGTAGTTGTTGGAATTGTAAGTAGGTTTTTTCTGTGATGTGTTTGGGCAAGATGGGCTGAGGTTTTTCAGGAAGGTGAGGAGTGCATGGGAGCTGTACATGGGAGAGGGAAGGATAGAGGGGCTGATGTGTATGAGTCGTGATGGAGGGGGGATGGGGCGGTGAATGTGGGTGACAAGGGAACACAGGAGGAAATAGATAAAGTACATAATGAAAAATAAGGCAAAGTGTGGGGTACCTGATTCCAGCCCTGATTAACTGCCATGAATAACTGCCGTTTTCAAGATGCTTTTCTTCTGTGATGCATGCGCCCCCACAATGCATGCGCCCCTTAGGCCTCTTTCACACATCCGGCGGGCGCCTGGCGGCGCCCCCGACATTTTACCGCAGCGCCGCATGTGAAAAGCTTTCACACTTCCGGTGCCCAAAATGCGGTTTTTTTGCCGGATGATTTCTGATGCTTGGAGAGATAAGAAATCATCCGGCAAAAAAAAAAAAACGTTACATGCAGCGTTTTGTCCGGCCGCCGCAATGTACATTTGCGCCGCATCCGGACAAAACCGCATTCAACGCATTGACATGCGGCGCCATCCGGCGCTAATGCATGTCAATGCGAAAAAAGCCGCATGCGGCGCATCAGATTTTCAGATGCGGCGCTGCGGGAAAACGCCGGGGGCGCCGCAAGGCGCCCGCCGGATGTGTGAAAGAGGCCTTAGACTACTCCTAAATATATAGTCCACACTACAGGGTCAGGAAAGTGGGATTGTGGGAGCTGCTTTGGGATAATTTGCCAGCTGGGGCCAGCACACCAGGGGGTGGTTAGATCATCAAAGGCACTAGACCTGGCAACATCTATATGTTATAGCACTTTCCACCTGATAGCATCTACAGAGGCCCCAGTCCCAGGAATACACAGCAGTAAGTATTAAGCACAGTGCAAAAAATGAATTATACTAAAGTTTTACCAGGCACATTAAATTATGTTGCAAGATGGTACAGCAGTGGTTGGCAGCAATCAGAAGTATGGAGTGCATACTATTGCTATATATTTCCACATGCAAGACAGAAGGGGCTTGTGTCATTCAGCTGCTTGCTGACAATGAATGGAGTGCATACATGCAGAGACTATCAATTCAGAGGATGAATGATTTGGTTACCATTGCTATATATTTCCACATGCAAGACAGAAGGGGCTTGTGTCATTCAGCTGCTTGCTGACAATGAATGGAGTGCATACATGCAGAGACTATCAATTCAGAGGATGAATGATTTGGTTACCATTGCTATATATTTCCACATGCAAGACAGAAGGGGCTTGTGTCATTCAGCTGCTTGCTGACAATGAATGGAGTGCATACATGCAGAGAGGATCAATTCAGAGGATGAATGATTTGGTTACCATTGCTATATATTTCCACATGCAAGACAGAAGGGGCTTGTGTCATTCAGCTGCTTGCTGACAATGAATGGAGTGCATACATGCAGAGACTATCAATTCAGAGGATGAATGATTTGGTTACCATTGCTATATATTTCCACATGCAAGACAGAAGGGGCTTGTGTCATTCAGCTGCTTGCTGACAATGAATGGAGTGCATACATGCAGAGACTATCAATTCAGAGGATGAATTATTTGGTTACCATTGCTATATATTTCCACATGCAAGACAGAAGGGGCTTGTGTCATTCAGCTGCTTGCTGACAATGAATGGAGTGCATACATGCAGAGACTATCAATTCAGAGGATGAATGATTTGGTTACCATTGCTATATATTTCCACATGCAAGACAGAAGGGGCTTGTGTCATTCAGCTGCTTGCTGACAATGAATGGAGTGCATACATGCAGAGACTATCAATTCAGAGGATGAATGATTTGGTTACCATTGCTATATATTTCCACATGCAAGACAGAAGGGGCTTGTGTCATTCAGCTGCTTGCTGACAATGAATGGAGTGCATACATGCAGAGACTATCAATTCAGAGGATGAATGATTTGGTTACCTGTGTGAAGAGAGAAGATGAATGTTAATTCCTTCCCATGAATAACTGCCGTTTTCAAGATGCTTTTCTTCTGTGATGCTTAACTTCTGGGATGCATGCGCCCCCACAATATAACATATATATTTATATAACATTATTAACTTCCACAGCACTTTACAGACATCACCATCACTGTCCCCATTGGGGCTCACAATCTACATTCTCTATCAGTCTTTGGAATGCGGGAGGAAACCGGAGAACCCGGAGGAAACCCACGCAAACACGGGGAGAACATACAAACTCCTCGCAGATGTTGTCCTTGGTGGGATTTGAACCCAGTACTGCAAAGTAACAGTGCTACCCACTGAGCCACCGTGCTGCCCATACATTTATGCAATTCCAAAAAATGGAAAATATACAGTATGTTGAATTAATTTAATGCTACATCTTATTGTTTTAGAACACAGAAGACCTTATTATTTGCAAATTAGTTGAAGAAGGCAGTATTTGTTACCCCAAGCCCTCCTCGTTCTAACCATGCTACCTAACTTGGATTAGGACGTCTTCATTCCTGTATAAAGAGAACAAAGGTTTCCACATTTTCCACTCACAAAGATTTTTATCCACCGAAACCTCCATACCTGTATTTTTTTGATCTTGTATTATAACAATGGAAAGAGACAACAGTGCAGAGATTTGTTTTATCTGTTCTTAACATGTCCACACTATTCAAATCATGCAACAAATATATATTTACAAGGAAGATGCAGTAAATATTACTCCGTAGTATATTTTAGAATCAACAGAAAATCTTTGCAATTAATCAGATCTTTAGCCAGATTTCATAATACAAACTGCCTACATTATTAAATAGTTCCCTTAGACTTGATAAGCATGGTGTACTTTCTTTGAAAATCCATTCCAGAATGCCTGTATAATCCTATTTGAAAGTTTAAACCAATCTCTGCCCACCTAGCCTGATTGATAATTCCTCAATGTCCCACCTCCTCTGCTGCTGCTGAGTCTATCCTCCCTGTTATGAATGTGCTAGAGATGGTTTCTGAGCAGAGGCTCCCTCTGGTGGTTACAGACAGTACTGAACCTTTCAGCGAGGAATGGCAATCTGGGATCGCTGACTGGTCTGATATAAGGGAGGTTCCCTCCCATGATGGTTGCCGGTGATCAATTGTTCTTGTCTCAGTTGTGGTTCCTGGTTCATTTGGAAGCTTGCTGAGTCTTGCCTGCATCTTCTGCTTTCAGATAAGATATTTTCAGCTTTTATTTTTGTGCTTGCTTTTTGCATAGTTCTCTGCACTTTTGTGGAGGTCAGCCAGGTCCCCTCCTGGGGCCTGTGCTCCTCTTAGTCTATCTGTAGCCACTGTTATTTGTTCATTTGCTTTTTCCTGTTTTTTCAGTGGCCGCGGCTTAGTTTTGTTACACCAGAGATCTGATTTAAGTGGTGGAGATCGTGTGATCTCAGGTGTTTTTGCAATCAGAAGAGTTGGTATTTTTTAGGGGTTTTTTTGGATTGCAGTAAGAATCCTTTCCTGTACTTTTCTGTCTAGACATATTGGGCCCCAGCGTTTGCTCATTCTATTTTCTGTCTTTGTCCGTGCTTCTTCTTGTCTAACCGCCATTACATGTTTGGGGGCTTCCTATTTTCTTTGGGGATCTGCTCCAGGGCAGACAGCTTTCCTCTTTCTGCCTTTAGGTGTAGTTATCTCTCAGGCTGTGACGAGGCGTCTAGGATCAACGTAGGAACGCTCCACGGCTACCTCTAGTGTGGTTAGTTCAGGTTACTGCAATCCAATAGGTTCCAGCCTCTCTGGTGTATTGCTGTTTTTGTTTTTTCTCCTCAGCTACCTAAACATAACACTTCCCCTTTTCAAGCCTTGTTAACAGCTCCCCAATGTCTGGCTGAGATCTCACAAGGCTCAGTACAAGCTGCAGCTGTCAGGCTGAATGGAGGGACAGAGACTGAATACAATGAAACTCATTAGCTCTCTCATTTTTTTATCTAGTCTAAAAAAAATGCTAATTTTAACATTATACAACCAAAGTTAGTACACCAGCTTCATCAGGTCTAAAAGATCTATTTAATAATATATGCAGTTGCTCTGTGAAATCTGATGTCAGATCCGCTTTAAAGCACAGGAACACAAGTTCTATTTCAGACTTTTATTGTTTGTTCAACATATTTTCTTGATTTACTTCAAGTAAATCTCCTAAACCAAAGCTATTTCCTCTTATGCCTTTTGTAACTCCAGCAAATTGCATTTCAGTTGTTTAGTCTCAATGCATTCTCCTTCTTTTTTGGAAAATTAAGTATTAAATCAGATACATAATAATAAAGCACACATGTGGTAGATATAGTAGGCATGCTCCAGATGTCAGCCGTGATGTATGAGGAATCTAAATGCAATAAATGGTAATATCATCATCTCTGTGCAAATTGAATAAACACAAAAGAAACAACAAGTGGTCTTCACACTTTGGCTAAGATTCCTTATAGCGCTCAAGCAACTTCTTCAGCCGAAATCTTGGCTAAAATATATGCAGCATGTACAACTATCGTACATGTAGCAAGGAGAATTGATGCTGTTTTGAAGGTACAGTATGGTCACGCCAAATATTTATTTTAGATTTCCCTTTAAGCCCTTAATGACCGAGCCAATTTTGACCTTATTGACCAAGACAAATTTTATAATTCTGACCACTGTCACTTTATGAGGTTGTAACTCTGGAACATTGGAACATTTCAACGTATCCCACTGATTCTGACAATTTTTTTTTCGTGACTTATTGTACGTCGTGATAGTGGTAAAATTTATTCAATATAACTTGCGTTTGTTCGTTAAAAAAAAACTAAAATTTGGCAAAAATTTGGAAAATTTTACAATTTTCAGACTTTGAATTCTTATGCCTTTAAATCAAAGAGTTATATCGCACAAAATAGTTAATAGATAACATTTCCCACATGTCTACTTTACATCAGCACAATTTTTTAAATAATTTTTTTAAGTGGTTATAAGAGTTAAAAGTTGACCAGCAATTTCTCATTTTTCCAGCAAAATTTACAAAACCACATTGCATTTGAAGTCACTTTGAGGGCCTATATGACAGAAAATACCCAAAAGTGACAACATTCTAAAACCTGCACCCCTCAAGGTGCTCAAACCCACATTCAAGAAGTTAATTAACCCTTCAGGTGCTTCATAGGAATTTTTATAATGTGGAAAAAAATTAACATTTGACTTTTTTCACATAAAAAAAATAATTTAGATCAAATGTTTTTTTTTATTTTCACGAGGGTACCAGGAAAAAAAATCTATGCAGAATATACAGGAAATAAGCAGAATGCTACATATTTCCATAATGGATTTATTTCTGTGACAAAAATTAGCGTGGAAAATTTGCAATGCATATAAATAAGGTTGAAGAAGCATGGGGTGCAGATTTCATCCAGAATCAAGTAAGTTTTATGTGAATCAACCCGTAAGGAACTGTCACAGGAATAGCGCAACAGATAGAGGTCAGAAAATCGTGGCGTCTGGCTACACGTGCACCTGTACTAGTTGGATCTGCTTTGCCTTCCAGTTAGCTGTGTAGATTTCCCTTGATCTGTTGTTTCAAGGATAACTCTTCACCTCAAAACTACTGGAACAGCATGTATATCTTGAACTGTCCTCTCACCTTTCCTCCTGCTCCCTCTTTGACCGGTTACAATCAGGCTTTCGACAGCATCACTCAACTGAAACTGCCCTAACTAAAGTCACTAACGACCTGCTAACCGCCAAGAGCAAGCGACACTACTCTGTCCTCCTTCTCCTGGACCTGTCTTCTGCCTTTGACACCGTAGACCATTCCCTCCTCCTACAGATTCTCTCATCTCTTGGCATCACAGACTTGGCCCTATCCTGGATCTCATCATACCTAACAGACCGAACATTTAGTGTCTCCCTCTCACACACCACCTCCTCACCTCGCCCCCTGTCTGTCGGTGTTCCCCAAGGCTCAGTCCTAGGACCCCTACTCTTCTCCATCTACACCTTCGGCCTGGGACAGCTCATAGAATCCCACGGCTTGCAGTATCACCTCTACGCCGATGACACGCAGATCTACCTATCTGGACCTGACCTCACCTCCCTACTGACCAAAATCCCACAGTGTCTGTCTGCTATCTCAGCCTTCTTTTCTGCTCGCTTTCTCAAACTGAACATGGACAAAACAGAATTCATCATCTTTCCCCCACCTCATTCTACCCCTCCACCAGGCCTATCCATCAATGTCAATGGCTGCTCGCTTTCCCCAGTCCCACATGTTCGGTGCCTTGGGGTGATCATCGACTCTGCCCTCTCTTTCAAACCACATATCCAAGCCCTCGCCACCTCCTGCCGCCTCAAACTCAAAAATATTTCCCGGATCCGCTCATTCCTCAACCATGAAACCACAAAAACACTAATGCACGCCCTTATCATCTCCCGCCTCGACTACTGCAACCTCCTACTGTCTGGCCTCCCCTCTAGCACTCTGGCACCACTCCAGTCCATCCTACACTCTGCTGCACGACTAATCCACCTGTCTTCCCGCTATTCCCCTGCCTCCCCACTATGCCAGGCCCTTCACTGGCTTCCTATTGCCCAGAGGCTCCAGTTCAAAACCTTAACCATGACATACAAAGCCATCCACAACCTTTCTCCTCCATACATCTGTGACATGGTCTCCCGCTACCTACCCACACGCAACCTTCGATCCTCTCAAGATCTCCTTCTCGACTCCCCCCTCATCTCTTCTTCCCACAACCGCATACAAGACTTCTCCCGGGCTTCCCCCATACTCTGGAACTCTCTGCCGCAAAACATCAGACTTTCACCAACAACGGAGACCTTCAAGAAAAACCTGAAGACCCACCTGTTCCGACAAGCCTACAACCTGCAATGATCCTCAGTGTACTGAACCATCGCACAACCAGCTCTACCCTCTCCTAGTGTATTCTCACCCATCCCTGTAGACTGTGAGCCCTCGCGGGCAGGGTCCTCTCTCCTTCTGTACTTATGCGTCCCTTGTCTAGCACATGTTTATTGTATCTGTCTATATTTTTCCCCTTTTCATATGTAAAGCGCCATGGAATAAATGGCGCTATATAAATATATAAATAATAATAATAAATAACTCTGTTCTGTTTGTCTCCTAGAGCTTTCTGTCCTTAGTTATCTCAGCTGTTCTGATTTTCTCCACTCCCCTCTGATATAAATACTCACCTCTTAGCTTGAGTAGTTGCCAGTGATAGCTTCCTATACCTTGGAGTTGGTTTGGGAGCTGTGAGTTGTGGAAAGAGAATCCTATTGAAAGTCATCTCTGGAGATTGCTGTTTGGAAGCTTGTCTGGTGTTTTCCTTCTCCTCAATATTATGTCAGAGCATGTATCCAGCTGATGAAGGCACCAGTACAGTCCTGAAATGTTTAACCTTAATAAAGTCTAACCCTTCTTCAACTAGGAGTCAACATCTGTTTCAGCAGCGCCAATTTCTTTATTCTTTATATTGGTCTTCAAGCAAATTTTATCTCATACCATTGACACCCAGAATCTGCGCTTTTAAGGCAGGGATAGGGAATCTTTTTTCTGCCAAGGACCATTTGGATATTTATACCGTCCTACGGAGGTTGTACAAATTGCGCTCTAACCCACAAAGTACATCCTGATGCTGGCACTGGTGTCAGTATGCAATCTTTCACAGCATGCACCTCAGTGTTCAGTAGTGAACACTGCGTCGTCTTGCTCACACAGAAAGAAGAATTAATGGACTGGCGTCCATCAAAATACAGCTGCCAGACCAAGAACTGCAGTCCCTGGGATTCTGCCCGGGGGCCAGACAAAAGGTAATCGAGGGCCGTAAATGGCCCATGAGCCTGAGGTTCTCCACTTCTGTTCTAAGGGAATAAAGCATTAGTTTATGGGCAACCAGTCAAAAGTATTCCAAATGGTGATTATTGGCTTCATGCAAATAGTAATTATACGTATAATCTCTTACGGGGATCCTCACTATAATCAAAATGCTATTTTTCATCCAAAGTATGGATAGGCACAAACCCTTGATTTCTTTTTGCCAATGGGAAGGACCATCACTTGGTGAAGACCGGTAAGGTGAAACCGTAAAAGTTATTTTCTGATGACAACTTCAGGTGGCGGTCCATCCACATGGGGCAGAAATGTGGAAAAAAAAGGATAGCTGACCTCCCAATTAAATTCCGCATAAAACTCTACAATACAAGAAAAAAATTGTCTTGAAAGTCCTCCAGTGACTATTAACTGTAGAAAAGAAAAACAAAGTATAAAAAATGTAAAAAATAAACAATGAAAACGCTTACGGAATATACTGGTAATTGATGACTAAAGAACCAAGAAATATTTGCAGACACAGATCTATATTGCGAGTGGATAGTCTGGAACAATGTATACATATTTATTGGAGTAAATGTCTAAAAACAGTATAATATTAAAATGAAACCCACTGACTTCTTAAAATCAGCAAACAATAAAAGCTCCAATTAATCAATTGATGTACAATTATTCAACGATTTTCAGCCTGGTAGTCTGAATTAATGTATGCCTAAAAAACATTTATAATGCTCTGTCAAAAAATAATTATCAATCTAATATATCAAATGCATGTATAATTATCTCTCCAGGATGAATAGAAAAAATAATTACGATAAAAAAATGAACCCAGTACAAGAGAGACTGATTAAAAGCCACCATTTATAGGGAAAACATTCCCAATACTCTCAAAAAATATTACAAATGTTTTTCTGTTTTAGTAATGGTGCCTGAACTCACCAGTTGATTACCGCACACCGGATCCCAAGGAAGGAAATATACATATGGTCAGCATTACAGGAAGAGAAGATTCAGGTGGTTACAATCTACCAGATCCAAAGGGAAGGTAAGTTACATACCTGTCCTGGGTATCCCGGGCTAAAGTTTCCTTCCCCTCTGTCGACTGCACCTTTGTGGTGCTCCACATTGGGTTATGTAAGTTTCCTGGGGAGGATAATCACATAATCTCAGTAGACCTATTTAAGGCCCATTTAGACACACACCTGTGTCTTGGGATTGAGACTAGTCCTTCTTTTAGTGTGCTCCACCATATTTGATTTTTGTGTTTGTGCTTGCATTTATCCCTGCTTGGTTCTACTTCATCCGTTCTGCTGCTCCTGAGCTTCTTGTGAATGCCAAATTCTCACTGCCCATGTGCCTTCCTGCTTTCTTCATCAACGCTCGGGGTCCGTGTGCCCCCCGGACATGATGCTTGGAGAATCCACCTCGCCTCGTAAAATCCATCTAATTACCATTAGATGATAGGGAGGGTAAGGCAAACATCATCACAATTCACCAGATTCCATGGAATGTAAGATCTAGAAGCTGCACAGCCTGTGGCTCACGGACCACGTTTGACCCACAGAGCTATTTTGAGCAGTCTCATTCATATGGGCACAGAAATACTTTTCTGGTAGGAAATCTATATGTGGGCAGACACAGACCCAAAGCAAAAGAAAGACAAATACTAATGGTGCACTGTGTGTCACATCTCCAGTTCGCCTATACTTCGGAAGAATGGAGTCCCGTTGCCCGGTTGTCACTCCAGAAAGAAGTATAAGAATTAGAGAGGTAGCAATATATACAGGCAGTTCTCTCCACTGTATCTTATGAGCAAAAGTTGTGAATTGCTAGGCAGGTGGCACAAAAGTTATGTCATTTAACCCATTCCTGTGATGGCCAATTTTAATTTTTGAGCTTTAGTTTTTATCTCCAAGAGTCATAACCTTTTATTTTTTCGGCCAACACACCCATATGTGGATTTATTTTTTGCAAGACGAACTGTGAATCGTTTTCAAAGACCAAAGAACTGGGGGAAAAATTACAAGTGGGGTGAAAACGTGAAAAAAATGCATTTCAGCCTTATTTTTGGGGGTTTTACTCTAATAGCATTCAGTGTGAACGTAGAATAAATTGGCAACATGATTCCCTAGGTCAGCAGTGGGTCCATAAAGCATCGGATCCTCCGACAGTAGCGTTGCCGGCCACCATTGATGGTACACCGGCAGGAAAGCATAAGCCACCCTGCAAAACCCAATGGCTGTAATCCCTCCCTGACACATCGTCCATTTCCACAATCCATCTCTATCTTCCTGGTCACCTGTTCTTTGTTGATTTTAAACGTACCTCTGCCAAGTGGAAAGTAATAAATTGTATGGTGAAGTTTTCTGGTAATCCGACCAGTTATTTAAGACTTCTAATTGCCACCTAGTGCTTGTCTTGGAAAGCAAATCTATATTAGAGGCAGAAAATTCATAGACTTCATAGAGACCAATAGTGAGCACATGATATGGCAGAGTTTTATTAAAGTGAGAAGCGATGTATCACTGCTGACAGATGTTATGCATTGTTTTCATTGTTCGGCTCCATAAATATTATGAATTAATCACCGTATTGCTAACAGCACTGATAGAAAAAAGTAATAATGATGTGTTGTTTGAGATAGTGCCAGTG
>JARQOD010000007.1:62457066-62490997 GCA_033576555.1 Oophaga sylvatica
AAAAAAAGCTCCAGTCTTCCTGCAGTCACCACTAGAGGGAGCTGGAGGAAAGGAGCTATTGACATACTGGGGGAATTTGTCAAGGCCTTTACTCTTTTGTAAAAAAGTTGCACGTTTTTGTTCACACCAATATCGTGCAAAAATTTACAACACTTTCCTGATTTTCTCTTCTATTGTAACTCTTCAAAACTAATAGGGAGCACGACCTTTCCAACCTGACAGATTTTCTACAATTTCTACTAGAAATTAATGTAAATTGCAGCACAAATCTGTACCAGCTCAGAACTGGAATTGGAACTGTGCACTAGAAAAATGTGATCTGATCCATATAATAATGATATGAAATTATAAATTTGGTTAAAGGTTGAACAATAACATTAAGCTACATTTAAAGAGGATCTGTCACCAGATCAAAAGTGTCCAGTGTATGCTCTCGTTTAATTTCCGCTGCTCCCTTGAGTATTCTGCTTTTTATTTTATTAAAATCCACCATACGGTTTCGAAGATGTGAGCACTTTTATGTATTGCTAATTTTTACGGTCTTTACAAAGGGGGTGTGGCTCACGGGATTCTCTGGGGGCGTGTCTTAGACTGCCTCTGCATAACTACCCTGTGAGCCACGCCCTCTTAGTAAATCCCAAAATAATAGCATTAAATATAAAGGCCTATATCTCTGGAACCGTATGGTGAATTAAAAAAAAAAAAAAAACTGGAGTATTTAGGGGAGCGGTGAGAATAAAATAAGAGCATAAACTGGCCACTTTTGACCTGGTGACCGACTCTCTTTAAAGAGAATATGCTGACTATATTCCTCAGCTGCGTAACATCATTGCTTGCACAGTTGAGCAATATACCTGGTGTGCCAGTAGCCGCTGTCTCTTACCGCTTGATTCAGGTAGACAAGCTCCGTTCTTATTTTTCATACAGTATCATAAATATTAATGAGAGCCGATGAGATAAATATCTTTTGAGTTTGAGACGCCTCAGTTCTTTATTGCTGACGTGTGAACGTTCACCATGCCTTATTCCTCTATCTCTCCATTCAATCTGCCGTGGAGAGAATTCACAATCTACCCTGGAGTTTTCACTTGAAAGCTCTCTAAAGTCAATGCCGATACAAATCACAGATTAGAGATCACATTTCTGAAGTATCTACTCTATAACCGGGCCCAGGACTCGAGGACCTACAGCTCCATAACTCTTTGTAAGTTGATGAATAGCTTTTTAATCACCGGCTCTTGTTGGAGACTGCGGTGGTTATGTACCATGTCATATTTTTGTGTCACAGCAATGTTTACTTTAAATATATCTGCTCCATGCCGGCATATGACAAATATAGATATGACATATGGGAAGTATTTTAATGGATTAGGCCCCTCTGGATAAGAAGTGCGTGAGATTTTAACTACATGCCTGTCTGTCAGGTATATATCTTGATTATAATAGTCTTTCCTGCTGTTAAAGAGGTTTATGAAAATATATACTAGGGTGCAATAAAGATTTCATTACAACAATAATAACAAGGGGGAAAATACAAGGCTTCCGCAAAGGCTTTAATAGAATAATACATGTATTCAGATGTTCCATGATGAACTAGTAATGTTTTGGCTCATGGAACAAACATTTCATGTTGAGAAGCTGGTAGGTGGTCTTGGCCCAACCCCAATCATGTACCAATCACTTATAATTTTAATATACTTTGGCCTTTGATCGATGGTGTCATTGTCTTTGGTCCCCTTTTGGCCATGTGCCCTGTGGAATTGCTCGAACAGTCATCTCGTTGTGCCGAGACTATGGACTGCTCAAAAAAAGGGTTCTCTTCCACTATGTTCGGTTGACGGGGTGTTACTGCCGATGTCATACTGATTACACAGCACAACGGATCGTCGTACTCGGCTGTGTAAACAGGACTCATGCTGCCGAGAACCGTAGCAGCATCTGCGCACTGAACAATCTATCACAGATTGCTCAGTGCGCATAATTTACTACCGTATGTCTCGTGTAAACAGGCTATTATAGGACGACCGCTCGGTAAAGGTCTTTTAGTGCCGCCGCTTGGTCCTTGTAAATGTATCCTTACCTGATTATCAGAGATCCTGCTCCTGACAGCTCTCTTCTCCCCTCAATTCTCTTGGTGTAAAGACCCAATCACACGAGCCGATAATCTGGAATGATTGCTTGTTAGAAAGATTCGCTGATTATCGACTTTTGGAAACATGCCAGCATTGCCTCGAAAGACAAGAAAAACGCTCTTCGTAGGGTGATTGGATCATTCATGCCGGATCGTCAGTTGTTGAGGAGTAAGTTGGATGAGAGTCAGGAGGAAAGTTTAAGGAGTTTTGAGGAAAAAGGGAATCTGTCACCCCATTTTTGCCCTATGAGATATGGCCACCGCCATCAGGGGCTTATCTACAGCATTCTGTAATGCTGTAGATAAGCCCCCGATGTTACCTGAAAGAGAAGAAAAACAAGTTATATTATAGTCACCCAGGGGCGGTCCGCCGTCCGATGGGCGTCGCGGTCCGGTTCGGCGCCTCCCATCTTGTAGCGAAGCCGGCCTCTTCTTTCCGTCCTGTCCCATCTCCGGCGCAGGCGCACTGCTCTGCCCTCACCTGGACCTCTCTGACCTTTCCCGGCGCCTGCGCACTGCAGTATTCTGCTCTGCCCTCACCTGGGCAGAGCAGTGCGCCTGCGCTGGAGCCGCGATGGGACGGAAAGAAGAGGCCAGCTCGCTACAAGATGGGAGGCACCGGACCGTGACGCCCATCAGACCGGACCGGACGGAGGACCGCCCCTGGGTGAGTATAATATAACTCGTTTTTCTTCACTTTCAGGTGACATCGGGGGCTTATCTACAGCATTACAGAATGCTGTAGATAAGCCCCTGATGGCTGTGGCCGCATCTCATAGGGCAAAAATGGGGTGACAGATTCCCTTTAATGATAAGGGTCAATAGCTGGCTGTAGAGGTTGTGTCAACGGATGGCTTCTTCAGAATGGGTGTGATGGTTTCATGTTTAAAAGAGGAAGGGAAGACACCAGAGGTTTAAGGGGATATCCGGAACTTTATAAAAAACAAAAAATGTACGTAAGCACTATCAGGCAGGTAATTGCAGCATGGCGCCGTTCTTCTCTGGCACACAGCGGTCACAGACTGCTCCTGTCGGGGATTCAGCTGCAACTGCTGACGTCACATCTACAGAGCTGAGGCTTCTTTTCTGCTCTACTCTGTCGACAGGGCGGGACTTCTGACTTCATTGTGATTGATAGCGGGATCCCCACTGCCTAATTGGGGAGCCGGCTGTCAATTAGAATGACTTCGGAAGTAACACCCAATCACGTCAACAGATACAGCTGAATCTTAGCAGAAGCTGTTTTTGCCAGGGAATAAGAGCACCGAGCACAAGAGGCCGGTAAGTCCCGGATATCCCCTTCAATGAAAAGTTGAAGAGATGGATTAGGGCTGTGATAAGCAGGGTGGTGAGATTGGGGAGGAGGTGGGATGGGGTAGGGTCAAGCGCACAAGTGGTTAGGTGAGAAGACGAGTAAGCTTTTCTTCAGTGATGGTAGTAAAGAACGTTATAGGGGAAGGGCATTGGTCTGTAATGCAGAGGGGTAGTTGTGGTAGAACAATAAAGCTTTCTCTGATTTGTTAGTTCTGTGGCAAAGTCTTTTGCAGAATTGATGGAGGTCAGAGGGGGCAATGGTTGGACAGAGGAAGAAATCAAAAGTGTTGAAGATATGTTTGGGTGGTGGATAGAGATGATACGAGAGTTGTGAAATAGTCCTGTTTAGTGCAATTTTATTAGTTAAAGGTAATCACTAACATATGAAAAAATCATCTTTTCCATGTCCCAATAGCCTTTAATAAATGGGCAGCATTTAAAAGTTTTGCCCAAAAGAGTCAACCAACCCTCATCCGGTCCAGCAAATGTACTATATAATCGTCTAATTCTGTCTGTCTGTAATGGAAATCCCGCGTCACTGATTGGTCGCGTCCGGCCGGACGCGACCAATCAGCAACAGGTGCAGTCCGGCCGTGAATTGGCGCAGGATTTGAACCACGCATGCCACCGCTATCCCGGTAGCCGCGGGTCATCTCCTGCCGCATGGAGGTCAGCGGCGACGCAGCCTGGAGATGACCAGCACCAGCCGGTCATCTCCCGGCTGCTAGCAGCGGAAGTACCCCAGCAGCCTCTATATACATCCCAGCAGCCTCTATACACATCCCAGAAGCCTTTATATACACCCCAGCAGCCTCTATATACACCCCAGCAGCCTCTATATATACCCCAGCAGCCTCTATATATACCCCAGCAGCCTCTATATACACCCCTGCAGCCTCTATATACACCCCTGCAGCCTCTATATACACCCCAACAGCCTCTATATACACCCCAGCACCCTCTATATACATCCCAGCAGCCTCTATACACACCCCAGAAGCCTTTATATACACCCCAGCAGCCTCTATATACACCCCAGAAGCCTCTATATATACCCCAGCAGCCTCTATATACACCCCAGCAGCCTCTATATACACCCCAGCAGCCTCTATATGTACCCCAGCAGCCTCTATATCCACCCCAGAAGCCTCATATTTTGATGATCTCTCTAATAATTTCGTTCAGTTGTATTACGTTCTATGGGCAATAACATTTAATGATAATGTATATATTTTACCCGGAAAATCCTGTGTATTCATTGCATTATTCTTAAATCTTCATAAATAAACTACGTACATATTCTAGAATACCCGATGCGTTAGAATGCCACCATCTACTAATTAATATAATAATTGAGTACTATGTGCCAAATTCTTTTCATGTGCCACAAACACTGAGGTGTGGGTAGGTGGACAGGCATTTTAGAGGACACCTTGCCCGATTTCCAATTTCTTAAATGGCAGCAGCATTAAAGAGGTTTAACTACTGCAATTGTAATTAGCTAGGCTTGCAGCAGATCTACTCAGGCGTCAGCTGTAAAATACAGCCTGCACTTATGCTGTAAGCCTTGGGCTCAGCTCTGGAGACCGCTCCATACATCCAGTGCTCACATTCACCTTAAGTGTATGGAAGAAGTCATAAGTTGAAACCTGGGCAGAATGAGCTCCCCATGCACACTGTGCCGCCGCTCTCGCCTAGGTTTGTTGGAAGCTGGCTTTAGCCCTGATCACCGGGGTCTGGTCCAAGAATAGTCAAAGCAAACTAACTCCTATCTATATTTGTATTTCACATTAAGTATCTGGTGGCATCAAACATTTCATAAGTGAAGCATTGTATTGCAAACATGGCATCTTTGTCATAACATCCAAATACAGCAAAAAAAACTACAAAAACCGAAACGTTTCCAAGAAGTCTTGAGAAGAGTAAACATGACATGGCTGATGCAGAGGATAGAAGTAATGATCTGTATGTGTAATAATAATCCATGTGTAATTCTTGACAAGCTACTGACCACTTCCCACTTCTCCTGTGAAGAGAGGTCTTAAATTAATCGTCTGTTTTCCCTGACCTTTCCAATGTCCTTAACCTCTGTAGGATATGAAACAAGCCACTTAGGCAGACTTCTAGTCCTCTACAAGAGAAGTGTTATATGATAAATGAATCTTTGACTCTGACCTCACCCTGCGTCTGAAGTAGCTACAGCCCAGCATATAAGGCAAGTCACTAATAAGGCAGGTTGAACCAAGTGCTGAAATAAAAGGATGTCGGAAATAGGAAATCATTTTTTTTTTCCGGCATGGATAGGCTTAAAATAAAAAAACGGTGGCATACTCACATCTCTACGCCCCCGAAGATCCAGCACCAGATCCTCCCCGCAGAGAAACTTCTGATGATGCACTCCTCTAGTCTCCTGATGACTGCAGCCAATCACAGGTTCCAGCGGTCCTCTGACTTCCAAACCGAGCAGGCACAGCTCCTGGAGCTGGCACAGATCTCCAGAGCAGGGTCTGTATTGGATCCAGGAGGGCACGGGTTGGTGAGTATGCTACTATTTTTTATTTTAAAGGAATGTTATCACCAGATTTTTGCTACCCCATCTGAAAGCAACATGATCTAGGGACAGACACACTAATTCCAGTGATGTATCACGTACTGGGCTGCTTGCTGTAGTTTTGATTAAAAACTGTTTTATCTGCTGCAGATCCAGCAATTTTCTGAATGCTGTGTTGTGTATAACCCCACCCACACCGCTGATTGGCAGCTTTCTGAGTACACTGTGCATAGGCAGAAAGCTACCAATCATTGGTGGGGGCGTGGTTGGATTACATGGCAGTAAGTAGTCCTCTAGTGATAATCTCCTGATGGCAAAACAATTATTTAGTGAACATTGCATCAAACAGCCCAGTAAGTGACACATTGCTGGAATCAAGGTCTCTGCTCCTACATTATGCTGCTCTCAGATTAGGTAGCAAAAATCCAGGGACAGATACCCTTTAAGCACACTGAAGCCTAAAAAATCGTTTTTCTATATCAGGCAACCCTTTAAAATATTCTGATATCTGTGGAGGGTCAGATATGTTCTGTTTCACATTCTGGTGTAACCTGAAGCTTATGGGCCCCAATGCAAAGTCTCCAACAGGGCCCCGAGCTACCACGGATATTTAATAGAATTGGTGTGCTCATATGACCCAAATGGATTTTTAACACCCCTATATTTCAGGGTCCAGGTGCAACTGCAGCCCCCCAAACTATTATAGTTACCCCCTTTCATTTATTACAAAAAAGTTAGAAAAACTTTGTTTTAAAGTGGAACAATGCGCACAGGAGATGGATGCTCAAGAAACAATATTACATGGTTCCAGGATGACCATTGTAAGCTGAAAATCTTACAACTTGAAACCGTAAGGATAAGTTCACAGGTTTTTTTTTACCTGGATTGTGAAGCGAATCCACTTTAAACTTCGCATCATAGACCTCCATGAAGGTTTATGTGAACATACTCTAAGTCTATGGAAAATTAGTTACCAATAAATTATATGAATACAGATAACAAAGACTAATGCAGATAAAGAAAGTCCTAAAGACCCCCATACACATTAAACTATTGTTTGCCAGCACACTGTGTTATATCTATGGAGGCCTCCCGACTCTGGAACAACAGATGAAGTGGGGGGACTAAAAGATTTCACATTTCCCCATTGACAACATATGGGCACTGCCAAACTGATCATGAATGTGTATGGGATGTCAGCTAAACAAGGTCTCATCTGAAAACTATTTAGGGTGTATCGGCACCTTTAACTCTTAAAGAGAATCTCTCAGTAGGATCAACCCTTCTAAGCCGTTCATATGGGAATGTAGGTCATAGGATGTTGAATAAAATGATACCTTGATATCTGCGATGCGATGTTTCATTCCAGAGACATCCACATATTTCTTAATAACTAAATGAGCTGTTAAGATCTATGGACCGGACATAGATTTCCTGGAAAATCTGCCTTTGGAGCTTATTTTAAATAAAAGGGGGTTTTACCCAGTGTGAGACATGTAGATCAGGAGATCAGACTGTCAGTCATTACACATCTCACACTAGTAATACCCCCTTTCATTTATAATTAGCTCTGGAGGCGGATTCTCAGGAGATCTATGTCCGGCCCATAGATCTTAACAGCTCATTTACATATTAAAAAAATGTGGATTTGTCTAGAATAAGACACCGGATCACAGATAATAAGGTATCATTTTATTCAGCTTACCATGACCTACATGCCCATATAGACAACTTAGGAGGGGCGATCCTTATGACAGATTCCCTTTAAAGTAAGTCAGAAACAGTGAATGAGGAAATGAGAATTCAGCAAGTTGCCTTGAATTTGGCTGGCAATATTAATTTTCATTAAATTCATTAAATGTAAATGGAACATGCTTTATTTTGCAGTGACGTCTCTCCAGCCTCCAGAACATAATAATCAAAGGCAAAACAAAATTAAAAAAAATTATATTCACTTGTCCCTCTCCTGCCCGGCCATGGTGCACTGCTGGATTGGGACTGCACGCTTGGACAGGTGAGAACCAGTTGATTATAATTCTTTTTATTTTTCAACCCCTTCGTGGTACTCTTGTCATGGTTTCAACCATCAGTGTGTCTGGGATGCAGTTACTGACAGCTCAGCTGTCCAGTCTGGTGCAGGGGTGTGCTGAAGCTGTCAGTACTTTGATTGACAGCTAAGTCATCCAGTCTAGTGCAGGGGCGTGCTGAGCTGTCAATGTGTTGATTGACAGGTCGGCTGTCCAACCTGAGAGTGGGAGATGCTGGCTGTCTCCAGGTGTTCATTGTCCCAGGTGATTGCCAGACTACTTAACTGGGCTGTGACTCACAGACCTCTGCCAGAGATATATTCAGCTACTGTGTGGTTTGTCTCTCTGTGCCTAGTGTTTTGATCTTTCCTTGCCTGACCTTGGACCTCGTTCTGACTATCCATCTGTTTAACCCCTTCTGCTCTGATCCGCTATGTTCCTGGTATTCTGACCTCGAAACGTTTGCCTGACTAAACCTTTATCTCTTCCTTCTGTTTATGACGTATCCTCCTGGCTTTTGATCTCAGACTCCTCAACTATCCATCTCATGCCTTGTCCATGAGACTCGACTCAACGTCACAGCTCTATAATCCAGCAACACAGTGTCTGGCTATTTTAATTCATACTAATGCAAAACAAAAAAATATATAAACTTTGAGGCAAATTTGATTAGCCTCGAACTGATTCACTCTTCTCTAGCTGGAAGAAGTAAATCATTATGCAGAGGACAAGAGCTTCTTCAGGGTCATGTACTAATTACACAGCAAACTGTAAAAGAAATAAGGATTTGCTTTAACCTGGCATAAAGTAGCAGCTCATCCTGAGACAGGTGAAGAGTTGTACAGTATGTATGTGTAGTACCGCACAGTGCTGAAGAGTGGCGCTACAAAACAGCCAGTGCAGACACTCTAATATTGTAGATTCGTACCAGCAAAATGTATTTGCTGATTGGCTGGTACAGCAGGGATCCATGCATCTCTAAGTCTTCTAGGCTTTTTTTTATGTTTTCTTTGTAAAACTTTTCCCAATTTATCAGACAACCAACTCATAAAAAATATACGTGATTTACTTTCTGTTCACAAAATTTTTAGATTCTGTTGTATTATGGGATATGAAGTCATCATCACCCTTCATTGATAAAAGGGATCAAAGAAAAATTATTTTTGTTTCCCTCAGCCATCTATCAATACCCGTGTGTAACACTTTTGACTGAAAAGATGCATATTTTATATGGCACCCATAGGAATTTATAAACGTGAGAATTTGTGAAACACATGAGGAAATGGATTGTTATACAGCCTCTAGAACAGGGATGTCAAACTCAAACACACAGAGGGCCAAAATTGGACAAAGTCACAGGTCAACCAGTATACAGTATAATGGGCCCCATATAGTCGTCCATACAGAATAATGGACCTCACATAATCCTCCATACAGAATAATGGGCCCAACATAGTCCTCCATACAGTATTATGTGCCCCACATAGCCCTTCATACAGAATAATGGGCCCCACAAAGTCCTCCATAAAGAATAATTGACCTCACATAGTCCTCCACACAGAATAATGGACCCTACATAGTCCTCCATACAGTATTATGGGCCCAACATAGTCCTCCATACAGAATAATGGACCTCACATAGTCGATACAGTATTATGGGGCCAACATAGTCCTCCATACAGTATTATGGGCACCACATAGTCCTACATACAAAATAATGACCCCAGATAGTCCTCCACACAGAATAATGGCCCTACATAGGGGTGATAGTTCTAGTGTTGCAGGCCAAACAAAACCACCCTGCAGCCAGAGTTTGACATGTATGCTCTAGAAGTATTGATTTTAGTGAGCAGGAGTCATAGACCGCTCCTGCCGTGGATTCAGAACCCTCTGCTGACATCTCGTCTACTGAGCAGCTGCTTCTTTTCCGGTCCACTCTGTCGATGGGACGGTGCAGGACTTCTGAGGTCATTTTAATTGACAGCTGGCTCGCACAGTTAAGCAGCAGGGATCCGGCTGTCAATTAGAATGACCTCGGAAGTCCTGTTCCGTGGACAGAGCGGACCGGAAAAGAAGCAGCTGCTCAGTAGACGAGATGTCAGCAGAGGGTTCTGAATCCATGGCAGAAGCGGTCTATGACCGCTCTGTGCTGGAGAAGAATGATACCGTGCACAACAAACCAGTAAGTTGCAACTACCTGCCTGTCAGTGCTTATGTACATTTTTTTGCTTTTTTTGCCCCTCATCAGCACAAAACAAGATGTCTGATTTAGCTGGATTAGAGGCCTCTGACGGAAATCTAAGTGGTAACTTTTCTCCTTGTGAAGAATGACATGCCTAATATGCGTTTGTGAGGAGTCTTATATGCCATGCCAAGCATGCCAGGCATGTCATTCTCTGCAAGGAGAGACGTTACTCTTTAGGTCTAATATATAAACACACACAGATCCCACCAATTTTAACAGGATGCATCAGCCATTGAAGCTCTATGGAAGACTCTCTTTCTCTTTGTCTCTTCTGTTGTGGAGACATGACTTGGACAGGTTGGCGTTTTAGCTGTGAAGTAGCAATGGTATAGTGCAATAAAAAGCTGCAACAAAGCCATTTTCTGTGTGCAAAACATAAACTGCATTCTGAAGATGACCACTAGTTGGCGCCTTTTGTTAACATTATGATTGTTGGAAGAAGAGAAATGATCCATATCATCTGTGTGCCTTATAAATGTGACATCCCTCTGATCTGGGGGTAACGGCGCTGGCCCGCTCGCCTCCTAATATGTGGAAGGTACACAAAAGTAAGGATGAGATGTAAGAAAACACGCTGAACTATATAACGATCATGTATTTTCAAGAAAAGATCTTGTGTGGGGGGAGGAAGAGGAGAACACAGGGAAGGAAAACACACACTCTGGATAATTGGAAATCCTCTGACTCTTATCAGTGCTGCACACGGACATTATCAGCTGCGAACAGCCACAGGTAGAGGTAGAGGAGATGCTGACATTTGCGGAGAAATGTTATTTCCTGCAACTTGTAAAATTTTAAATCTTTGCTCATCTTTTCTCCAACATATTAATTTATTTTCCCATTAATTAAAAGTGCCATGTACCAATGATATCACCATTTCATTTACCTATAATACGCACACACTAGGACAAATGAAATAGAAGCCAAATAGCCTATTAGCGTTTTTGGAGAATGGAAAGAATACATGGTAGCTGGAATAATACAAAAGCAGGGTGGCTCAGTGGTTAGCACTGGGGTCATGGGTTCAAATCCCACCAAGGGCAACATCTGAGAAGAGTTTGTATGTTCTCCCTGTGTTTGTGTGGGTTTCCGTCAGGTTCTCTGGTTCCTCCCACACTCCAAAGACATCCTGATGGGGGATTTAGATTGTGAGCCCCGATGGGGACAGTGATTATGTTTTTTGTTAAGTGCTGTGGAATTAATGGCGTTATATAAGTGAGCAACAAAAGCATGAACATGAGGACAGAACCGTATAAACACAATGCAATTCCACCATTGATCAAAGTGTGTGAGCCCATCTGTGAATGTTAAGGTGTACCTTTCTTGGACCCTATACTAAAGTCTCACCTCTCTTTCTAGACACAAAGACCTCAAATTAACTGGGGAAGCATAATATCCAGTTATACATTAGTCTAATTGAAAAAAAAAGTATTGGAAAGATGGATGTATAGGTGATATATTTATGGTCACTGTTAGAGTAGCCCAGTCTACTTCATCAAGGGTCTCGTTTTCAGGAGGTATGGCCTGTTCTGCCTTCATACACGTTGACACGGTGTGCAATCTAGCATACAGCTAAACCATCATTCTATCTTCCAAATAATCAGACTGTCCTCTGTAGTCTAACTTGTTTATTGGTGAACAGTATAGAACATGCGTGCGGTAAAACTATAAAAAATACAAATGACATAGATAAGTATTGGGCAATAATCACACAGCTGACACTTTATAATTAACAGAAAGTATACAGTATGATGCAACTATAACATGAGAAAACACAGGATTCTAATAACATCTCCTATTTACTGGCTGCTATACAGTTAATAGCCTCCTAAACACTGCACTGCTAGAGAAGATATTGATCTTACCAGATATGCTTTACCAGGATAGCAAACTCAAGTTGGAGAGGTTACAGGAGAGCACATGAACACGTGTATTCCCTGAAGTACATGGCAGAAAATGGAGTTTCTTCTTCCCAGAATACCTTGCTTCAATCCCACAATGCAATACTCTATCTGCTTGTTAAAGGCACAGGTTATAAATTGAGCCCACCACTAGATGGTGCTATAACAAACAAAACTATCACACAATAAGAAACATGCTGCCCAGTACACAGAATGGGCAGAACACTCCCCGCTTGGCATCAACTGATGCCACATACAGGCTCTTTTGGCGAAAGCAGTAAAACTAGTTCCGCAACTGGTCTGACATAGTTTACTCTCCCCAGCTTTCCACACTTTGACCTCGACCTTGCGCACCTTCCCATCTTTGCTTGTGAATACCTTAGTGATGAGGCCTAGTGGCCACTCATTTCGGTGTGAATGGCTGTCCTTCATGAGCACAATATCACCTGGTTTGATGTTTGGCTTGTCGATCTGCCACTTCTTCCTAGGCTGTAAGGTAGAGAGATATTGTTTTCTCCATCTGTCCCAGAAAGTATTGGAGAGACTTTGAACTTGTCTCCGTTGACGTCTGTAGAGGTCCTTGTTGCTGAATTCTCCCAGTGCAACGTTGGGTTTGTTGCTTTTCTGAGTGAGTAGCATGGCGGGAGTGAGAATGGTCGAATCAAGCTTTTTCAAGGCACTGTCTCTAGAAATAGGTTGACCTTTGTTGAGGTTGTCTATTTCTCTGGGGTAGGCTTCTCTTTGCACAACATGAAGTATTGTAACCTTGGCTCTTTCCAAGTTGAGGGCGGTCAAAGCATGCTTACAGTGATGCCAGCCTTTACAAGATCTCTGGCTTTCAGGTAATGCTGTCTTGTAGGACTGGGCCACATGAAGTAGACAAGCAACGGCTCGAACAAGTGACTTCCAGGTTGAGAACCTGCTGAACCGATGAGATTCCAGGTAATGACTTGAAATCCCTGTATGCAGAGCAGACACTCGAGGACGGAGCTTCTTGTTGGCATCTGGATCCACAAGTTCGAACGTTTCAGGCCTGTCGATGTGGGGCATCGAACGGTACAAGGAAGCAGGGCCTGTGAACCAGGTAGTGTCCTTAAGATGACTTGAAGCAACGGATCTAGTTGCATGGTCCGCAGGATTGAGGTGAGTAGGTACATAGTGCCACTGACTAGGGCAGGTAGATCTTCTTATCCTCTGTATCCGGTTGCTGACGTAGACATAAAAGCGTTGCATTTCATTGCAGATGTATCCCAGTACCACCTTGCTATCGGTGTAGAACTCTGCTTCTTTGGTCTCCAGATTCATCACACCTGAGATAAACTCGGCCAACTCAACTGCGAGGACAGCAGCGCAGAGTTCCAGTCTGGGTACCGTGTGTTCGTGGAGTGGTGCCAGTTTAGTCCGGCTCATCACAAACCCGATGTGGCTCTGTTCTTTGACATCTATGGTTTTGAGGTATGCCACTGCTGCGATTGCTTTGACTGATGCGTCGCAGAAGATACAAAGTCTTTGTGTCTTGACTTCTGTGGATGGCACAGGAGCATACGGTCGTTTCACACGAAGGTTGGTCAAGGCCTCGAGAGACCTCTTCCACTCTGCCCAGAGGTCTGCCTTTTCTGCTGGCAGTGGATCATCCCAATCAGATGTGTCTTGGGTGAAGTCTCTTAGCATCATTTTTCCTTGGACAGTAACTGGAGCTACGAATCCCAGGGGGTCGTATAGACTATTCACGAAAGAAAGAACTCCTCTGCGCGTGAAGGGTTTCTCGTCTTTACTGATCTGAAAGGTGAAGGCATCCGTCTTCAGATCCCAAAGCAATCCAAGACTCCGCTGCATGGGAAGAGTGTCGATGCTTAGGTCTAGGTCCTTTAGATCGCTGGAATAGTCTTGAGAGGGAAATGCTTCCATCAACTCTCGACTGTTGGAGGAAATCTTGTGTAACCTTAGGTTAGACTGAGCGAGCATTTCTTGAGCCCTTTTTAGTAAACTGATTGCAGACTCATTTGTTGGTGTGGACTTCAAACAGTCGTCTACGTAGAAGTCCTTTTCTTCGAAGAATCTGACGTCTGACCCATATTTTTCTTCGCCTTCTTTGGCAGAATTACGGAGGCCGTAGATAGCGACTGCTGGGGAAGGGCTGTTCCCGAAGATGTGTACCCTCATCCGGTATTCTGTGATGTCTTTGTCTGGGTCGTTGTCACGGTACCAGAAGAACTTCAAGTAGTTTCTGTGTTTCCTCCTTGATGAGAAAAAAGTGGAACATCTGTTGTATATCAGCCATAAATGCCACAGTATCTCTGCGGAAAGAGAGTAGTACTTCCAGAAGTCTGTTGTTGAGGTCTGGGCCCGACAGTAGGACATCATTTAATGAGACATCTTCACATTTGGCACTTGAGTCGAATACCACTCTTATTTGACCTGGCTTCTTGGGATGGTATACTCCAAAGATGGGCAGGTACCAACACTCCTCTGAGGGCCGAAGTGCAGGTGCAATCTCTGCGTGGTTGTTCTGGAATATCCCTCCCATGAAGGTAAAGAAGTGTTCCTTCATCTCAGGTGACTTCTTAAGCTTGTGCCTGAGGGAGATGAATCGGCTGTAGACCAGTTCCCTGTTGTTGGGTAGGCGCCTTCTCTTAGGTGCGACCCAACTGTTCGATTTGTCTTTGACTATTTGTCTATCCATGATGTCCAGGAACATCCTATCTTCTATGGACATCGCTACCTTGTCGTCTTCCTTTGTCCTGTGGAAGACTGTACATCCCATGTGGTCTTGTTCACCTTCACAGGCGTGGCCTTCGTTGGTAGGTACTGAGAAAGGGCACGGAAGGGCAGTGCTGTTTGGTAATTCCTTTACCAGCAGACTGTTGTGACATGGCTGGAAGAGAGACGGACGTCCATTTTCTAGTGTACTGGTGAGCATACTGTTGACTGAGGCTGGCTTGTGTGCTCCTCCTAGACAGACGTCTCCTATGATGACCCATCCAAGGTCGAGCCTCTGAGCGTACGGAGCACTTCTGGAGCCATTTATATATTCTCTAGTCTTGTGGACTCGTAGTATATCTCTTCCCAGTAGTAGAGCTATTGGGGCTTCTGAATCCAACTCAGGTATCAGGTGGGCTATAAGCTTCAAATGGGGTGATGTGTCGCCACCTCTGGTGAAGGTATCTCTGACCTGTTGTCGGGAATCTGGTTGCACTCCAGGATGGTTGGTAGCGATAGGCAGGTTTGACCATCTATGGACTCCACCTTGTATCCGGTTGCTTTTCTCCCCGCCGTCTCAACGGTACCTGAACACGTCCTCAGGGAGTAGGGAGAACCAGGGCCTACAATGCTGAAGTTGTCAAAGAAGATGGACCTGGCTAGAGACCTATTACTTTGGTCATCCAGGATTGCATATATCTTGAGGGCTTTGTCCTTGCAGCCTGCAGGATAGACTCGGACAAGGCAGATTTTTGAACAGGACCTTCCTCCTGTGAGTCCCTTACAGGTCTCCATACATTGAGAGCTGACCACAGGGGTATCTTCATCAGTGTTCTTCTCCTTCCCATCGTGCTCCTCTACTTGTGACAACACTCGTGGAGGTGGTCCAGGGTGCAAGGCTGTATTGTGATCAGTGCTGCTGCATTCTGCACATTTCACGCTAGCTTCACAGTTCCTGGCAAAGTGAGAGGTTGTGGCACAACATTTGAAGCAGATGTTGTTCTCTTTGAGGAAACCTTTGCGATCCTCCAAAGACTTCTCCTTGAAAGCTCAGCACTTTAGTAGAGGATGTGGTTTCTTGTGTAGAGGACACTGTTTACTAACATCCTGAGGCTTGTTCTCGTCTGGAGTGGGTTTACTCGCATTGTGAGGAGAGCCTGTGGAAACAATGTTAGTTTTGTGGACTGCCACGGGTGTCCTTCTGGGTTTGACACCGGGGGCAGTGGAACATGACAGAGTGAAGTCAAAACTAGGGTCATTTCTGATCTTAAGGTACTGCCACACTAAACTATCCCGCTAGCGATCACGATAAAGACGCATACTAATTGCGATCGCTAGCGGGATCGTTTTAATATCGCTAGTAGCGGCTTTATTTAGCGATGTCGTTAGGACGCTATCGCGGTTAGCGATCTCCTTAACGACTTTAGCGGTACAAAATACCGCTAAATCGCTAAATAAAAGGTGCCACACACAGCGATAATACTTACCCAGCGGGAGCGCCGACGATAAAATAGGGTCCGGAACGATTCCAGCGACGAGCGAGATCACAGCAGGAAGCTCGTCACTGGCAGATGCCGCACACAACAACATCGCTAACGGGATCGCTAAATAGTGACGTTTTTTAGCGATCCCGTTAGCGATGTTGTTTAGTGTGGCATACCCTTAAGCTTGTTGTGCGACAAATTCTACGAATACAGTGAAAGGAGTGAATGGTACATTATGATTTTGTTTATACCGTGAACCATATGTCACCCACTTTTCTTGTAGGTTGTAATGAAGTTTTTGTATTATCGGATTGACACCCCTAGCAGTGTCTAAGTATGCCAATCCGGGCAAGTCTCCTTCCTCCTGGGCAACCTGTAACTCTATAATAAATCACTCAATTCTCTAAGCTTTTGATAACCTTTAGGTCCTATCTTAGGAAAATCATCAATTCTTTTGTATAAAGCATTCTCTATGACTCCTACTGTCCCATAGCAATCATCAAGTCTTTCCCACACTTTGCGTAGACCTATGTGTGGATGCTTTATATTGATGTCTCTTAGTCTTTTGGCATGCTCGACCGACTCACTTCCGAGCCACTTTACTAGGAGATCTAACTCCTCACTACTAGAAAGGTCCAGACCATGAATGGCGTTCCAGAACGAGGCTCGCCATGACCTATAGTTCTCGGGTTTATCAGTGAACTTTACAAGTCCTTTTGTAACCAGTTCTTGGCGGGCAAGGAACTTTGCAAAGTCTATGGTGGTTGGTCAGTGCTGGCACGAGCTGGTGTGTTATAGTCATGTCTAGTGTGTGGTGTATCACCATACCTGTGAGACTCTTCTGACTTCGTATAGTCTGTGCAGTACCTTCTCGGTGCAGAAGGTGTCTCTTTAAGGCGGGATAGGAGCTGTACCTTCCGCTCAGTGGAACAGCCGCTGTGGTCGACATCTCTGCGCTGGACAACTCCTTGTTTGTGGTAACGAAGTTCGGGGTTGGATCGTTGGTAACTGGCGTAGACTGGTCAATGTGGTGTATCAGGGCTATCATCTATGCCGGAATGTTGACGGACGTACTCTGCGACACGCTGCGCTAGATCTTGCTGTCCTAGATCTGGTCCGCGAATGTTGCTGCATCTTTCACAATCAGGATCCTTCATAGCTTCCAAATACTCTGCTTTAGCAATCGCAGCTGCTGTCTCTTTGTCTGCCGCAAGTCTTTCTAGCTCTGCTTGCAAACGTGCAGTTTCGGCTTGCAGGCATGCGGTTTCGGCCTCTTTCTCTGCCTGCAGATGTGCAGTATCTGCATCTTGCTCCGCCTGTCTCAGCTTTAGGTGCATCTCTCTTTCAGCGAAGGAGGCTTTTGCTTTGGCTGCCTCGGCTTCGGCACGGGCCACAGCAGCGAGCTCTGCTAATGACGACCTGCTGGAGCTTGCTCGTGACCTTGTTTTGAGTGAGGATGTGCTGTCTTGAGACATTGTGCGCTTAGCTGTGTACTGCTGAGTATATTAGTGGGAAACAATCTATGCGCGGAGGCTTCCGCGTGGCGGGAGTGATGAAGCGCCTGATGGCGGGCTGCACTCTCGGTACTTGTGACTGTATGGCAGCCGCTGCAGTATCCGCAGGCAGTGCGGTGTGGGTACAAGCAGCTCCTTAAGTCGTATTCACTATCGCAGGCTTCTAGCATCTGTTTTACTGTTCTGCCTTCATACACGTTGACACGGTGTGCAATCTAGCATACAGCTAAACCATCATTCTATCTTCCAAATAAGCAGACTGTCTTCTGTAGTCTAACTTGTTTATTGGTGAACAGTATAGAACATGCGTGCGGTAAAACTATAAAAAATACAAATGACATAGATAAGTATTGGGCAATAATCACACAGCTGACACTTTATAATTAACAGAAAGTATACAGTATGATGCAACTATAACATGAGAAAACACAGGATTCTAATAACATCTCCTATGCACTGGCTGCTATACAGTTAAGAGCCTCCTAAACACTGCACTGCTAGAGAAGATATTTATCTTACCAGATATGCTTTACCAGGATAGCAAACTCAAGTTGGAGAGGTTACAGGAGAGCACATGAACACGTGTATTCCCTGAAGTACATGGCAGAAAATGGAGTTTCTTCTTCCCAGAATACCTTGCTTCAATCCCACAATGCAATACTCTATCTGCTTGTTAAAGGCACAGGCTATAAATTCAGCCACCACTAAATGGTGCTATAACAAACAAAACTAGCACACAATAAGAAACATGCTGCCCAGTACTCAGAATGGGCAGAACATGGCCGGAGAGCATGCAGACAACACACTTAAGTGTCAAGTCGATATGATTCTGAGAAGTCCCACCGTAAGCTTTAATTTATACCAAACCGTTCAAACCTTGGGCACATTTACAAGGTGAAACACGTGCAACGGTAACATTCCAGTAAATAAGCAAGAATACTTGTTTCTCAGAAGTTCAAAAAAGCCACTGTCTCTTGGAGTACCGTCAACACTTGAGCCCCCATGCCCGCATATCTGCGGTGTGAAACCATGCAAGACATATTTTTATCAAGCTTTATAGATTGGCAGATTAATATAATAACTCCAACACTAGAGTCCCGAGAACGAGAATGGTGGTCCCCAATACCCCTATGTTAACAGTGTTAGTCGTTCCACCAGTCTCATTAAGCAGGGGTCCTGAAGGCACTCTATGGCTTTTTTTTACAACAGTGGACTTGGGACTCCCATTTTTCCAGCAGTCAGACACACAGCAATAATTGTTGCCTATATAAAAAAATTACAAACCAAAAATTACACTTAATTTTGACAACCAGTACCATAGATGTATTGAATGTGGACTACAGCACCAACTATTAAAGCTGCACTTTCTGCATCATTGATGGAAGGTATGTTTTTCACAAAAAGTACGACCTCAGGATGGGTGGAGGCAGGTCCGGCCTCGGGGGTGTAATGAAGGAGCCCTGATAGCCTGGACATCCAAAGCATCCAAGTTGATGGATGAATATTATTACTTGGGCACCTTCTAGCAACAGTACTAGGACACTTCAAATTTTGTATTATTTGGGTTTTATATATAACATAAGGGATCATCGAAAGAATATTGCAAAGAACAGCAAACAACCTAAAACCATTGAGGTTTAGGATGCCCAAGGCTGGTTATGAACAGGCTCCAGTATTGTCTCTCTAGCATAGAAGCCCAGGTTTATATGTTATATATGACTTCCATCCTGGTATATATGTCTCCCATTTGAGTCCATCCTGGTATATATGTCCACCATCTGGACCTATCCTGGTATAAATGTCCCCCCCCATCCTGGGCTTATCCGGATGTATATGACTTCCATCCTGGTATATATGTCTCCCGTTCTGCCGCTGTACTTTAATGCATAAAAAAATAAATGATTTTACTTCCCTTCCTCCTTTCCAACGCCACACGGCATCGTTGTCTGAAGCCGGCATCTGACTTCAGCGTACAAGCGATGGGCAGCGCATGACCTCACTGCCATGCACCTGCTGTGATGGGCTCTCCGACATCAGTTACTGGTCGCTGCGCCGCAATACACTTCAGCTGAATATGCGTCCTTAGATGCACGTCCAGCTGAAGTATGCACTGTCGTCAGCGTGCACCCCTCCTGTATGGACCCGGTCGCACACTCTGCAACCTCGATTGTTACGCCCCTGTGTATATCAGAGGTACTGTATGTATTGAACACTGGCAATGTTGATACCGACCGACCCCTCGCTCTGGGATTCCATAAGTCCTAACCCAAAGACCTGTACCAATATCATGTCTAAGTGACACTTAAAGAGAACCGTTATCAGCATTGTATACCTCTAACTAATGGCATGTATGTAAAGGTGATTTAATGCGGATTAAATCTTTACCTTTTTTTTTTAGAAATTAATTGTTGAAATTGTATGCTAATGAGCCGCAAGATCACTGAGCTCGTCCCGCATCCTTCCTGCCTCACTGTAATTGCTCCGCCCGCTGCCTGCCTCCTGTCTCTGATGGACAAGTTACTGAAAAATGAGTCACCTGTCACTCAGAGACAGGAGGCAGGCAGCGGGCAGGGAATAGGCAGGAGGCAGGAAAGCAGGAACTGCAGTGCATTAAAGCACCTTTACACACATGCCATCAATTTGGGGTATAAAATCCTGACCACAGGTTCCCTTTAAAGTGTTTTTCTCCACAATATAAATGGTTAAAATTGCAAAGTGATTGTTAAAAGAAGCGACTTACTTGTTAAAAATCCTCTTCATTCTCAAGTACGGTGGATTTTTAATTCTATTGTATATATCTTGCTTTCTAGGTTACTGGCCACCTCTGCAGTCTATCAGTGGTGGTCGGTCTCCTAAGTAAGGAGCCGAGTGCTTGCAATCTCTTTGCTATAGATTTTGCAAGTGTTTCTCTGAAAGTGACTGAATCATTGGATTCAGTGCCCGGTGCTCCTCTGATGCTGCAGAAGTAAAGCTGCCTCTGCTCGCAGCATCGGAGAACACGCAGTGTGCCTGCAGCTCAGCCATGCCACTGGCTGGAACTGTCGGTCAATAGGGAGTGCATCCCCACCTAAGAAAGCTGAGAGGCAGGAGAGCGGCGCGCTCCAGAAGTCAGATGATGAAAAAACTCTTAAAAAATTTGTATAAACTTAATTTATGCATGTATCTATTTGATTTATTGTCACAGTTTATTATAAACTTATTATAAGTACCAGTATATGAGACCTCGGAAGTAATACAAACATCACAGCTTGTAACTAGAATGTAAAAAAAAATGAAACGCCATTAGAACTACGGTAAATATAAACTTGACGTCAGAACTACAGAAGTTCTTTGCGTTTTGTAACCTATTTCGGAGGTCTGTGGAGCATGAGAAATACTTATTTTCTGCTTTGACTTACAGTGATCTGTTTTGACATTCGCGTCTTTAGATCGTTGCTGTTGCTATGTTTTCAACAGATTCTCTCAGGTATGAAATCTGTACTATTGAAATTAGCCTGCCCCCCAAACACTCCAGGGAAAATAGCAGCAGAGCAGAGAAAAATCATTAGAATGTTATAGGAGAAACTTCTGTTGAATATATAGAATGAGAGTAAACTATACATTATTCTAGAAAGTCATTAGTCTCTATGTGCTCCACCTGCAGACTGTACAGGGTCAGATTGTTATATTTGACCTCCGGGAATGCAATAAATAGATTATTGTTATAACTATGACACTTTATCAAATAATATTCAAGGAACGTTAAAGGCTTTTCCCCCAAAAGAAGTTATCCCTTATCTTTAGTATAGGGGAGAACTTGCCGATTGCTAGAGGTCTGACCACTGGGACCAAAAGCGTTGCCGAGAATAGGGCTTCATTGCACTGAGAAGGGGGCTCTGCAGCCGATTCTTGAATGCATATGCACTCCATTCATTGTCAATGGGACGGCTAGAGAAAGGGGAAGGCAGTACTTACTGGCTTTCTCCCATAGTCACATTGACAATGAATGCAGCAGAGGTCGAGCATGCGCATCTGCTCCATTCAAGAAGAGACAGCAGTTCTAGGGGCTCAAGAGCCACGATCACGGGATTTCTGAGTTCCACAGCAGTCGGACCTCTTTGGCAATTAGTAAGTTATTCTCTATCCAAGACCAGGACAAAGTGCGGCTTGCGGACCACATCCGGCCCTGTTGTAGCTTCTGTCCGGCTCGTGGACAGTGGCATACTGCACCACGCGGACCCTCTTCCCCACTAACACCCTCACCTGACATCTCCATTTCACCTGTATCTGCATTCTCAGTGGGCAGATAACAGTGAATACAATGGTGGAGGAGGGAGCCATTGGCTCTCTCTTTAATCATTCAGCCAGTGCTGTGCAGTGACTCCACATGCTGCATTTTCCGGAGCAGTGCGCAGTAGGAACGAGGCTAGGTGAGTAGTTTTATTTTTCAGAAGACTATGGGGGGGCTTTGGAATCATCATACAGTCTTGGGGGGGCTGTTCGGCCATCATGATTTGGGGCCATCTTACTTTGTGTAGAGGACTGTGAAGTTCATATTACTGTGTAGGGGATTATGGGATCCATAATCTGTGTTGATCCATAATAATCCAAGGGGAGCTATAGGAGCCGTTATACTATGGATGGGGGTCCGTGAGACCTATTATACTGTGCGTGGGGAGCTGTAGTGTCCATTATACTGTTGGTGAGGGATCTTTGTGGACATTAAACTATGTGCGGCTGGCAATGGGGCATCTTACTGTGTGTGAGTGGCAGTGAGGATATCCCATGGAAATGTGGGTGACTTTTTTTTTTTTAGAGTACCCATTTAATTTTATTATGTAAGGAGCAAAGCTGCAAGTAATGGTGTCCATAGAAGAGGGAAGGCCGGTATGTTAAGTCTTTAGTTTATGAGAACAATAGCTTGTGCTCCAGAACTCATCTAACTACACATTAGACGGCCCACCAGTCCCCCCAAAACTGGTGTGTTCTGCTGACTTTAATCTGCTGTACAGAAGCCATTAGTATAAGATTGAAGGCATGCTGATTCTCACTGGAATTGCACAGAAATTTGTAATTTAGTTGCCAATTTATATATAAATTATATATATATATATATATATATATATATTATATTTCTATATAAATATAATATAATTTTATATATATACATATATATATGTATTTTATATACTGTATATAAGGGTCATTACTTTTGACTTTGTCTATTTCATCATTGCAGTTCTTGTGGTTCACAAAATGTCTGAAAAATTTTAAAAAAAATGGTGATATACTGTATGTACAGATACAGAAAGTGCAGTCATGTGAACTCATTTCCTAATACTCACAATGACAAGCGGGAACATTGCATTGTGCCATTACTGTACATTAAAATGCTGCTTTGCAAGGGGTTTATGACAGTAAAATACAAATGAATATGAAATAAACAAGCAGTCAATAGAAAATAGGCTTATGATTTAGTGTGATGGAGAGCATGGTGTGTGTCTCCATGTAATCGTATTTTTATAGTGTATGCAGGGGTTCATAATTAAAATATGGGCCATAAATAAGTGTGATAATAATTAGAGCACACTGTGAAATGTAATTCAATATACCAACTGATTGACAAAAGCAGTTGGATACAAAATAAGTACAATTCATACTGAAGGAGAAGACAATGTCGTACAGAGCGCGGCTTGTAATCATTGTAATCTATGAAGGAGAGAAATGAAGGAAGTTAGGAAACAAGCAGAAAAAAAAAGAAAGAAAAAAGAACAAAAAAGAGAAAGAAAGAGAACAAGAAAAAGAGGAAAAGAAAGAAAAAGAACAAAAGAGAAAGAAAGTACAAAAGGAAGAGAACAAGAGCGACAGAGAAAGAAAGAAGAAAAGAGAGAAGGAAAGAAAGAGAATGGGAGAAAGATAGAAAGAACAAAGAGAGAAATAAAGAGAACAAGAGAGAGGAAGAAAGAGAGAAAGCAAAAACAGAGAGAAAGAAAGAGAATAAGAGAGAGAGAGAGGGAAAGAAAGAGAGAGAAAGAAAACAAAAGAGAGAGAAACAAAGAGAACAAGAAATATGTTCCAAACAGGTACCATTGGGGGAATGTATCATTGTTTTGAGAGGCTTCCTAGCTAAAACAGGCTGATGAATTATTGGCGGTTTCAATTTTTTTTTAATAGTACATCCTCTAATGAACCAAAAATTCCAGAAAAATTATTCTCATAACGGCTAATAGTGACGATTTTGTTGGGATAGCTCCAGAAACTGGAACTCAAAATGGGTGGGACTTAAGCAAACCTTGCCCCAAGTGTTTGGAGGTGGTAGTGTGCAGTTCGAGGTGAGGGGCTCAAAGGTCCCAATTTTGCCTATTGTTAGTAAGTATGGATTCTGTTGATTTCAGTATCGTGTGCGGGCGCATCATGATTAAAAAATTGAATGATTTTGCTTGGTGAAGTTTATTTGCCACCTGGACAAATCCCTCTTCAGCAAATACACTGCACTGTATGATGGGCCTACATAATACATTGCTTTTTCCTGACATTTTACATCAGTCTAGAACCTGCCTTGTAAGCTGTGGTGACAGGTTGTCACTATGGAGCAACTAAGTGGTAATGTTGTCATCTCCGGCGGCAGCACTGGCAGAGTGGTAATGTTGCGTCTGGAGTGGTTGCAGATAAGGGTCCCTACAGTTGCAGTCAGTGATAACTATTGATAATGGAACGGGCATAGGAATTAAGAACTTCATGATTACTTTTTATGCCCCTGTTTTGCATATTATCCTTGCTCCTTGTATGTCCCGCACTGCATTATACTTGTGACATCACTATGTGCATTATTTCGCCTCTTCAATGTGTCGACCCGCCACCACAATTGTGGGTTACCAGGGCAATGGGGTACTCAGAGCCGAGCCCGTAGAAGTCTATGGGGATTTTGTCACAGGTAGCTGTGGCTCGGTCTGTGGCCCTGGCGGTCTGGCGTATGTTGTTGGGGATTATATTTACAGGGGATAACTATATACAGTTCGTGACGCCACCTGTAGTGTTCTGGTAACATGTACCAGCGCTGCTGTAGATCTCTGAGGGGATGGTGATGCAGCTAGATGTCGGGTCCCCTACAGGTGGGACTCTTCCCTCAAAGTCTATGTGAGTAGTGAAGTCGAGTGCGGTTAAAGAACACAGTCTCACACGGTCAGCGTCTTTCCATACCTTTACTGGCAAGATGTCAAGGCAGGTCCCAGGGAGGCTGATCCACGGAGAGTGTATTTTGAGGCAGCAGCTGGACAAGTTAGGGCCTCCTTTATCTCCAATATAACGAGTGCAACTAGCATGAAGCGTAGTTCCCTCTAATCTTCAGCAATGCTTGCTGTACCTGCCCAGTCAGCTTAGTGTTAGGGGCCTTCCTGTGAAGGAGCTGAATCCTTATGTGGTCCTGCAGAACGCTAAAGTCTTCACTCCCCCTGACCCCAGCTACGTACCGACTATAAGGGGCTTGTCTGCCGCGACCTAGGGTCCGGTAGATCCCTGGTTGTCCTGTCACTGTGCCTGAAGCAACAGTGACTCTTCGGTCCCCAGTGACCGGTAGAAACGTGCTGGACTTCTGCAATCCGTTAAGCACAATCTTATAAATCCACTTGCCTTTCGCCTTGTCCACGCTGGTAACATAAGCACTCTTATTAGCAAAGGGTCGAGCAGTCACTTCTTTCCTTATCCTTCCACTTCAAGTTCACCTCAGATGCTCAGTTATCACAGGCAGGAGCACGTCACTGTACCTGATACTGTCCTCTAGACAGGAATGCTGAAGACTTTCTGGGTTACACTTGTTCCTTCCTTCAATGTATGCTGAGGAGATGACACAGCTCTGACCAGACTAAGGCGTATTCCAACACCTATACCAGACTCCACTTTCCAAGCTGATGAGATAGCAATCTAGACTCCTCCACTGTAGTCCAGACGCAGACTCTCCACGTCCTTACTGCCCGAAGACAGGAACCAGACTGACTAAAATCACTCCTACACATACCTTCTTGACCACTCCCTAGAGTATACTCCACTACCCCAAGGGTGTGTCTAGTGTGTGTAGAGTGAATGCATATTGAGCATTAAGCCGCTGCCTCTCCATACACTCTCCAGGGTACTGCGTGTGCCTACCACCAGGGCTACACATTCCCCCATGGTAAACGACAGCACTCCCGGGCTGTGAAATACAAAAGACAGAAAAATTTTGTTTATGCAATAATATTTGGAACAATAACATCTTCCCATCCGGGAGGTAAGAATACTTCGAACGTTACAAACTTTAATACAAATAGTATCAAATAGCATTTTCAATAAATAGATATACAAGATACTTGTGAAGGACCCGCACCAAACCTTCAACGTGGGTCCTGGGTGGGCTGCAGGACATCCAAGTGCAGACCTCACTCAGTGCCACACCACACGGGTTTTGTTTTTCAGAGGTAGATATGGATGGTTTTTGTAAAACCAAGATAGGGCACTGAGTGCAACTATATACAAGAATGTTCTGGGTAAGCATAGTCCTTTACCTCAAAAAGTCCATTTATAAAAGAAGACATAATAAATCACATTATCAAAAGTGCAAACTTTTTATCTATCAATTATCAATTATCATCTATCAATTTCCAATTACCCAGCCGGGCATTCTATAATTAGGAATATATATTTACTATATATAAGATCTGTGCAAACTTTTTCAAAAACACTTCAAACTTTCCGCTTTCTACTTGTGGTAGATCCGATAGGGATCTCACCAATTTTTTTTATTTATTCATCAGCTACTAAGACATTTTCCACCACATCTTCCACCCCGGGGGCTGGAACAACGCAATGGGCCCTTGATCCCAGGACCAGCAAATCATGTGCTGCGATCAGGGTCTGGGTTGCGACAGTTCTGGTGCGAACCTCCAGGGGCGCAACGGTTACACTTTCTTCGCATGACACCGATTGCGTCTCCATTACAGTCAATGATATAGACCGCGTCAGGGTTTGCGATTTAGACTGGGTCGCATTTGGCAATATGGAAGTAGCTTTCACTTGCGATGAACTTTGGGTCGCATGTTGCGATGATTTTGACGGGGGCGATGCTGGGGCACGGCCGGATGCTACTGAAGCTGGAAACGGGGACGCTGCGGTAATGGTGACGGTACCGGCGTCTAGGACGGGGTCGCGGACGATGGCGACGTTCAGGGCATACCACCCCTTCATTCCCCAATGCCGCGTATAGGTGACTATGTCGCCGTTTACTAAGTCCCTCCCGGGATGGCCTTGTGGCAGGTGAGATTCCACGTCACGCCTGCTGACGAAGACCGCTGGGTAGAGGCCCGGTTCACGAATAAAGCCCCAGCCCTTCCGGAGCTGGAACTCAGTCACACACCCCTGCCGCCGCGGTTCCCGTAAGGTACCTTTGTCGCGACGGACAGTCTCCTTGTCGGCAATCAGCTCAGCAAACTGTCGCTGGCGGTTCTTCTTGATTTCCCGCGCTTCCTCCTGCTGGCGCCTCTTCGTCTCCTCACGACTCTGCCATTCTTGCTCCCACTGGGCGGTGTAGGCGACGTCATCCAGGCGCGCCATCTCGTCCCAGTCCACATCTGGTAGTGACGGACAGGACCCCTCCGGTGTCCCTGCCGGGGACCGATAATCTGCTGCGGCCTCTTGGCCGGGCGGGCGTTCCGGGATTGGCTGTACCTCCTCAACCTCCTCCGCATCCACCGCTTCACCAGTGGGATCGGGAACGGTACTTTCGGGGCAGCCTCCGGTTGCTCCTTCGCCTTGGGCAGCAGACTTTTCGGTACTTTGAATCGTGGGGGTTCGTTGAGGGGAGAGGACGCCGTGTTCGTCATTTGCCACTTCAGCAGATTACACCGGCGCCTCTCAATCTCCTCCAGTCCAGGTTGGAACAACTTCTTTAGGCGTGAGTTCTCCTCCCGAACCTCTAACAACGCCTGTTGCAGGTGCAGGATCGCATAGGCCTCGGATGCCGATGGCAGCTTGGCGGGGGCACGGGGCCTGCCTTCCTCCGCTGCCCCGCTCGGCTCCACACGTCCTGCCTCCATCACGCTCCAGAAGATTCTCTTTTCTTTCTGTGGAGACATCCGGTCTCTTCCGTGGAGGTGGGGTTTGCGTCTCCTCCTCTTCGCAGGGAAGGTGAAGAGGAGGCGGACCTCCTTTGCTGTAGGGCAGGACCGCATGTTATAGTAGCACTTTGAGAGGGCAGGCATTTTCTTCGCGCCACAGGGGGTAGACGCCCACGAAGGTACGCCCACCTTCTTCTCCAGCGCCTGAGGGCGCGAATATGGCGACAAAAATGGCGATTTTGGCGCCAAAAGTGCAAACAGTCCTTTTCACAAAAACAAGTTCTTAGGCACGCAGGGCTCGCAATTTCGCGAGTTTGGTATCCTGTTCGTGACGCCAAGTTTAGTTGTGTCGACCCGCCACCACAATTGTGGGTTACCAGGGCAATGGGGTACTCAGAGCCGAGCCCGTAGAAGTCTATGGGGATTTTGTCACAGGTAGCTGTGGCTCGGTCTGTGGCCCTGGCGGTCTGGCGTATGTTGTTGGGGATTATATTTACAGGGGATAACTATATACAGTTCGTGACGCCACCTGTAGTGTTCTGGTAACATGTACCAGCGCTGCTGTAGATCTCTGAGGGGATGGTGATGCAGCTAGATGTCGGGTCCCCTACAGGTGGGACTCTTCCCTCAAAGTCTATGTGAGTAGTGAAGTCGAGTGCGGTTAAAGAACACAGTCTCACACGGTCAGCGTCTTTCCATACCTTTACTGGCAAGATGTCAAGGCAGGTCCCAGGGAGGCTGATCCACGGAGAGTGTATTTTGAGGCAGCAGCTGGACAAGTTAGGGGCCTCCTTTATCTCCAATATAACGAGTGCAACTAGCATGAAGCGTAGTTCCCTCTAATCTTCAGCAATGCTTGCTGTACCTGCCCAGTCAGCTTAGTGTTAGGGGCCTTCCTGTGAAGGAGCTGAATCCTTATGTGGTCCTGCAGAACGCTAAAGTCTTCACTCCCCCTGACCCCAGCTACGTACCGACTATAAGGGGCTTGTCTGCCGCGACCTAGGGTCCGGTAGATCCCTGGTTGTCCTGTCACTGTGCCTGAAGCAACAGTGACTCTTCGGTCCCCAGTGACCGGTAGAAACGTGCTGGACTTCTGCAATCCGTTAAGCACAATCTTATAAATCCACTTGCCTTTCGCCTTGTCCACGCTGGTAACATAAGCACTCTTATTAGCAAAGGGTCGAGCAGTCACTTCTTTCCTTATCCTTCCACTTCAAGTTCACCTCAGATGCTCATTATCACAGGCAGGAGCACGTCACTGTACCTGATACTGTCCTCTAGACAGGAATGCTGAAGACTTTCTGGGTTACACTTGTTCCTTCCTTCAATGTATGCTGAGGAGATGACACAGCTCTGACCAGACTAAGGCGTATTCCAACACCTATACCAGACTCCACTTTCCAAGCTGATGAGATAGCAATCTAGACTCCTCCACTGTAGTCCAGACGCAGACTCTCCACGTCCTTACTGCCCGAAGACAGGAACCAGACTGACTAAAATCACTCCTACACATACCTTCTTGACCACTCCCTAGAGTATACTCCACTACCCCAAGGGTGTGTCTAGTGTGTGTAGAGTGAATGCATATTGAGCATTAAGCCGCTGCCTCTCCATACACTCTCCAGGGTACTGCGTGTGCCTACCACCAGGGCTACACATCAACATCACAACCTAGACGTTCACAAATTGTACTTATGAAGTATAGAGGGCCAGCGGAATGCTTCACCCAAGAGGCCCAGCCAGCTTCTCAAACTATGTCTTCTATGATGTTTCAGGCTAAAACACGTCAGGCTCCGTTTCATGCTGCCCGCGGTTTGGGCAGCATAAATGCAATAAGAGGTTCCCTGTAATTCTCCCTAACTGAGCTGATGGGATCAATGGAAACTTAAATTGGCTCCTGAATCCCAAACTCTGCCCCTTTGGCCATTTTACATTTTCATTAGCAGACTGACTACATTATAGGGAGGATGGTCGGTGCTACATTGGACCAAAGTCGGCTGAATTAGCGAATATCAGTGGGATCTAATATTTATGGGGGCCTCCAGACTCTCCCCAGATAGAAGATGTCAGGGGAGAGAAGGATTGGCACGCTAAGATTTCAGGAAGAGATAAGTAGCCATGGCCAATTCAAGTATTCCTGTGTACAGAGGAGCCGTCCGACAGCTACCTAATGTGCATGGGGGTCTAAAGCTACAGCTTTATTTAATTTCTAATTTATATTTTAGAAGATTTTCTCAAACATTTTGTAAAGCAAAATGACTGCAAACATTGGCCATAGCACATTTTGATGGCCGATTTTTAAGAGACCTGCAGGCAAAAAGGAGTAAGAGAAACACAGACATCATTGCCACTTAACAAGAAAACATCAACACAAATTGCAAAACTCCTGGCAGAAGTATATGGGTGAATTTAGAAACCCGTAGTAAAACAATATATCTACATGAAAGATGGTCTCCACAGCGCTTAAATGGCAGACTCTCATGAGAGCGGCACAATAAAAGAGCAGTCAGAGAAGCAGGGACCTGATATTCAGCTGCGCAATGGAGGAACAACGCCAGAAACTGCTCAGAAAAATATTTAGACTTGAGAGTCTAAATACAGAAACTGCTCAGAAACTGATAGAGAAATGTAGAAGAAAGTCATACTGAATGAATTAAATGAAAGCTGAGATTATGGCAGATAGATAATGCTGTGCAATCCACGTCATTTAGCGTACAGCAATGAGCCGCAAAAGAAAAGAGATACGCTAGTCAGTCTGCTCACCCCTTGTCCCACAGTGGGTAGGATAGTGAAAAAAAAAACGAGTGGAGTGTGATGTATGAAAAAAGTTATGACCATTCAACTCAGATTAAACCTCGGAAGGGTCCCTAAGTCCCAAATTCACATAGAAGACTTTTGAATTTGTGTTCTTGGGAAGGTCCTAGCAGATGGACCCCCCCACAATCAAACATTTATCACCTACAGTCTTCTGTGAAATATATTAAGTGGAAAAACCCCTTTAAAGAGGACCTGTCACTAGGTTCGAAGTGTGAAGTTACCGCTACTCCTCTGATCATTCTGTTTCTATTCTATTCTTTTTATTATTCTATTATTTTATATTTCCCATAATTAAGGAAGAAATGTCATCAAGTCAAAAGTTACCAGTTTTTTGCTTTTATTTTATTCCTGCTGCTTCCCTGATAAGTCACTTTTTTTCTTTATTGAAATCCGCCAATAACGGTTTCAGAGTTAAGGACCCTTTTATTTAAAGCTAATTTTAGTGGTCTTTACTAAAGGGGTTCACAGGATCCTCTGGGGTGTGAATTTATGTTGCTCTACATAATTATCCCCATGAGCCACGCCCCCTTGTAAAGACCATAAAGAGTACCACTAAATAAAAAACCTTATGGCGAATTTAAAAAAGTGAATTATCAGGGGAGCAGCAGGAATAAAATAACAGCAAAAACTGTTTACTTTTGACTTGATGACATTTCCTCTTTAATTATGGGAAATCTAATAAAAAAAAATCTAACACATATCCAATCAAAATGCCTATAGTGAGTGTAGTATGAAGAGTGCAAATGTGTCATCCCCTGCATTAACTATACTGTAGACATTTATTCATATGGAATAAAAGAAATATTTTAAGCAGTAATTCATTACAACTTCTAGAAACTTCTGTAGAAAGATCAATTAATCTGTGTTTGCTCCAGACCAGGTAAACATGTCTTCTGGCCTCAACCATTGTACTGTGCTAAATCGGGCAACAGATCATTCTGACCTAGTGAAGTCCGATTCTATAGGTTTCACGTGAAACACATTTATTAAGCCTTGGTTTCTTCATGTTAATGGCTTCTAAAAAAAAAGTTAAAGTGACTGTAGAACAATAGAATTTAGTGTTGGGTTTAATCCTTGATCAAGTGCAATGACAGAAAACATAGTGGAGTTGTCAGTAATTCTATTACCTTTATTTCGCTTCATCTGTAAAGGTAAATTAAATCAACAATGGTATTACTAAATCCGGGAAAGGAGGTAAATCCATTATCTAATCAGTTCTGACATGTCTGTCACAGACGTATATTTACAGTATCCCTCTGCTTTCATGACAATGATTCCTGTTATGTTTAGGTAGCTGAGGAGAAAAAGCAAAAACAGTAATACACCAGAGAGGCTGGAACCTATCGGATTGCAGTAACCTGAACTAACCACACAACTAGAGGTAGCCCTGGAGCGTTCCTACGTTGATCCTAGACGCCTCGTCACAGCCTGAGAGATAACTACACCTAAAGATAGAAAGATGAAAGCTATCTGCCCCGGAGCAGATCCCCAAAGAAAATAGGAAGCCCCCAAACATGTAATGGCGGTTAGACAAGAAGAAGCACGGACACAGACAGAAAATAAAATGAGCAAACGCTGGGGCCCAATCTGTCTAGACAGAAAAGTACAGGAAAGGATTCTTACTGCAATCCAAAAAAAAACCCTAAAAAATACCAACTCTTCTGATTGCAAAAACACCTGAGATCACACGATCTCTACCACCTAAATCAGATCTCTGGTGTAACAAAACTAAGCCGCAGCCACTGAAAAAACAGGAAAAAGCAAATGAACAAATAACAGTGGCTTCAGATAAACTGAGAGGAGCACAGGCCCCCAGGAGGGGACCCGGCTGACCTCCACAGAAGTGCAGGGAACTATGCAAAAAGCAAGCACAAAAATAAAAGCAGAAAATATATTATCTGAAAGCAGAAGATGCAGGCAAGACTCAGCAAACTTCCAAATGAACCAGGAGCCACAATTGAGACAAGAACAATTGATCACCAACGACCATCATGGGAGGGAACCTCCCTTATATCAGTCCAGTCCGTGATCCAAGATTGCCATTCCTCGCTGTGAGGTTCAGTACTGTCTGCAACCACCAGAGGGAGCCTCTGCTCAGAAACCATCTCCAGCACATTCATAACAGATTCCCTATGCATCCAGTCTACAATGCCTAATGTTAAAGGAGCAGTCCAAGCAGGGCAGAACCTGGACTGAAGGTCACCTGTGGCATTTGAATGCAGATTGTCCCATGCTACTCCCTCTTACACCCACGTCACAACACGAGAGGACTCTATTACAAATATAACCCTGCCTGACATTGGAGGAAATCAAAATTTACTAAAATTTAAATGTAATTCCAAAGTGCATGCTACATGTCATTTGTATTGATATTAGCTATACTGGAGTGCCCCAAAATAATGCATTGCATAACCAGTGTAGTTTTCGGCATAAGGATCAGGGAAGAGGGGGGAAGTTTAGAATCTACAGAGCTTACATGGAGTATCAGGTGTAGCAACCAGAGTTCTGGTTGGTGACTACCTCATGCAGACTTTATCCATCGCCATTCCCTCAAGATGGCTGGACCTTCATTGTAAATAAGCCCCTGTATTTTGTGTCTCCCCCCACCTCATTGTAGATTGTAAGCTCTTACAGGCAGGGTCATCATTATTTTGCTTTAATTATTGTATTAATTATTGTATTACTTTGAATGTTGTTACTTATGACTTGTATATAAACTGTTGTATTGTAAAGCACTGCTGAATATATTAGTGCTATATAAATAAAGATTAATATTATTATTATTCTACAAAATTAACAGCAACATTTGGGCCTGGGGCCCACCACCAGCATGTTGCAAATTGTTGGTACCCCTCGTTTAATGACAGAAAAACCCACAATGGTCACAGAAATAACTTGAATCTGACAAAAGTAACAATAAACCAAAAATCAATGAAAATGAACAAATGAAAGTCAGACACATTAAATAGCATTAGAGAATTTTCACCAACAATAGGTATAAATAGAATTATAGTGCTAAGATAGTATGATGTTTTCACCAGTCTGAACTAACAATAAGTGCCAACAAATATTAATAGGGACATAGTCGAAGATAACATTGAATAAGATCGTATGACTCGAAATTAAACCATATCTACAATAGTGACTTTTGGAAAGAGGACAATTGTGGAATGTGCCATCATT
>JARQOD010000007.1:62491097-62563024 GCA_033576555.1 Oophaga sylvatica
CTCCACTGTTGGGAGCATCACCGTAAGTGGAAGGCTTATGGAACTACTGTTAGCCTTCCACGGCCTGGACAGCCTTTGAAAGTTTCCTCCCGTGCCGAGGCCAGGCTTGTCCGAAGAGTCAAGGCTAACCCAAGGACAACAAGGAAGGAGCTCCGGGAAGATCTCATGGCAGTGTGGACATTGGTTTCAGTCAATACCATAAGTAACGTACTCCACCGCAATGGTCTCCGTTCCAGACGAGCCCGTAAGGTACCTTTACTTTCAAAGCGTCATGTCAAGGCTCGTCTACAGTTTGCTCATGATCACTTGGAGGACTCTGAGACAGACTGGTTCAAGGTTCTATGGTCTGATGAAACCAAGATCGAGATCTTTGGTGCCAACCACACACGTGACGTTTGGAGACTAGATGGCACTGCATAAGACCTCAAGAATACCATCCCTACAGTCAAGCATGGTGGTGGCAGCATCATGCTGTGGGGCTGTTTCTCAGCCAAGGGGCCTGGCCATCTGGTCCGCATCCATGGGAGGATGGATAGCACGGCCTACCTGGAGATTTTGGCCAAGAACCTCCGCTCCTCCATCAAGGATCTTAAGATGGGTCGTAATTTCATCTTCCAACAAGACAACGACCCAAAGCACACAGCCAAGAAAACCAAGGCCTGGTTCAAGAGGGAAAAAGTCAAGGTGTTGGAGTGGCCTAGTCAGTCTCCTGACCTTAACCCAATTGAAAACTTGTGGAAGGAGCTCAAGATTAAAGTCCACATGAGACACCCAAAAAACCTAGATAACTTGGAGAAGATCTGCATGGAGGAGTGGGCCAAGATAACTCCACAGACCTGTGCCGGCCTGATCAGGTCTTATAAAAGACGATTATTAGCTGTAATTGCAAACAAGGGTAATTCCACGAAATATTAAACATAGGGGTTGTATAATAATTGACCCACACTTTTATGTTTAAAATTTATTAAAATTCAACTGAGCAACATAACTTTTTGTTTTGTAAGATTTATGCTTCTGTTAATAAATCCTACTCTCGTTTGCAGTTTGAAGGCTCTAACTTATTTGCATCTTATCAAACCAGCTAAATCTGCAGGGGGTTGAATACTACTTGTAGGCACTGTATATATATAAAAAAGTATTTATTTTCTCTTCTGTCGAGTTCTTAAAAATTCTGTTTAGTATGGTTTTATGTCCTGCTGGGAGAGCTGACTACCACTATGGCTACAACTACATCTCCCATAATGGAGAACAGATCAGAAAGGCCATCTTCTCACGTCACGGATTTGCCATAGGTTGTCTATATCACTGGACGATTCAGGACAGAAATCCAAAGCGGACACGCTGATCTCTTGTGCACGCGTTCCACTGATCCACCAGAGATCCAAAATTAGAATTAGTATTGTCATTCAATGGATCAAAATTTACAGCTCTTCAGCACAGAATGTGTGGAAATATCATGCATGGCATTTTTGTGGATTTTTTTTCATGCATTGCCAAGCCATTAGATGCGGCATTATGGTGGATTTGATGGGACCTAGTCACAGAATCCAATAAAATTGCTGATGGACTCCTAAAAGACAAGTCAGGGTCAACGAGATCCATTAGTCACGGTTTGGATTGTTGTATGACAGATGCTTCACCACTTCTTGGCCATAGCATTCATGTTACTAGAGCCATAGACTATATAAATAAGGAGCACTGTGCATACTGGAGAAATCCCAGCCACGTACTGGGGAGTATTTACATTTATATTTACATATGAAGAATACCTGGAGGCCTAATAGTCATCTAGGCAGCAGCTGTTTCACGACGTCATCATAGACCTACCGTACATGTTTCCCTTTGCTGAACCTTAAAGCCTTACTCCGGAGAACTTTTCATTTGTTAGGGATCATGTGTGTAAATGTAATAATGGTAGTAACAGACTTCAGTAGCGGTTACTTTCTCAATGTAAGGGCTCGCTCACACAATCGTATAACACGGCTGAGTGCTCTCTGATGTTTTATCGGACAGCACTTGGAGCAATGTTAAACTATGGGGCAGTGTAGATCAGTGATTTTTTTCTCATGCCGAATCGTCATCATTCGCTGCAAGTGGCTCAGCAAATTGAATCACACGCACCCATACAAGTCTACGGGTGTGTGTGAGACATCGGTCTGCTCTCAGATGTCATCCAAGTGCAGTCTGATGCACACGCAAAGAGACAATGGAGAAGATGGAGAAATGAAGCTCTCCATCTTCTCTGCACCTGTGATAACATTTTCTCATGTGAGAAAATCGGATCACAGTAAGATGACACTTGGATTAAACGCTGGCAGAGTTTGAGCCTTGTGTCATTCACATAATCGGCCCAATTCCGTCACAGGAGAGAATCTACGCCAGTGTGAGCAAGAAAATAGTCTGAGACTCGGGATGAGGCTCTCTAGGCCTTGAGTGGAGAAAATTCTAAAAGTGACCTCCACTCCATACAGCAAACACTGTGTGATTCGTCAAGTCACAAATGCAATCAAGTGACACCGGAGCGTCGCCGAAAACTGAAGAATGCGGCGACCAATGAATACATTACTACTCATCATTAGGGCTCGTTCACACATCCGATTTTTTCACATATGAGAAAACCGGAAAGATTATTCTGATTAGAGTTTGGTCCGAGTGTCATCTTGTTTTTTCTTATACGTAAAGAAATTAAATAGAAAGAAAACAAAGTTTCTCAATATTCTCCATTCTGACAGTTAGTGAAAATCAGGTCATCCAAGTGCGGTACAATTTTTTTCATGCTTTGTATAGCCGATTGTGATCTGACCCTCGAATCAAAATCGGACATGTCTCCGCAATTTTCCACTGACCACTCGGGTAGAGGAAAAAAAAAACCATCAGACATGTGAACAGCCCCATAGAATATCATAGGTACGAGTGTTAGCCATGAAAACCATGAATAGCACTTGTCCGGAAAAATCGGTCATGTGAATGAGCCCTTACACTTGCACACATGACCCATAACAAACGGCCAAATAAAAAAAAAATTCAACAGAGTGGGGCTTTAACCCGTGACACCGTTGTCATCAAAAGGAGGAATACAAAACCTGTTTTAGGCTACTTTCACACATCCGTTTTTTCGCCGTCAGGCCCAATCCGTCCAATATGTCAAAAGACGGATCCGGCGTAGTTTGGGGAAAAACTGATGCAATGGATCCGTTTTTTAGCCGGATCCGTTCTGAACTTTTGAACCCAAGAAATGCAGTGTGCGCATGTCTGGAAGTGAGAGAGAGCGAGAGAGGGAGAGATAGAGAGGGGGAGAGAGAGAGAGGAAGAGGGAGAGAGAGAGGAGAGAGAGAGGGAGAGAGGAGAGAGGGAGAGGGGGAGAGAGAGAGGGAGAGAGAGACAGAGAGAGAGGGAGAGAGAGAGAGAGAGAGAGAGGAGGAGAGAGAGAGAGGGGGAGAGAGAGAGGGAGACAGACAGAGAGAAAGGGAGAGAGAGAGGAGGAGAGAGAGAGGGAGAGAGAGGGGGAGAGAGACAGAGAGAGGGAGAGAGAGGGGGAGAGAGACAGAGAGGGAGAGAGGAGAGAGAGAGGGACAGAGAGAGAGAGGGAGAGAGAGAGGAGGAGAGAGAGGAGAGAGAGAGACTTGCTTTATACCCAAGAGACGGTTGCGCCGCATCCGCTGCTGTCCAGTTTTTTCGCCGAACCCAAAAAACGTTACAACACGCGTTGTGTCCGGCCGCCGGAAACTAAATTTTAGACGGATCCGGAAAAAACGGACGAAACGCAAGCACATGCGGCGCGATCCGGCGCTAATGCAACTCAATGAGAAAAAAACAGATCCGGCGGAAGCAAAAACCGGATCCGTTTTTTTAAATCAAGCCGGATCGCGCCAGAGGGCAAAAAACGGATGTGACAGAGGCCTTAGTGGACTCTGCGCCACAAAGTCACCCATTTATCTGAATGGCCACCACAAATAACACACCGTCGTTCTAAAGAAAAATAAAAAACCCTATGCCAGTAATATCAGCTAATTTCCAGCTTAAGGCTATGTGCACACGTTGCGGAATTGCCATGGAAATTTCCGCGGCAATTCCGCACCTCCCTGCCGCGGGAAATCCGCATATTATAGGTATGCGTATTCCCGCTAAAACTAGCGTTTTGCAAGCGGAATTAGCTTGCAGAATGCTAGCGTTTTACAAGCGATCTGACAGGTTGGTCACATGAGTCAAACAAGTGTTTGACTCGTGTGACCAACTTTTTACTATTGATGCCGCCTATGTCGCATCAATAGTAAAAAGATCTAATGTAAAAATAATAAAAAAAAATAATAAATAATGATATTCTCACCTTCCGGCAGCCCCTGCAGCTTTCCCACCTCTCAGCGACGCTCCCGGCAACTCCCGGTCCCAGGAGTCCTTTGCGACAATCACCCCGATGACGTAGCATCTCGCGAGACCGCTACGCCATCTGGGTGATCTCGCAAAGCACTCCTGGGAACGCGATTGGCGGGAGCGTCGCTGAGAGGCGGGAAAGCTGCGGGGGCCGCCGGAAGGTGAGAATATCATTATTTTTTAATTATTGTTTTTACATGGATATGGTACCCAGGGCTTGGAGGAGAGTCTCCTCTCCTCCAGACCCTGGGTACCATCCGCACATGAACCGCTTACTTTCTGCATGGTGGGCACAGCCACATGCGGAAAGTAATTGGTTCAATGCATTCCTATGGCGGCGGAATCGCCGCGGTTCCGCAAAAAAGAATGAGCATGCTGCAGATTCTCCCGCGATGCGATTCCGCCGCGGAAAAACCCGCAGCATGTGCACAGCATTGCGGAATCTCATAGGCCTTAATGAGTTGTATTGTGTAAGCGGTTTCGCTGCGTTTCCGCCGCGAAAAACCGCGGCAAAACCGCTAAGAAACCGCAACGTGTACACATAGCCTAAAAGATGGCAGCGCTTATGGGATCCACTGATTGCTGAAGAAGCTTCCTTCTTGGACGTTCATGTACAGTGATTAGAGCCAAAGTAAAATGTGTTCTATTGACAGATGAGGACACCTCCTTACATTTGGTGGGAATTTCTTAATTTAAGAAGGACTATTTATTAGTTATGATCACTATTTAACGGCCTTCAGCTCGATCTCGAGCCATGGTGACTTGATAGATGAATGCTCTGTAGGAAGATCGATCTTGTGTAAGCCTAGATAGGTCCACCAGGGTCTTCTCTGCTGTAATTTTGATAGTATCAAGCCATCGGGTTGCTGGTCTTCCTCTTCACCGTGTTCCTTCTATTTTCCGATCACGATGTCCTATAGGGATTACTCTCTTCATATGATGAGCCCAAAGTACTCTTATTAGTAGGAGACCTTATTGCCTTTTAAACATTTGCAATCTCAAGGACTGATAGGACGACTTATCTTTTTTTCATAAAGAATGCATAAACTTTATGAAGAAGCCATTCCTGGCAGACCCGAGCCCCAGATGGCCACCACGTGAAATATCTATACCACATGAAAGTACTGGAGCAACATGGCGACTCTTCTTAGCAAACTTTACTTGGAGATAAGTTTTCTTCCCCTATCTTACTAGAAGGAGTACAACCATTTCACAGCCAGAAGAGGAAGGATTACCATAGGAAGCCGGTGGAGAAATCTGTACTTCCCTGTGGCTTCACATGATACTTAGAGCTTTTGAGTGTTCTCCACCAAATGTTCCCCTGGAGCACATGCAGGAAACCTGCTGTTAGACCTGGTTCACACAGAGTTCATGCTAACAGCAGGCTCTGTCATGGTCCTTTTCAACAGATTCCCTCTTCTCTTGCTCACAGTCAGCCTAAGGGTAATGGATGAGGTGCACGGCTCCAACAAAGACCTCATCTGCATCCATACCCTAAAGTGTATGACAAAAGGAATGAAGGGGCTTTTTGAACTGCGAAGAGTCAAAGGTTTCATTCACACTGTACTGCCGCGCTGCTGCTGGACAGATCTTTTCATATTCTGGCATCCATATTCAGCACTGGAAACCGCCCATACATTCTTCCACTGGAGGGAAGCGGCACGGCGGATCTAAAATACATTGTGTAATCCAGAAAAGTGGGTGACAAGCTCTGGCATTTTATTTTAGAAGTGTAATCACGCCGGAAAAAAAAAATTCCAAGAAAATAAAGAAATCCGCTTGAGCGAATGTAATGTATACAAAGTCAAATCCATCAATGCACAGCTCCAACCCGCGGGATGAAAATGTAGATCTACCATTTCACGAGACAAGATTTATCTTACCGCGACGGGCTGGGGACATCAGTGGGGAATGAGGTCCTTGTGCCTCATGCCTCAGTCTTGACATGAGCAGATAATGGATGGATCTGCTCAGCTCTTGTACTGGCAATGTCCATGTGTGTAGAGAACTGCACAGATATCACAATTTACAGTCACGCTAAAAAGAAACCAATGATTGTGCAGCGTAAAACGGATGGAGGAGACAAGTGTTGGGTGTCACTTCAGACATACATACTTAGGCTCGTGAGAGTAAGGGCTCATTCACCGGTCCGATATTCTCGTACGAGTGCTATCTGTGGTTTTCACGGATAGAATTCATACTTATGATATTCTATGGGGTTGTGCACATGTCCGATTATTCCTTGGACCGAGTGGTCAGTAGAAAATTGCGGAGATATGTCTTGATTTTGAGCCGAAGATTGGATGAAAATCGGCAATATAAGCCAATGGGTCCGTGAAAAAAAATTCGGACTGCACTTGGATGACATCCGAGTGTGATCTGATTTTCACGGACTATCAGAATGGAGAAATTGGATGACACTCAGACCATACTCTGATCAGAATAATCGGTCCGTTTTTCTCATATGTGGAAAATTCCAACATGTGAATAAACCCTAACAAATTAAAGTAGTGACAGCTAAGCTGTGGATATTATAAATGGTCTTTATAGAGAGAGGGCAGTCGCCCCAATCCAAACCAAAGTGCATGAATTGCGAGTGAGCACACACCTGCCAGGAATTCATCCTTGCCTAAATTTTATTACAGAGGTGCTCTACGCCTGCCCCTTTGCATGAAAGTGGTTTCCCAAGAAAAGATCTTTTTCTTCCATAGGCTTGTCAAGGGTTAAAAATAATAATCTAAGTGTTCCTCATCCACTATGATGGCCCTGGTCTTTGCTGAAAGGCTGCAACTATGCTGCAAACAATCACATGGCTCAGTAGTCTTGTGCGGATTACCTCAGCATCACAGCTTGAGCCCTGTGATTGGCTGCAGCGGTCAAGCACTGTTGCAGCCTGTCAACAATGACCAGGGGCAGCGGAGGAGATGTAAAACTGAAGCAGTGGTTGGGGAGTAATGCTCAGTATATTTTTAACCTTGGCAAAGTTTACAGAGTAAAAATAATAAGCTTGGGAAATCTTTCACAGCGCTGGTTGGAAGGTCACAATGATTTTCCTTGTAGGAATTCCTGCGGCTTTCACGGCATGCTGGATGGTAGTTTTGCAATGGCTGCTGATCCACAAGCTGGGGTTCATCAAAAGTAACCCTTAAATGGGCTCAAGTCTACCAGTTGGTGCTCATAAAGTTCTATGGAGAACTGGAACTGCCATTTGAGGAGAACTCGCAGCAGAATGTCTGTCTCCCTCTAGCTCCTCTTTCCTCCATAGGATTTAAAAAGCACTAACTGTCATTACCGCTCTCAGTAACGGGAAAATCGGTCTTCACTGTATACAGATTTCACCCATAAATTGAGAATGAAAGATTAGTCCAGTAGGAAAACTGAGCAAATTTCCCAGCTAAAATATATTAAACAGTTGATTACTTTCATGTGTACTATTGGTTTATGACATAAAAAATAAAATGACTGTTTTTTAAAAAAAAAATGCTAAGGAAAATGTAAAACAACAACAAAAGGAATACTGAGCTTATGGATCATCAATCATTCCTGTACAAATGGTTCTTGGGCACCCCGCTAGTCGCTGTACTTTTTGCCATTATCGGACAGACCGGATCGCTTTAGCCAATTGCTGACTGCAGTGGTAACATGTTGGTCGTGACAAACTAGTGATTGGCTGCAGAGGTCGCATGTCCACTAATACAGGGCAGGAGGTACAGAGACCGGTGCAGGACATATGAACACTGCAGTCAATCACTGATTGTAGCAGTGACCGACACATCTCTGCTGTAGACAGTGATTGGCTGGCCAGAAAGAGCAGGAAGTACAGAGATCGGTGCGGGACATATGAACACTGCAGTCAATCACTGATTGTAGCAGTGACCGACACATCACGGCTGTAGACAGTGATTGGCTGGCCAGACAGAGCAGGAAGTACAGAGACCGGTGCGGGACATATGAACACTGCAGTCAATCACTGATTGTAGCAGTGACCGACACATCACGGCTGTAGACAGTGATTGGCTAGCCAGACAGAGCAGGAAGTACAGAGACCGGTGCGGGACATATGAACACTGCAGTCAATCACTGATTGTAGCAGTGACCGACACATCACGGCTGTAGACAGTGATTGGCTGGCCAGACAGAGCAGGAAGTACAGAGACCAGTGAGGGACATATGAACACTGCAGTCAATCACTGATTGTAGCAGTGACCGACACATCACGGCTGTAGACAGTGATTGGCTGGCCAGACAGAGCAGGAAGTACAGAGACCAGTGAGGGACCCCTGAAGGGTCGGACCATAAATGTCAGAGGATTGGTAAGGGGAGTACTGGTTTTTATTATTTTACATCATTTTCAGCTATTTTTTATTATATTTTAAGAAGTGAAACAACCCCTGTAACATAAACATTAGCGTGAATAGCGCCTAATTTGCCTTATATGTGATTTAGTTGTTGAGAACATTAACAAAATTACAGAAATCGGGAAAAAAAAAACAGGCAGTAAATATAAAAAGTTTACTTTTCTCCCAATTGGAAGTTAAAATGTATTACCATTTTACATTACAATTTAAATATTTATGAAAATTGATAACACTCATCACCATTGTATTTTCCACAATGCACACGGCCGTTAGATTTGATACACTGAGGTTTAGCCCAGTGTGAATTACGTACATTAAAGAAAAACAGAGCATGAAGTCGAGACAAGAGATTGAAACAAATAGCCATCGTGAAAGTGACCATTTGTATGTTTTTCCCAATCTGTTTGTGCTGCATAGTATTGGCACAAAGGCCAATGTCTCCCCGCTGTACTAACTGCTTTCCAATACTATATTTGAAGCATTTGGCCTCGGCAGCCTTAATAACTCTTCCTCCGTTTTCTTGCTCAAGCTTTCCATTAGTTTCTCTATCAATTGATGCTTAGAGAAAAGTCAGCTCAGCACCTTCCCCTTTGGAGATCAATATTCTCTTTATCGTAACACCTACAATAGCCGTAGAGTGGTTATTATTTTTAGATATTTTCTGGATATGCAGAGCCATCAAAGCTCCATTTCTAATGTGCTTCTGCTCTGAACAGTAGTGCACAGCTCAGCAGAGCGCAGATAGTGCCTGCATGTTACTTTTCAGGATACTCCTTTATAGGGAATGTATAAGCAGAAAATGACATGGTTTAAATCAAGTTTTTTGGGTTAAATATATATATATTTTTTTTCATATCACATTATATGATAATCATGCATTTTTCATAACTGAGACTATTTTTAGACTTCTACGTCCTGTTCTTTACAGAAGACTTTTCATGAGTCTCATTACCTTCAGAGGCAGGATTAGAGTAAAAGGTCATGCGTCTATGTACAGCTGATAATGCAGGACTCACAATTCACAATAGTGTATGTCACAGCTGATACTGCTCACCCTCCCTTGATAATGACCTTTGCACACGCTCATTAGATGCTTCAATAGAAAAAATACTGTCTATGTTTGAGTAAGTCTATTGCCTCTTAATGTACATTCCTACCAGATTTTGCCAAGTGATCATAGGGAGCATCTGGTAGGGAGAGGTGAAAGTGCATGCCTTATGCCGGGATCATACATGCGAGGAATACAGCCGAGTATTGCATGTTAATACCCGACACTACCGCCGGCACTCAGGAGCGGAGCGTGTGGCCGCATAGCAATACATGGAGCCGCACGCTCCGCTACGAGGCCGGCGGCAGTGCCGGATATTAACATGCGAGACTCGACCGTATTCCTCGCATGTGTGATCCCGGCCTTAAGAGAATATTCTGAAGAAAGCCCAGTTGTATTGTAAGCAGAGATTTCACATACTGCATTCCAAAAGCAACAAATGTTAATCTCTTCCTGTTCACGTACAAGTCTTCCTTATGTGGCACAGTAGTCGGTAGGAATATGAACCACAAGGCTATGTTCATAAGTTGCGTTTTTTTATCCAAATTTTAAGCTGCGTTTTCCAGTACCAGCGAAAGCTATAAGATTTCTATGAGAAATCTCACGCGCACACACTGTTATTTTCCTGACTCAACTGGAAAGCTGCTGTGTTATCCAAGTGAGGTCCGATTTTCACAGGCTGATAGAATGGAGAAGATGGAGAAACTTTTTTATTTTTTCTCTCCATGTCCGAGAAAAACTGAGGCCACTTTGATCAAAGTATGATCTTTGTAATGGAACCATTTTTCTTGGATCTGGAGAAACCGGTTGCGTGACCCTACCCTATGAGTGAAGCCACAATGGGCAACATTGACTTTTTCCATTTGATAGATCTTTATGGTTATGAGATCTTTATGGTTATGTGCCGTTACGGGTCTACGAGTAGATTGTGATATATTTTTTGATTAAGGGACTGAGAAAACTTTTCTGGCATCTCTGATAATTTTTTGCATCAAAAATACTGGAACCCATTTATAGGAAGGGGATCCATCAGTATCCATTTCAATCAGTCAGAAATGGATCAATCATGTCTCCGCTATAAATGGAAGGCAAGAGTGTGAACAAACACTAGGAACTATGAAGACAAATAGCTCATGGTATCGGAAGGTATTATGTTCCTGGGAGGGATTTTCTAGTAATGGTTCACAACGCGCAGGTTATTTTCCGACATGAACGGAATATTTTCAATTTGCTTGAACCATAATTTGAAACATTAGTTAGGGAAGGTGACTTTCCCGCTGCCTCACACCACATGTAAGTGGCCGCAGGCTTTTAATACATACAAGCTCCTGACTGTGACTTATGCAGCAAGAAGGGAAAAAAAAATAAAAAAATAATAACTTTGCTCTGCTAGCAGCGAATGGAAATGTGCAGCTCTTACAGGTGAACAGAATATGCGCAGATTTATCATTTTTATAGCCCTTTCAAGCAGCAAGAATTACAAGTTGTGGGAAGAAAAATAAGTGTGCAGAGTAATGCGGATATATTTATGACCGGAAGGCTTGCGCGGTGTGTTGCTATGGATCCCGAGCCCCCTTTTCCGCGTACAGCGTCTTCAATGAATACCATGCTTACCAGATGGAGACATATATTCAGCGTTTGCCCTACAAACCACCTGGACTGGCAGATTGCACATTTGTAAGAAGGCCTGAAAGACATTGAAAACAGAAAGAAACCATTTGTTGGCTGATGGCACAAAGCAAAAAAAAAAAAAAGAAATCAAAAGACAATATTCAGCGGGTCATTAAACATGTTTACTAAGATTTTCGGCTCTGGGTAGATTTGTACCATAAACGCAAAATGTTAAAAGCAGGCCTACCCGTACTGGAGAGACATGTGCAGACGTGCGCACATCCAAATCTGTTTGCACAGTGTCCTCGGGAGAATTGGCGCACTATAATTGGAAGCTGTTAATTTGGGGGATATTAAAAGGCAATTGGAATAAGGAAGGGAACGCCAATAAATAACATAAGAAACACACAGAATTACCGACAACAGTCATTATGTACGTTCTGAAGCTTTATCATGACTACTGGTGGCTCTAAGGCTAAGGCCGGCCATTCGCATTAGATGGCTTCAGCCAACAGCCATCTCCAATACACAAAGGTGCCCATTTGGCCGTGCGCTCCTGCGTTCTCTATCAGAAAGCCTATGGCTGACATATCTCCAGGAGAACAACGGGATCAACAGTCTGAAAACTGACGTGCCCGATCGGTATCTTCCCCAATCATTAGTCGGCCGGTGCCTCCATATTCATTAGACTGTAGTCCGAATCGGTCAGCAGCGGCAGGATCGTCCGACATTAGTCACGGTATAGGGGCCTTAAGGCTACAAGGGGAGTCTGGCCGTGTGGCGTAAACTGTGACATATTGCCACATTGCATCAAATAATTGTCAATGGGGTCAAGAAATTCAACACTTGGATTATTGGTTGCACATGACTTTGCCTCCATAAATTACCATTTAAATTGGAAAGAAATACTAGAAAACACCGTCCTCCAGAAACTTCATTTTACAGTCTGCATCAGATTATGGTGGGCTAAGCATTGAGCTCAGCACTCACTATCTGTTCTTGCATCCAGTGAATTCAGATGTTGGATGCCGCCTGCACTCCCAATCCGATCTTGATGCCACAATCTACGTATGTCACTAAAACATTGTGGCTGATTTACAAGACTACATACAACTAATATTTAACTTACGTTGTGCTAAAAAAAAAAAAAACACACACACACACACACCTCACTTTAATTCTTTGCCCCCCATTTATTATTTGTCTTAGACATGTTCTATTCACATACACAGTGGCTGACCACAGAATGGGCATGACCTAAATCCCAATCTCATGGTCCGAAATTCCTCAATAAATTTCCAAAAATGTGATAAACTTCAACTGGACAGTATAAAGATGCACCGGATTTATCAACCGCCATACACCTCTGTGATACATTCCGTGCATTTCAGGATCGTCAAGTTTACGTATGCACTGCCTAAATAAAAATTGGACAGCTTTAATAAATCCGTCCCATTGTTCCCCACCAATAGTAAAAGACGTGAGATTCTGATTTGATTATGGTCACACTACATTTGGGCAGACACATACAAGGTAAGCGCCAGGAAAGCATGTGGTACTGTATATTTAACAACGGGCCCCAAATTTTTTATTTATTTATTTTAAGTACAGATATTTAAAACGGTGTTCAAAAGTCTAATATACAGTATTCTCAGATATCAACAACTGCAAACCGGCAGATCTACTGACTAGAACTGACTGTATGTGGCTATGGAGCACTCGGTTTCAGTCGGGTCGGGCTGCGTATTGCAATCCAAGCACAGAAGTGAGAACCCGGTCTTATGGTAACATCTAACTCACGTAGCTATTAATCCAACATAAGAGAAGTCAACCAATACACCGACAATGAAAATCATCAAAATGATGAAGACTGTGGGGAAAATTGTCCATCCAATTTCAGTGTTACATTTAGCAATAATAATTTTATTTCTATAGCGCCAACATATTCCGCGGCACGTTACATTATAGAGGGGACTTGTACAGACAATAAGACATTACGGAAATAACACATAACTCCGATACCAGGAGGAGAGAGGGTCCTGCTGCTCGAAAGTTTACAAACGATGAGGAAATAGGGGGGACACGAAAGGCAAATGGTAAAGAGAGCTTGTATTGCATGGTCCAGCCATCAATAAAGAGGGTATTCGCATAACACTACATGAACCGGTCACCAGCCAGTATGTGTACAGTACAGACACAGAGGGCTGTTAAGTGCATGGAGGGTGGGAACAGATGATACGAGGGGTCATGATTTGGAAGAAAATTTTGTATGGGCAAAACAGCGATAGACAAGTGAGGTGAGGCGATAGGGAATAATGGTAAAACCACATACGGAAATGACAATATTGGGCATAGGTAGATTAGTGGAGGGAGGAAACACAAACAGTTCAGTTTCTGACAGAGGGAGCACATGATGTTAGAGAGAGCGGAAAGACAATAACTGGTATTTTGTAAAAATGCAGGGATGATGTCAGGAGACGATGTATATAATCGAGTGTCATCAGCATAGAGATGGTACTGAAAACCGAACCTACTGATTGTTTATCCAATATGGGCAGTGAACATGGAGAAAAGGATGGGGCCTAGGACTGACCCTTGAGGAACCCCGATAGTAAGGGGAAGAGGAGAGGAGGAGGAACCAGCAAAAGAAACCGTGAAGGAGCGGTCAGAGAAGTAGGAAGAGAACCAAAAGAGCGATATCATTGAGGCCGATAGCACAAAGTATAGTGAGGAGGAGCTGGTGATCAACACTGTCAAATGCTGCAGAGCAGGGGTGGGAGACCTGCGGCCCACATTCGGCCCTTTGGCTTTTTCCAGTTCGGCCTGCGGACAGAGACAAGCGAAGGGCTGACAGTAGCCCACGGGCTGCACCATGCTGTCCCCAGCCAGACGTCTATCCGCTGCTGCCACCCTGTATCTGCTGGATGCAGACAGTGGTAAATACATTGGTGGAGGAGGGGGCCGACAGCCCTTCTTCCACCAATCTGCATGTGAGACAGCTGACGTGATGCCATCATTTCATCTAGTCAGCTGTGCACCAGAGAGGCCGAGCATCGGGGGAATGAGAGATGTGTATAGGATGTTTACAGGCATATAGAGAGGCTATGTTGGGCTTATATTGTATATAGGAGGCTATGTGGGGCTTATATTGTATCTAGGAGGCTATATGGGGCTCATACTGTATATAGGAGGCTATATGGGGCTTATACTGTATATAGGAGGCTATGTGAGGGCTCATGCTGTATATAGGAGGCTATGTGAGGGCTCATGCTGTATATAGGAGGCTATGTGAGGGCTCATGCTGTATATAGGAGGCTATGTGGGGCTCATACTGTATGTAGGAGGCTATGTGGGGCTCATACTGTATATAGAAGGCTATATGGGGCTATATGTTGTTTGTTTTTGTTTGTTTTTTTAAGTAATGGGTTGTGATGGATGTTTAAATGAGGAGGGAAAGATACCAGATGAAAGAAAGATTATATATTTTAGTTAGGTGAAAGGTGATAAACGGGGAAAGGAACTGGAGATGTGAGGGAACAGGGTCACTGGTGCAGGTAGTAGGGCGTGAAGAAGCAAGGAGTCTGGTCATTTCTTCTGTGACCGGTTCAATAGCAGAAAGTGACCTAGAGGCAATGCGGGAAGGAGGAGAATGCATGATATTAGAAAACTGGAAGAAAATTTCCTATTGGATATGGTCAATTTTTTCTTTGAAATAATTGGCCATATTGTCAGTGCTGAGGTCAGTGGTCAATGCCTGCATTCTGGGAATGAGGAGAGAATGGAAAGTGTCAAATAGTCAGTTTTGACTGTTGGATAGTGTGGTGATAAGGATATTGAAATAGGCTTGTTTGGAGAGGTGAAGAGATTTTATGTAAAAGGCTGCAACATGGAGAAGTCCCTCATATGCCATTATTGCGGAGCTCTTTTATCGTCTAGCAAAAAACCCCAATAATAATACATCTTAAATCTAGCCATTTTACATGTTATTGTCCCACACCTATCACCAGATTACAGTACATTTTTCCCTATACTATGTAGATGAACAGTTGAATCACACACTTTGATATAAAATCTTCTTGTTGGCCTTGCCTGGTATGATTAATGGAAAATTAATACATGGCCTATAAATGAAGTCTAGCCTGTGTCCGAATTATTTTCTAAGCATCACGTGGGGTTTTAGAGATGGCTCAGGAGACGCTGTGTCTGCATTACAGTGGGGTCTGAGCGGATGATCTAAGGGCTTTCAGACTTCTACTTATCAAACAATGGATAATAGAGTCAGGCAGCAGAGAAATGACAAAACTCTGCTTGTGCAGCCAAAAGGAAGTCAAGCAAAGGAGATTCTTGGGAACGGATTTAACACTGTCTCAATAACCATTAGTTATTTAACATTCGCTCTTCCGGTTTAATGTCAAAGAATTTGAAATCAAGACCACAAAGACATTCATAAAAGGGAGGAAATAAAGCGATATAGCATTTAATGTGGACTTTAATTTTTTTGACCAAAACGCTGACATGATTAACTAGTGTGTTGTACAGGTTACTTTAGGAGGACCAGAAATGTCTACTGTTTTAATGTATACATTAATTTCCTATATAAAATACAATTCTGGTGCTTCTATACATAGAATTTTTGCATTGTGTTGTTGCTGTATTATTCCTCTTGGAAATGTATAAATAAATTGACAACTGGGTGTTACTATTCCCCATGAGATCAGGGTGTGCCATTACACGTTCTGACACTGTCAGCACTAGAGATGGGTAAACTCGAACAGTAAAGTTCAGTGTCTGTACCGAACACCTACTGTTCGGGCATGGACCGCAAACACGGACTTTACCACTCCATTACTAATCCTATAGTTGTATTGTAAATAAACACACAGTCAGAATAAAGTCATTTATTTGAAATTTAAAAAAAAACACACACTATTACAATTTTATTTAAAAATAACAAACAGTTATACTCACCTAAAGCCCATTCCACTGAAGCCATGGTGTCCTGTAAAAAAAAAACAAGAATAAAAAACAAACATATCCCTCACCTGTATGTCGTTCTGTCCCACGCCATAATCCATGTCTGGAATAAATAGTTTTCAACTGGACGGTGCCAAGATGCAACCGTCTAGGCTGAAGACCATGGGAAAATTAGCTGCTGCAAGCTCAGCCTCAGTGACTAGCAGTGACGTCATTGAGGTAACCGCATGTCACTGAGGCTGCGTTCCCAGCCGGGCCCCTGAGCTGCAGTGACCTCGGTGAGATCAACGCTAGCAAGGTGAGCAAAAGTCTCACGGTGCAGAAGTGAGTTCACCGTGACAAATTCTTCACAGTGAACAGCGGTGTACTCACCGCTGCACCGTGAGACTTTTCCTTACTGTGCTAGCATTGATCTCACCGAGGTCACTGCAGCTCAGGGGCCCGGCTGGGAACGCAGCCTCAGTGACATGCGGTTACCTCGATGACGTCACTGATAGTCACTGTGGCTGAGCTCGCAGCAACTGCTTCCTTCTCAATTCTTTAGGACAAAACTCACAACCAGAAGACGTGAGAGCGAGTTGCTGCTCTCAGACTTGTTCCTGAATGTCAGTTATATCCAAAATAGGCAAGAGTGAAGCAGCCGATGCTTGACTGCAAGGCTCGCATGACATAATACTGCACGTGAGCCCAGGAAAAGCAGGACTCGACATTCTTTGTGAATGGCACCCACACCAGAGGGGGTATAGCTGTTCTTGTACATGGGGAGGAAATATTGTGATTCAGAAAGGCCTTTAGGACTAGTGGATAACCAATTTAACACAATGACAACAGTAGATACAAATACTTTTTTTAGCACTAAAAAATGAAATGTAGGTGTGAATGTACCCTAAAGCATGAGTTTCCATTGTAAAATTAATCCTCAAATTGGACAGACTACATATACATTAAATAACTTTGTATCTGAACATTTCCTAAATACATATTACACATTACATAGCTGTTGGACAAACGGATAACTCTCCTAACTCCCCCTAACACAGTAGAACTCAACCGAACGCTCCTGTGTTTTCTACAAGGGAGCTGCTGTCAGACTTTTCTTGCTGCAGATTTCTCTTGAGAGAACAAAATGATTGGTTGTTGGAATTCCAATTTTCTTCCAACATCATGTGTCATCATCAGCGGATCCCACCCACACAGATCAGTACACACTAATTAAAATGACAGTTACTCTTTATTTCATAAATGAATAGTACTGTACATGTGAAAAGAAAAGTAAGAGAAATCTGCTTCTTTCTCCTCCTGGATTGATTTTTCTCTCTAAATTCATGGGTAAAATCTGTATTCAGTGAAGACAAACTTTCTCAACACTGAGACAGGAAATGACAGTTAGTGCTTATAAAACAATGTGGGGGAGGGGAGGAGCCAGAGGAACACAGACATTCAACAGAACTCTATGAGCACCAACTGTCATCTCCTATCACAGTAATGGGAATATCTGTATTCACTCAAGACAGGTTTCAACCGTGAATTGAGAATTTTGAAAATGAAAGATCCGGTCAGGAGGAGAATGAAGCGGATTTCTCTAATAAGATATATTATAAAGTTTCCTATTTTCCGGTGTACTATTAATTTCTGGGGGAAAAAAAATATTAAAACAACAAGTACTCTGAAAGTCTAAAGGGTTAGTGCCCTTAAAGGGATTGTCTGGTCCTAAGCTACAAGTCTGCAGTCACGCTGAATGCAAACTTGTGAGTCCTCACATTGCGCGCACTGGGCGCTGAGCAGATTCTCTGCTGGACTAATAAAGTTGAAAGTATGTATGTGATATGCATACACACTAGATATGCACAGCCTCGCTCAGTGTTGAAGTTTAGCTGAGCTCCTATAATGCAATCATTTGTGCTGAACTTCATGGATAAATTTTCTTCTGCAATGTTATATGTAAATCACACATGATATATGATGCATATATGATGTATACATGATATATGGTGTATATGTCCTCTTCTGAAACGGTTCCTTCAGGAGTCATCCCCCGTACAAAAGGGTAAATCTAGATTGTAAACTTAAGGGATGTCTGAATTTGTATCATCCCTATAGGGTTATGATATTAATGATCAAAGAGAACGGCATCCTGTAGGATTGTCAGAGATAGATAGGACATGTTGAAGAGGTGGAACTTGGATTAGATGCCGACAGATGCTCCTGGATTGAGATGTCAGGATAATTGGAAAAGTACCCTTCTTACTCTTTGAGTGTCTCTTACGTAATTGCTTTACCTCCGTGACCTTGACCGGGGCCTTATGAATCATTAAGGGCCTCATCTGACATTATGGAAGTTATTTCTTGACATGTCCATCCAAAGAGAAAAAAGAAATTTCCTGCTGTTTGCATTCTGGGAAGATGGCTTGTTGACACTAGATTTACCCTGGATAATGTTACTCGTGGAAATGTCTAGTCATCAAACACCAGCAGAATGACAGACGTGGTGACCACTAAAAAGGTGACCCTGTGCAAGAGACAAAAAAAGCTGCCGCAAGTAACAATACTGCCGAGAAGTCTAAAACTGATCCAACCGGTGGCAGGAAGACATTCAGATATAATTATATTTTCTAATTAACTTGATTACCTGTAAATATAATTAATGTATTGGTCATTGATTACAGAAAAAGCCTTTGACTGTTGAGCACCAAAAACTTTGGAATACCATGAAATATATGGGAGTACCCAACGATCAGATCAGCCTCATTAGGAACCTTTACATTGACCAAGAAGCAACAGTTCAAACAGAACTCGGTGACATGGCATGGTTCAAAGTAGAGCGAGCCGTCAGACAAGGCGACATCCCGTCACCATTTCTCTTCAAACCATATGCAGAAATCTATTTTCAGGAAGGCTGGACTTGCTGAAAAAGAATAAGGAATCAAAATTGCTGGACAAATCATCAACAATCTTAAATACGTAGACGATACAACATTGATAGCAACAAGCGTAGGTGGAATGAAGGACTTATTAAGGAGTGTCCAGATGAAAAGCTTGAACATGGGACTGCTACTCATCAAAAAGAAGACAAAGATATTGACTACTGCCAGGTACGACCAGGACTCATTTGAGATGGATGGCAATAAGCTGGAAGTTGTATAGGACTTCAACTTTCTCGGATCAACGATCACTCAAGATGCAGCAAGGACACTAAGTCAAGAGGAGAATAGCTATGGGCAAATCAGCAATGAAGACAAGGTCGCCAAATGTGACTGCTGACGAAGACGCGGCTGACGAAGACGCGCGCAGCTTGTACATAGTCTTTTCTGTAGTAACATATGTATGCGAAACCTGGATGATAAAGAAACAAGAAAGAAGAAGAATCGACACCTTTGAAATGTGGTCTGGAGAAGGATGTTATCTATACCAAGGATGGCAAGAAGAACAAACAAATCAATTTTGGAATAAATCAAGCCGGACATGTCAGTCAAAGCAAGGATCACCAAGCTACGACTTGCCTACTTTGGACACATCATTAGAAGAGAGCAATCACTGGAGGACAATATGGTCGGAAGAATGGAAGGAAGAAAGCAAAGAGGAAAACCGGATGGCTTGATACTACCAAGAAAAACTGCGGAGAAGACCCTGGTGAGTCTATCTAGGCTTGCACAAGATCAGTCTTCCTACACAGCACTCCTCTATCAAGTCGCCATGGCTCAAGATCGAGCTGAAGACCGTTAAATAGTAATAAAATCAATTGTCTATTCCAGTAATGAAAGAAAAAAAAAAACAAGACTTCATTTTGCAGAGGGGCCATTTTTCCTTGTGCATTCACACTTGTGTAGACCAAGACTGCACCCCTATTATACAGGTTTTTACATTGTCCATATATTATAAAATAATATCACAAACGCTTAAAGGTCATGCTATGTACCCAATATATATGTGATACATGTTTATATTGGTATTTGACTTATAGGTATATATTTTTAATAAACGAGCATGTCACTAACTATTGGTTAGGACAAGATTGCATTACCTACAGTACAGCTCCATTAAAGAAGCTGTGTACAAGCTTGACAAAGACCTATATCAAAATCGAAATTAAGCCAGTATGGGGCCTCTTTTTTATATACTTTTTACAACCTAGATGGAGGTTGGGTTTTCTATTTTTGAAACTTTGGTGCTTGTGATCTAGTCGGTTCCTTGGGCCTTTGACACTGCATCCCAGTCCCAGGTGGATAGTAAGCTGCTGCTTATATATCCTTTGCTTTATTTCATTAATGCAGTCTCAAACAGTGTCCTATCATGCCTTCTAACTCCATCGCTATGTGCAGGGGAAGCCTCCTGCCCACACTGATGATTACAAAGTGCTGCATAAAAAATGGATATTTAGAAGGCTTTTGAAAACTAGTATAAGCAGGGCTATCTTATCCCATATTGGTAGGCAAAGTGCAAAAATTTAACTGAAAATGTTCATACCCTTAAAGAGAATTTGTTTCCAAGTTTTTGCTGCTCCATCTGAGAGCATCATATTGTAGGGGCAGAGTCCAGTACATGCGCTAACGTGCAGACAGGAAGTCAGTCTCTGACTTCCTGTGAACTACAGGATGACATCATCACCTATCGGATCCCTCCTGGTAGCACTCAGACTCTTTGCCCCCTGTCTCTCTGTACATGCTCCCTTGCAACTAAAGATAATGGGACGAAACAGGTGAAGAAACATCTTTGCTGCCCTAAAACAACCAATCACAGTGCAGATTACATTTTCAAAAGTAGAATACAAAATGAAAGCTGCTTTATGATTGGGTTGTTTTGGCAACAAAGATTGTAGAAATGTTCTAATATAAAAACTATTTTCCCATATTATTTCTACTTTAAGAAAGCAGCGATATAGTATACAAGACAAGTTCAACATAATGAGACTCTGGCAACATGGAAAATGTAGTTTGCATTAGGTGAATCATATCAGACGGGAAAAAGGAATCATGTTGGCACACAACCAAGACACGAAAAAAAAATGGAACTGGTATTCACAAGGCAAACACGAAAACCTCTACATTACTCTTTAACAGTGTGCCTGTCACATAATTCTTAAAGGGGTTGCCCAGCCTTAGGCTACAAGTCTGCAGAGACTCTATGTGACTGCAGACTTGTGAATCCTTACTGCGTGCTGCGAGAATTCTCCAGTGCCGGCGCCGAGAGCGATTTGCATACTCCTGGCCACATTCCGACTAGACTGTATCCGGCCTTGCTCAATACATTAGCATTGAGTGAGGCCACATCCATAGAAAAAAGCTGAGAGGGGCAACAGGTGGAATCAATATGTATCAATGCCAACAAGGAACCACTTGTTGGAAGCCGGCAAATTTGAGGGAATCTGGATCGCTCAACCACTGCATCGACAGATGCCAAATATGCCAATGCTGCCCATTACACCATGGCTAAAACATGGGTAACGTCATCAAGTGGCACAATGAGAGGAAGCTCAGTGGCCCTGCCCATGTGCACAGTAAGGGCTACCATTAGTGGCTGTCACTTTAGGATATCTGAAGCAATATCTGTGCAATAAACATAAAAAGTTAATTGAGAAAATAAACTAATTTAAAAAAAAGTTGCCGCATCGGTATCCTTCATCCATTGCTTCATAACATATTGCAACAGCTGCAAGGATCCTTGAAATTTGGATCTCGTCCCAACTAGAAGAAGGACTTGAAATGTGCTACTTTAAATGATTCCGGCTATTAGGAACTCGTGCCAATACATACACATTCAATGATAATTGCCGGCTTGTTTGCGATCATTTACAACACTTTACAAACAGATGGACAGATGGAATTGTCGTTGTACATAACTGGTAATAAGCTGACAAAATACAGAACTTATAGAGTATATAGAGGCCAGAACTAAGGTATGAAAGTCAATAACGTGACCCAGGCTGGAGGTGCCACAAATGTAAGAGGTGTAATACTCCTGAAAGCTCACACCGTAACCATCACATCAAATACTCATATACACTCTACACCTAGTTAGATGGCTCCGAAACCTTTTCAGAATTTATGAAAATGGCCTCAGTCATTTATGAAAATAGACTTAAGCACTTTTTGCATGGGGAGATCATCACCAAAGGAATGTTCTCCAGGCGGACACTAAACTGCATGAGCCGGTCACCAGTCAGTATTTGTGTATTATGGTGCAAGTGTGAGAAGGGTTGTTAAGTGAAAAGATTGGGCAATGAGTAGTGATGAGCGAACGTGATCGGATAAGGTATTATCCAAGCATGCTCGGGTGCTAGCAAAGTGTTTTTGGCATGCTCGAAAAATATGTTGCGTTCCCACCAATATGTTGCGCTGTTTGACAGCAGCAACACATGCAGGGACTGTCTGTTTGTCAGGCAATCCCTGCAAGTGTTGTGGCTGTCAAATAGCCACAGATGCGGGGACTCAAACACTTTATTCAAGCACGCCGCCCACTCGCTTAACACCTTATCCCAGCATGTTCACTCATGTTCACTCATGTTCACTCATCAACAGAGCATCATAAAAAGATTTTTTACAGCACACTTAAAACTGTGGATGTTATGAATTCACTGAATAGTGCACCCCAAAGAACTGGTGAAGAACGTGAGAAATCCTGGATCTAGGAAAGGTTGAAAATATACTGGACTGTATTAATGTCACAGCGGTGGGAGCTTATTGTGGTAAGGGGTTGTATACAGCAATTTCAGAGACGTCTATGGCACGGAGATGCTGAAACAGCCCAAATAAGAGCAGTCATCAGTTCTCAGATGTTCAATATACCGTACTTGTATGAAGCCAGCCATGCACACAATCAGCCATTGTCTACTTCTCACAGTCATCCGCCCATGATTGGGGGTCCTAGTGGTCAGAACTTAATCCATTCTAAATATCGCCTATTCTGTGGTCAGTCTTAACAGGTTTCCCAAATTCCATAGAATTGAAGATAACTTACTGATCACTGGGAGTTAGTCAGTCCGAAAGATAATGAATTGAGCTGAGGCCATGCAGGCACAAATTGTCTTGATTCAAGACTGAGCTCTGCAGAGCCTGTTTCCTGTCTTCCAGAACCCCTTCCTTTGTAAATTGGATAGGCGATATTATGATTTCAGAAAAGAAAAAAGAAAACTTGAAATATTCAACCTTGAATTAAAGTAACAGCATCAAAATCTTATTCTTATTCCAGCATGCCATCATTTCATAGTGACCGTTAGAGGGATCCCATCATAAGAACCCTGTCTAAGTGCTCTATTCCAGCATATGCACATAGACGTTTCTTAAGACGTACACCAAACGAAAAGAAAAAAAAAAACTAAAAATAACTTATTTATCAGATTAAACCTCCATGTTATATAAAAGTATAGGGTCAACACACATTAAAATATTAATCAAAAATTACTTTAGGGGAGTGAGGGGGTTCTTATCCTCACTGGCACTACCTGATCGTGGATGGTGGCACCCTAAGTTGACATGGTGCCCTTACTCAACGTGGACTAGCCCTATGCGACCCTACCGTGGCCTCCCTTAAAGACAAACCACCATTACCTATTTAAAGTGCATAACTGTATCAATATTGTTGTCTGGTTATATATAACCTGAATTGACTGAAGAAATCAGCAAAAAAGTGTGTGGGCAAATAGAATCCTGATTAGCTAACAATATGCTGCATATACCTATAAATCTATATAGTGATTGGTCTGTTATGATCGGGACACCACCAGACATTGACTGCATTCCATATAGGATAGAATTATGGTCAATGTAGATGACCTTATAAACAACCTTATGATAAAAAAAAACTGGTAACCATCCTTATAATGTCACATAAAAATAGAATGTAGACTTATATTGAACTTCGTATCCTTAGCCCCTACACGACGCGTTTCCCCCTACTGTGTCAAATGAAGGGGATCATTTAAAATTTAGGTTAGACAGCAGAGCTACAGAGAGCCTCCTGCCCTTCTGGCCTCATTGATTTGATTGAAATTTTTTTTTATTCATAAACTTTTTACATTAAGTAATTCATAAAAATAAACTATTATCAGTTCTATTTTTGAAAGTCTTCTTATTTTGAAGTATAACAAAAAATATCACACCAGAATAAAGCTTTTGCACAGAAATTCTATATATATATTATATATTTATATACATAAAAAATAAAGGGAACACTTAAACAACAGAATATAACTCCAAGTAACTCAAACTTCTGTGAAATCAAACTGTCCACTTAGGAAGCAACACTGATTGACAATCAATTTCACATGCTGTTGTGCAAATGGAATAGACAACAGATGGAAATTATTGGCAATTATCAAGACACACTCAATAAAGGAGTGGTTTTGCAGGTGGGGACCACAGACCACATCTCAGTACCAATGCTTTCTGGCTAATGTTTTGGTCACTTTTGAATGTTGGTTGTGCTTTCACACTCGTGGTAGCATGAGACGGACTCTACAACCCACACAAGTGGCTCAGGTAGTGCAGCTCATCCAGGATGGCATATCAATGCGAGCTGTGGCAAGAAGGTTTGCTGTGTCTGTCAGCGTAGTGTTCAGAGGCTGGAGGCGCTACCAGGAGACAGGCCAGCACACCAGGAGACGTGGAGGGGGCCGTAGGAGGGCAACAACCCAGCAGCAGGACCGCTACCTCCGCCTTTGAGCAAGGAAGAACAGGAGGAACCAGAGCCCTGCAAAATGACCTCCAGCAGACCAAAAATGTGCATGTGTCTGCAAAAACGGTTAGAAACCGACTCCATGAGGATGGTCCGAGTGCCCGACGTCCACAGATGGGGGTTGTGCTTACAGCCCAACACCGTGCAGGACGCTTCGCATTTGCCACAGAACACCAGGATTGGCAAATTCGCCACTGGCGCCCTGTGCTCTTCACAGATGAAAGCAGGTTCACACTGAGCACATGTAACAGACGTGACAGAGTCTGGAGATGCGGTGGAGAGCGATCTGCTGCCTGTCACATCCTTCAGCATGACCGGTTTGGCAGTGGGTCAGTAATGGTGTGGGGTGGCATTTCTTTGGAGGGCCGCACAGCCCTCCATGTGCTCGCCAGAGGTAGCCTGACTGCCATTAGGTACCGAGATGAGATCCTCAGACCCCTTGTGAGACCATGTGCTGGTGCGGTTGGCCCTGGGTTCCTCCTAATGCAGGACAATGCCAGACCTCATGTGGCTGGAGTGTGTCAGCAGTTCCTGCAAGATGAAGGCATTGAAGCTATGGACTGGCCCGTCCGTTCCCCAGACCTGAATCCGATTGAGCACATCTGGGACATCATGTCTTGCTCCATCCACCAACGTCACGTTGCACCACAGACTGTCCAGGAGTTGGCGGATGCTTTAGTCCAGGTCTGGGAGGAGATCCATCAGGAGACCATCCGCCGCCTCATCAGGAGCATGCCCAGGCGTTGTAGGGAGGTCATACAGACACGTGGAGGCTACACACATACTACTGAGCATCATTTTGACTTGTTTTAAGGACATTACATTCCACTTTAATTTTGTGGGTGACTCCAAATCCAGGCCTCCATTGGTTAATAAATTTGATTTCCATTGATGATTTTTGTGTGATTTTGTTGTCAGCACATTCAACTTTGTCCAGAACAAAGTATTCAATGAGAATATTTCATTCATTCAGATCTAGGATGTGTTGAGTGTTCCCTTTATTTTTTTGAGCAGTGTATATATAGACACTCACATACACACGTGGTCAAAATTGTTGGTACCCGTTGGTACCCCTCGTTTAATGACAGAAAAACCCACAATGGTCACAGAAATAACTTGAATCTGACAAAAGTAATAATAAATCAAAAATCTATGAAAATGAACAAATGAAAGTCAGACATTGCTTTTCTACCATGCTTCCACAGAATTTAAAAAAAATAAAACTCATGAAATAGGCCTGGACAGAAATGATGGTACCCTTAACTTAATATTTTGCTGCACAACCTTTTGAGGCAATCACTGCAATCAAACGATTCCTGTAACTCTCAATGAGACCTCTGCACCTCTCGACAAGTATTTTGGCCCACTTCTCAAGAGCAAACTGCTCCAGTTGGCTCGTCTTTGAATATTGCCTTTTCCAGACGGCATGCTTCAGCTCTTTCCTGAGATGCTCAATAGGATTTTGGTTAGGGCTCATATAAGGCCACTTCAGAATAGTCCAACGTTTTCCTTTAGCCATTCTTGGGTGTTTTTAGCTGTGTGTTTTGGGTCATTATCCTGTTGCAAAAAAAAAAAGGCTGCACTCAAGCATACTAAAGCATGACAATATGGAATACATGAAATTTAGAATAGCAATATGGCTTTGGAATATAAGGAAAAATTTGAGACGCTTAGTATAAACATTTGGCCAAACATTTTAAAGCCCACCAACCATCGTCAAGGTGGTCTCAATACTGGTGAGTCCCTGACCTAATGTGAACATACCTCTATTAGGCTGATATCTGAATTTCTGGGTGAATATGCACCTCTGTCAGCAATGCCTGCATTTATGGGTAAAGTAGGGACCTGGTGTAATTAAAATCACCACCTGGTGGGGGCGGAGTGCTCGGTCAGCAAGCTAACATTCAATAGACAAAAAAACCTGACTGGCACATCCAGACTAATGTGAACTAGTGCAAACCAAGGGAAGCTACCCCCATGTAAAACATACAAAAAAAAGGCTGCACTCAAGCATACTAAAGCATGGTTTGCACCTAGTTCACATTAGTCTGGATGTGCCAGTCAGGTTTTTTTGTCTATTGAATGTTAGCTTGCTGACCGAGCACTCCGCCCCCACCAGGTGGTGATTTTAATTACACCAGGTCCCTACTTTACCCATAAATGCAGGCATTGCTGACAGAGGTGCATATTCACCCAGAAATTCAGATATCAGCCTAATAGAGGTATGTTCACATTAGGTCAGGGACTCACCAGTATTGAGACCACCTTGACGATGGTTGGTGGGCTTTAAAATGTTTGGCCAAATGTTTATACTAAGCGTCTCAAATTTTTCCTTATATTCCAAAGCCATATTGCTATTCTAAATTTCATGTATTCCATATTGTCATGCTTTAGTATGCTTGAGTGCAGCCTTTTTTTTGTATGTTTTACATGGGGGTAGCTTCCCTTGGTTTGCACCTAGTTCACATTAGTCTGGATGTGCCAGTCAGGTTTTTTTGTCTATTATCCTGTTGCAAGACCCATAACCTGCGACTGAGACCAAGCATTCTGACACTGGGCAGCACATTTCTTTCTAGAATCCCTTGATAGTCTTGAGATTTTATTGTACCCTGCACAGATTCTAGACACCCTGTGCCAGATGCAGCAAAGCAGCCCCAGAACATAACAGAGCCTCCTCCATGTTTCACAGTAGGGACAATGTTCTTTTCTTGTTATGCTTCAGTTTTCTGTCTGTGAACATAGATTTGATGTGCCTTGCCAAAAAGTTCCATTTTTGTCTCATCTGTCCATAGGATATTTTCCCAGAAGCTTTATTGCTTGTCAACATGCAGTTTGGCAAATTCCAGTCTGGCTTTTGTATGATTTTTTTCAACAATGGTGTCCTCCTTGGTCATCTCCCATGAAGTCCACTTTGGCTCATACAACGACGGATGGTGCGATCTGACACTGATGTTCCTTGAACTTCACCTTTAATCTGTTTAGAAGCTTTTCTGAGCTCTTTTGTTACCATTCGTATTATCCGTCTCTTTGATTTGTCATCAATTTTCCTCATTCGGCCACATCCAGGGAGCTTAAATTTCTGAATATGTGCATCTGTAGTCACAGGAATATCAAGATGCTTGAAGATGGTCTTATAACTTTTACCTTTAACATGTTTGTCTATAATTTTCTTTTTAATCTCCTGAGACAACTCTTTCCTTCGCTTCCTCTGGTCCATGTTGAGTGTGAAACACACCATGTCAGCAAACAGCACAGTGAGAATCTGTAGCCCTCTACACAGACCCACTCACTGATTCCAAGATTGTAGACACCTGTGATGCTAATTAGTGGACACACCGTGATTTAACATGTCCCTTTTGTCACATTATTTTCAGGGGTACCATCATTTCTGTCCAGGCCTATTTCATGAGTTTTATTTTTTTTTTTTATTCTGTGGAAGCATGGTTGAAAAGCAATGTCTGACTTTCATTTGTTCATTATCATAGATTTTTTTTAGTTATTATTACTTTTGACAGATTCAAATTATTTTTCTGACCATTGTGGGTTTTTCTGTCATTAAACGAGGGGTACCAACAATTTTGACCACGTGTGTACATTTATACACACAATGTACATACAGTCAGACATGACTTAATTGCTTGCTGTCTATTGGTAAATTATATATCACTGGCCATGTCAAAGCTCATAAATACATATCAAAATCCTTTTTCCCCATGATATACAAAGCCTTTAATTCAATTAAGGTAATTGTGGCATCTATATCTTCTCTCAAAAAGAGGGGGTCTTAATTATGTTTGCGTCGATTTTCAGCAAAATAATTTGTGTTATACCTGTGAATTGAATTTATAGGAAAGTCAAGTTAAGTTTGAGAAACAATTTATTTTGTGCCAGCGCTAACACTTCAGTAATGATATAATATAATTGGTGCGGGATTTAGAAGGAGTAAATTCACTTGTAGCACAGGGGAGGTACAGAAGATAAATGAAGATACTATTCATTTTGCTGTAATTTCATCTGAGGCCTCTATGACACATGGTCGCACTCACAGCGTAAAACTGCTTATCTGGAAATTTACTGCAGGTACAGAGGATGTCCTACACAAGTCAAGGTTCACAGTCAATTACACCGCGTTCTAAATTATACATACGTCCATATTAATGTAGAAAAACAACATTTTCAGCATCTGTGATTTTATTTTATTCTTTTCAAGGATAAATTTGTGATTGATGAGCCATGAAACACCTAGCCTAGAACAGAAGTTGAGTTACCATAATCACAATCAGACATAGATGTGAAAGTTCTTTTACCTTTTTCCAAAATTTGCTTTTCAGCCAAGAGGAAGGTACAGTTCCGCCATCGGCTACCTCTTACATTGATGGGCTGACTGTAGAATATGGCTATGGGCAAGTCTGCTCATGCAAACATCATAACATGTACTATGGATGTCCAGCAACTCATATTCACCATTGCGAGTCATCAGCTTTTGATGAAGCTCAACAAACATTTTAAGAAAAAGGTTTTCTACCAATGCTTTAAATTAGGATAGAGGGTACGGAGAGCAACCCTTAGATTAGAGCTCTCAAAAAGTTGTATCTGAAACTCTCACTTTATAGTAAGGAAAAATGACTAGGCAAAAAAGTAATTATAAACCATAAGTGAAAAAGGAAAAGTCAAATACTCCTTATCCCGCGATTCCTCCACAAACCACCCTAAACTCCCTAACAGCTCATAATACACCCATGTGCCTTTGTAGGGACATTTAAATAAATATTTATATTACCAATTTTCCCTGTAACTGGGGCTGGTATTAACCTCAGTTACAGGGTAAATTCAGCCTTTTGCCTGCACTACTGATAGCAGGTTAGAAGGACAGTTAGTGCTTCCTACACTGTATGCACAGCACTAGTTCAGAGCTCTGTATACAGCGATCAGAATAACAGAGGTGGTAATAAACCATCTCTGCTTTTCTGTGGGGAGTACGTCTGTCTCGGACAACTGGCTCCCCTCTCGCGCAGCAGCACGGTCTCATATAATTCTGCAATAACATTTTCGAACCTCACTCCTGAATTATATGAGAACTTTCTTGACATTTTAAGTTCTTGGGTGATTTTTTTTTTCACAACATGGGGGGAAGCATTGTATAGAGTCTTTCAAGCAATGTTCCATGGGAGAGAAGTATGCAAATTATACCTCTCACAGGACAAAAGAAAGTGTCCCTCTAGTACCACCTATGATAGATAGCTACCCAATAAGTCTATGTGCACAATGTTACCAATATATTTCAATTGCAAAAAAAATTTAAATTTATATGACACGTTAAATGTCATGAAGCATTGTCATACATTTTTTTGGTTCAGTGCACAACATTGCTCCACCAGAGAGAAGCTATGACTGGTGCCATATACATTACATATATCGTTACACCGATGCCTCTACCTTGTGCCAGTCATTACACTGGTTACCCATCCACTACAGAATCCAGTACAAACTTATTACCCTCACTCACAAAGCACTCCATGGCTCAGCACCACCCTACATCTCCTCCCTTGTCTCAGCCTATCATCCTATCCGTGCCCTCCGTTCTGCTAATGACCTGAAGGTTAGCATCCTCAATAATCAGAACCTCCCACTCCTATCTCCAAGACATCTCACGTGCTGCACCAATTCTTTGGAATGCACTACCCAGGTTAATACGATTAATCCCCAATCCCCACAGTTTTAAGCATGCCCTAAAAACGCACTTGTTCAGACTGGCATACCGCCTCAATGCATTAACCTAACTATCCCTCTTGGCCCATTCAAAATAAATTTTCTACCATAATCAGGTACCTTGTATTATGTTCTCATCCGCTTTATGCATTTAATAGCCCTCTGTGTCTGTACTGTTACATACTTTGGCTGTTAACCGATTCATGCAGAATTACATGTACACCCGATTCTTACACTATGGCTGGTCAGAACAATGAAAGCAATTGTTACTATCCACCTTTCGTGTCTCCCCTTTTTCCTCAGATTGTAAGCTTGTGAGCAGGGCCCTCATTCCTCTTGGTATCTACTTTGATCTGTGTTTATTGTTCTGTTGTAATGTCTATTGTCTGTACAAGTCCCCTCCATAATGTAAAGTGCTGCGGAATATGTTGGCGCTATAGAAATAAAATTATTATTATTATTATTATATTATTTATTCGGCACACAGTATTCAAGCCATGATTTTTCCTATCGAACGTTCCGAAGCTTTAACTTCAGATAAGGTTATGCTGCTTTGTATTCTGCGGCGAGCTGCACTATAAGCTGATATCTCTGCACTACTGTCATTTGTTAGATATCTTTATAGATCAAAAATATGCACAATCCACAGTCTGAATCTGTATTTAATGAACTTCCTATAAAAATCCTTTGAGGCTATTTGAATCTGATATTTTCATAAAGTGACCACATATAACCATGGCTACTATCAGCTGTCAGCGAGGCTTATTAAACTAAGGAATGCCGATTCAATACACACACACAGTTTAATTTATCACTGGACTGACAGATAAAGTACCAAAGCTGTAGTTGGAGGAAGAAACTGTATCGGGTTACTACAGATAGTACCTGGAAAAATGGAAAAAGAATAGCTGTTATCTATAAAGTTGTCCTAACATAGAGCGCATGTGCAATAATGGGGACCACCAGTAGGACTGCCTTAAAGACCCCCCACTAATGTACGGCCGAATAGTGAGCATCAATGCTTAGCTGATCTTCTCAACCAATGCAGAAAGTTCTATACTTTCTGCTTCCAAAAAGTCTGTAAAGCAAAAATAGCAGCTTATTTGACGTTCAGTTCTTGTTCCTACAATTTCATTCTTTTCCTACATTCTTTTATTCCATGGCAGAATGATTTCTTGAGTAATGGGAGGATTCTGAAACAAATTTAAAGTTGGCCATGCACATTCAAAAACAGACAATTTTAGCCAAAACGCTTGGTAAAATTTACATAATCTGTCCAGGACTACGACAGTGGTGTCCTACCCCTTACCCTTGCTGACATCGGCGTGCAGGTGTATGACATTAGTGCCATGAGCCGGCATGCTGGCCTCTGATTGGCGGGCGGCTGGCATTGGTATTGCTGTGCAGAGCGCTTGTCTCTGCACCTGTAATACCTTTCAATTGAATGTGCATCCAAGGACACACATTGAACTGAAATAAAGTGCTGCCTTTGGAGGGCCCCTGGACTGGGCTGGGATCGACAAGGGGTCTACAGTGCCTGCAGGCCGCATGTGCAGATAGGACACCGAGAGAACGGAGGACGGGTGAGAATAATCTTTTTTTTTGCCTCTCTCTTTTAGGGGTATGTGAAGAACGGCACAATAGGAGACATAACTACAATATGGGGGCCAGAATGGGGCAGCATTACAAGATGAAGACAAGGTCACATTACTACAAGAAGGGAACCAAAATGGGGCATTAGTACAAGAAGGGGACCGAGATAGAGAAGACCATTTCCGGTAACACATGTGGAATTATATACTTAACAAAAAAGTGTGAAACAACTGAAAATATGTCTTATATTCTCGGTTCTTCAAAGTAGCCACCTTTTGCTTTGATGATTGCTTTGCACACTCTTGGCATTCTCTTGATGAGCTTCAAGAGGTAGTCACCGGGAATGGTTTTCACTTCACAGGTGTGCCCTGTCAGGTTTAATAAGTGGGATTTCTGGCCTTATAAATGGGGTTGGGACCATCAGTTGTGTTGTGCAGAAGTCTGGTGGATGCACAGCTGATAGTCCTACTGAATAGACTATTAGAATGTGTGTTATGGCAAGAAAAAAGCAGCTAAGTGAAGAAAAACGAGTGGCCATCATTACTTTAAGAAATGAAGGTCAGTTCAGTCGAAAAATTGGGAAAACTTTTAAAGTGTCCCCAAGTGCAGTTGCAAAAACCATCAAGCACTACAAAGAAATTGGCTCACATGAGGACCACCCCATGAAAGGAAGACCAAGAGTCACCTCTGCTTCTGAGGATAAGTTTATCAGAGTCACCAGCCTCAGAAATCGCAGGTTTACAGCAGCTCAGATTAGAGACCAGGTCAATGCCACACAGAGTTCTAGCAGCAGACACATCTCTACAACAACTGTTAAAGGGAATCTGTCACCTCAAAAATGCCATATCAAGTAAAGATATGGCTGAATAGAGCGTCCCATAACTAAGCTAACGGTGGGTATCATATATCATGATACCCCCGTTTTCATAGCAAAATACCTTTGTAAAGTTGGTGATTGAACGTGTCAATCACTGCAGTCAGGTCAGGAGGGCGGCGGTTTTCATGTCCTCCCCCGCCCCCGCTCCTCGTCATCTGTTGCGTATCGCCGTCTGTAAATACCACAGACGGCGTTAGTTTCCCGCAATTGCGCAATTCAAAATTCTGCCCGGCGCATGCGCAGTATGCTTTGCCCAGCAGTGGGCAAAGCATAAAATGACTACAGCGCATGCACTAGTCTTTCCTTGCCCCAGAAGTCGTTCAAGGCAAGCAGGATTTTCCGGGGCAAGGAAAGACTAGCGCATGCGCTTGTAGTCATTTTATGCTTTGCCCATGCTGGGCATGCGCTGGGCAGAATTTTGAATTGCGCAATTGCGGGAACCTAACGCCGTCTGTGGTATTCACAGACGGCGATACGCAACAGATGACGAGGAGCGGGGGAGGGGGGGGACATGATATATGATACCCACCTTTTAGCTTAGTTATGGGACGCTCTATTCAGCCATATCTTTACTTGATATGGCATTTTTGGGGTGACAGATTCCCTTTAAGAGGAGACTTTGTGCAGCAGGCCTTCATGGTAAAATAGCTGCTAGGAAACCACTGCTAAGGACAGGCAACAAGCAGAAGAGACTTGTTTGGGCTAAAGAACACAAGGAATGGACATTAGACCAGTGGAAATCTGTGCTTTGGTCTGATGAGTCCAAATTTGAGATCTTTGGTTCCAACCACCGTGTCTTTGTGCGACACAGAAAAGGTTAACGGATGGACTCTACATGCCTGGTTCCCACCGTGAAGCATGGAGGAGGAGGTGTTATGGTGTGGGGGTGCTTTGCTGGTGACGCTGTTGGGGATTTATTCAAAATTGAAGGCATAATGAACCAGCATGGCTACCACAGCATCTTGCAGCAGCATGCTATTCCATCCGGTTTGCATTTAGTTGGACCATAATTTATTTTTCAACAGGACAATAACTACAAACACACCTCCAGGCTGTGTAAGGGCTATTTGACCAAGGAGAGTGATGGGGTGCTACGCCAGAAGACTGGCCTCCACAGTCACCAGACCTGAACCCAATCGAAATGGTTTGGGGTGAGCTGGACCGCAGAGTGAAGGCAAAAGGGCCAACAATTGCTAAGCATCTCTGGGAACTCCTTCAAGATTGTTGGAAGATCATTCCCGGTGACTACCTCTTGAAGCTCATCAAGAGAATGCCAAGAGTGTGCAAAGCAGTAATCAAAGCAAAAGGTGGCTACTTTGAAGAACTAGAATATAGGATATATTTTCAGTTGTTTTACACTTTTTGTTAAGTAATATAAATCCACCTGTGTTAATTCATAGTTTTGATGCCTTCAGTGTGAATTTACAATTTTCATAGTCATGAAAGTACAGAAAAATCTTTAAATGAGAAGGTGTGTCCAAACTTTTGGTCTGTACTGTAGGTGCCCTCTTACCATCGACACAAATCCCAAAGTTTACCCAACTTGTGTGAACGGCCAGGCAATAGTGAGACCTAACAATTGAAGACTTATTGCACAGCCAATGTGGTTTATAGCAATTTTCTCTAGAGCCTGTGGTTTTTATAGTGATAGACACTTCTGAAATATTGATAATCTTCTACGCGGCGAAGACTATCACAAGTAAGAGTCTATGCCTTAGCTTAAAATACACTTATATGGACTTTGCATGCTCTGCTCAGTACTGTCTCAGTTAAAGGTGACCTCAGGATAAAATGAACTCAGACTAACTATATAAGGCCCTGAACATTGGGGTATGTAAGGCTAATGGCCATCCCATGAGTCATACAGGGCTGAAGACCATTAAGCCTAGAAGTTTGATTGAGGAGAAGTTGATGAGTAAACCACAGACAACCAGCTCAGCAGCAAACCACCGATGAGGGCTAGATACGCAGCGGAGGCTGAGCACGATAAAGAGTTAAATGTTCTCATATTAAATATGGATGACTCTAGACCTGCAGCGTAGCCTAACTTTGGAAATAATGTATGGACCTAAGAGGATGAGACGTTTGTAGTCAGGTCAAGACCAGTGAATGGTTTCACCCCAGCAGATGACCTAGGTTGCAAGATGAAATTGTCTTTGTGGGAGCTCATGAAGTGAGGGTTGGATTTGGCTGAAAATCTGAAACAAGGGGAGGTGGAGGTCACAGCTGCAGGTTTTTAACAAGGTAGTGCAGAAGAACTCTGATTTCAAGAATAAATCATTACCTGGACAGCGAGACAAGACGCATTGTCAGACAGCAGAACTGTTCACTGAGGAAGAGAAAACACACAGCCGTGTTAACGGGAGCATATATGGAACTGGGGTGACTTTTTGATGATTTATGAAAATGGATATATTCCGCATGTCAGCAGTTTCATGTATCTGAGGCGTTATTCACATCTGCGCTACTATGTTTTGGTTACGTTATAGGGATAGAAAATGAATATAATGCTAGTGACAGAACCAGCATATTTCAGACACCAATGGTACCAAAGCAAGACGTTAAGACCTAAAAATAAAACCAAAATTGGATTATCAGGGCAAACGGACATTATAGAGTTCATAGGTGAGCGCTTTTCTAGAGCCGCAATCCGTTCACTGTGTGGATCTGCACGGTCCTGCCCAATCCAACTACGGCAGCGCGGCCCCATTAAGTGAACAGGGCGGTCAACAGCCCCCAAAAAAGCCAAAGGCGTCGCTGTGCAGGAAAAGCTTTGAATGGGATGCAGCCCTGCGGACCCTTTTTTTTCCACGTCAGTGGGTTTCCCAAACCCCACACAAAAAAAAAAAAAAAGGTTTTACAAGGGGAAAAAAAAGAAAAATAAAAAAAACCCCAAAAAAAAATGTGGGGGGCTTAAGGGAACATTTTCTTAAAGGGGGGGATTTGGTGGCTTCCAAATTTTACCAAAAATCACATTTAAACTCTTTAAAAAGTAGTCGGGGGACGGCCCCTTTTACATTTTTTTTAAAATAAACCCCTAAAAGTTTATGTTCTAGTAAGGATTTTTTTTAAAAATTTTTTGGTTGGGGCATTTTACAAAAAAAAAAAATAGTTCAAAAGTTTAAAAAACCAGAAAGGGGGATTTAAAATTGTTAAAAAATTCCCCAGAAAAAAGGGGGTACATGTTATTTGGGGTAGCTGAGGGTGGGGGAAAAAAAAGGAAAAATACACCGGGCAGGGGAATCTTGAGTTGGGGTTTTACCCTGACAAACCCCCCGCAAACTGGGGGCGTTTTTGGGGGGGCTTTTCCAATTGGGGCCCAAAGCCTCGTCACAGCTGAGAAACTAACTACAAAAGGGGATAAAATTTTGGGAAAGCTTGGCCCCGGAGGGGGAGCCCCAAAGAAAAAAAAACCCCCCCAAACAGTAAGGGGGGGTTAAAAAAAGGAGGTTTTACTGAACAGAAAAAAATAGTATGAAAAAACGGGGGGGCCCCCCAAATTTATTTAAATAAAAAGGATGGAAAGGGGGAAAACTTCGAAACCCCCAAAAACCCCTTTTGGAAAACCCCCAACTTAAAATTTTTCAAATCCCTTTTAATCACACACCTCACCACCTAAATTATTTTTCTGGTGTAACAAAAACACAGCCACTGAAAAAAGGAAAAAAAAGCAAAAGAAAAAAAACCCAGGGGAAAACTAAATAAGGGGAAAAACCCCCCGGGGGGGACCCAAAGGGGCCCCCACAAAGGTGCGGGCCAAAAATTAAAAAAATTATAGCAAAAAACAAAATAAAAATTGTCTTTTTTTATAGCAGGAGATCCGACACCCCCCAAGCAGGCTAAAGGGGAAAAAAGGGAAAAAGTTTTAGCCGAAAAAATTTTTTTCCCCCGGGAACCCGAGGGGGAAAAGATTCCCTTAAATAAGACCAATCAGTAACCCTGTTTACCAGTCCTCACAACCCCCAAAGAACCGCTTGTAACCACCAGGGGGACCCCTTTTCAGAACTCATCTCAAACCCTTTTACAACATTTTCCCCCCCTTGGGGGGGGTTTTACCGAAACCCCCATTTGAGCAACCGGGGGGGGTCGGGGGGTTTTTTTGTTTCGACGGATAGTCTCCTAGCATGGATTTCCGAAAACAAACCCAAAAGGGAAATTATTCCGCCCCTAACCTTCCTTTAAAAAAAATATTTTGGGGTCTTCGTCTAAAAAAAACGAGAACCAAAAATTTTCTAAAAACCAAAAATATCCGATTGCCCTCAAACCAAAAAAGGGTTGGGGGGCACAGCACGGGGGCCACGGGGTCAACAAACCTTTTCAAAGGACGGGAACCCACGTTAGGGGGTTTAAAAAGTCCCGGGGAAAAAACAAACAAAAGAAACAGGTTTTAAAAAACCCCCATGATCTTAAAAGGCCAAGAACCTAGGAAAAAAAAGGAGATGCTACTTCATGGGGAAAACTTTAGGACACCAGCCCCAAATCCCCCACTTTAAAAGAGGACCACAGTCCATCCCCTTAGAAACCCCGGGGCCCTTTTCCCCCAAAAAGGGAAAAACCTCTCCACTAACCTGGCCCCCAAAATTTTTTGCTTTTCGCCAACACAAAAGGGAAAAACCGGAAAAAGACAGAAGCCTCCGTTTTTCCCGAAGAAAATCGGGGTGCCCCCAAAAAATTACAGAAAAAGGAGACACCCCAAAAGGGGGGAGCTACCCCCTTTTTAAGAGAAAAAATCACCCCAAAGGAAAAAAAAAAAGACCCGTCATCCTAAAACAGCAGACCCCAAACATCTTAGAAAGTTTCCAAAAGCCCGGGGTTTTTTTCCCCCAAATTTTTTCCCCTTGGGGTTTAGGATGAAATGCCGAGGGGAAAGAAAAAGAAAAAACCCCCTTTAGAAAAAAAAGTCCCCCAAAAAACGGGGAAAAAAAACTCCCCCTCTGCCGACACAATGTTCTCGGGGAAAGCCTTTAAAAAGAACCACGTGCGGGAAAGAAAAAGGGGGCCAATTCAGGGGGAAGGGGAATTAGGTAAGGGGCCCCGATGTTCTTTTTTGGGAAAAACCCATCACAAATTACCAAGTTTGGGGTTTTTCTCTGAAAAAACGGGGAAAATCGGAAATAAATTTTATAGAGAAAGGGGGCCCCCGGGCTTTGGGGGACGGGAAAGGGGATCAAAAACCCCCTAAAGAGAAGTTGGAGCGAGGCTTAACCCCCCCGGGGTTTTCAAAAAATTCCCCCGACATCGAACAAGGTGGGGACCAAAAGGCCGACAACCAAAACCTTTTGGAAAACCAAAAAAATTCCGGGGTCCCCCCCCAAAAAGGGAACCCCTGAATCTCAACACACCCCTTTTTTTCCCCCTTGGGGCCGGGCCAAAAATTTTTCCCAACGGGGAGGCTCGGGCCTATCCTCCTGACACCCCCCCAGAGAAAAACCCCCAAAATTGGGGGAGATGGCAAAGAACTACACCCCCTTTTAAAAAAAACAGGGGGATCGATAGCCCAGAGAGAGTCCGCAAGGAAACTCCTCGAGAGGGCAATCCGCCTTAACATTCTTAGTGCCAGGAAGAAAGGAAACCACAAAATTAAAAACGTGTGAAAAACAAGGCCCACCTGGCCTGTCTAGGATTGAGTCCGCTTGGCAGATTCCAGTTAGACCAGATTCTTATGGTCCGAAGACCACCACCTGATGTTTGGGCTCCCTCCACCAATGTCTCCACTCTTCAAAAGCCCACTTCAATGGCAATAACTCCCGATTACCCACGTCATAATTACGTTCAGTAGGAAAAAATTTTCGAGAGAAAAAAGGCCAAAAGGTTACTTTAGAGGTCTCTGGATCTTTTTGGACAAAACGGCACCTCCCCCCCAATTTCAGAGCATCAACCTCCACCTGAAATGGCAAGAAACATCAGGCTGCCGTAAACAGGGCAGAAGTGAATCTCTGCTTAAGTTCCTGAAACGCAGAGACTGCCTCAGGGGCCAATTCACCACATCAGAACCCTTTCTGGTCAAATCATTAATGTTTTAACAAAAACCGAGAAATTACCAATAATTTACGATAAAAATTGGCAAAACCCAAAAATCTCTGAAGAGCCTTTAATGAAGTAGGTTGGACCCAATCACAGATGGCCTGAACCTTGACCGGGTCCATTTCAATAACAGATGGGGACAAAATGAATCCCAAAATGAGATCTTCTGTACGCCAAAAAGACACTTTGATCCCTTCACATACAGAGCATTCTCTCTCAAAATCTGGAATACAGTTCGAACATGTTTCACATGAGAGTCCCAGTCATTAGAAAAAATCAAGATATCATCCAAATAACAATCAGAAACTTTCCACAAATCCCTGAAAATGTCATTCATGAAGGATGGAAGACGGAAGGGAGCATTAGTGAGCCCAAAGGGCACCCAAAGGTACTCAAAATGCCCTTCAGGGGTGTTAAATGCCGTCTTCCATTCATCCCCGTGCTTAATGCAAAATAAGGTTATTACGCCCCCCTGAGGCAAGCTTGGTAAACCAAGTACGTTTTCACCCTGGAAAAAGGTCAGAAATCAAGGGTAACGGGTATTGAATATTTCACAGTAATATTGTTCAAGAGCGATAATCAAATACACGGCCTTAATGAACCATCTTTTTTGGCCACAAAGAAAAAACCGGCACCTAAGGGTGAAGAGGATGGTCTGATATGACCCTTCTCCAATGATTCCTTGATATAAAGACCGCATAGCGTCATGTTCGTACAGACAAGTTAAAAAAGGCGACCCCCTTTGGGAATTTACTAACCTGGCACTAATTCAATAGCGCAGTCAAGCTCCTATGGGGAGGTAAGGATGCAGATTTACTTTCGCTTAAACACATCAGAAAAACAAACAAAAAGTCAGGAACATCCTCAGCCTGGGGGGAGGCAGAAAAAACAGGAGTGTTGGCACTAACACATTGGCAGCCCCAACTGGTTACGACATAGATTTCCAATCCAAAACAGGATTATGAGACTGTAACCAAGGAAACCCAGCACTATAATGTCATGCAGATTATAAGAACCAAAAATTTGCAGCACTCCTGGTGATCAGGTTCAACCCTCATTATCACCTGAGTAGAAAACTGGGGTTTATTCTCAGCCAAAGGGGTAGAATCGATCCCCAGTAAAGGAATAGACTTCTGTAGGGGTATCAAGGAAAACCCACAACGTTTAGCAAAATCATAATCCATCAGGTTAATAGCTGCTCCAGAATCAACGAAAGCCTGAGCAGAAAATGAGGACAGAGAGCATATCAGAGTGGGCAGTTAATAAAAATTAGTCTGAACACTACCCAAGGGCAACTGAGCGTGCAAAATGTCTTCCCCGCTTAGGGCAGACTGAAATAGCATGGAGGCATCACCACAGTAGAAACATAACCCATTGCGCTTTCGAAACTCATGACGCTGTGCCCCAGACACCACCCCCATCACACTGCATGGCTCAGCAGCTGGCTCACAAGGCAACACCACTCCACGCATACTTCTCCGCTCACGCAAACTCTGTCAATTTGAATCGCTAATGACATAGAATCATTGAGACCAGAGGGTCAGGGAATCCCACCTTAACATCCTTTACATTATCCGACAGACCCTTCCGGAAAAGGGCCGCCAAAGCGTCGTCATTCCATTTGGTCAGGACTGCCCACCTACGGAATCTCTGACAGATAACTCAAGCGTCATCAAGCCCCTGTTTTAATGCCAACAAGGCTTTTTCAGCTTGATCAGTGACATTAGGCTCATCGTACAATAACCCCAAAGCCTGAAAAAATGCATCAACATCACTCAAAACAGGATCCCCAGGTATCAGGGAAAAAGCCCAATCCTGAGGATCGCCGCGCAGGAGAGAGATGATAATTTGAACCTGCTGCGCTGCGTTTCCTGAGGACTTAGATTTTAAGGCAAGAAACAATTTCCAATTATTTTTGAAATTCTGAAACTTAGCTCGATCCCCTAAAAACAAATCTGGCATGGGGATCCTAGGTTCCACAACAGGCAACCTAGCAAGATATGCAGCAATACTCTGAACCTCAGTGGCAAGCTGATCCACCACGGCCAGACAACTGTGCAAACTCCATTGGGAGAAAAGATCCTCCCCAGCACCCAGAGATACAGAGGGAAAAAAAAAAAATGCAACAAACAGAAAAATATCTCTGACAACTTTTCTTCCTTCAAAATATTTTTTCCCTTCGTGAGTACCATACAATTTTTATGGCCGGTGATACTGTTATGTTACGGTAGCTGAGGAGTGCAGGCAAAAAAGGAAATACACCAGAGCATTTTTGGAATCTATGAGATTGCAGTACCCTGACTAACCACCGCAACTAGAGGCAGCCGTGGAGCGTTCCTACGTTGGTCCTAGACGCCTCGTCACAGCCTGAGAAACTAACTACACCTAAAGATAGAAATGGAAAGCTATCTGCCCCGTAGAGAAACCCCCAAAGATAATAGAAAGCCCCCAAACATGTAATGGCGGTTAGACAAGAGGAAATACTGACACAGAAAGAAAATAGTATGAGCAAACGCTGGGGCCCAACTATCTAAATAGAAAAGGACAGGAAGGGTACTTACTGCAATCCCAGAAAACCCTGAAAAACACCAAACTCTACTAATTTCAAAATCACCTGAGATCACACGACCTCTACCACCTAAATTAGTTTCTCTGGTGTAACAAAAACAGCAGCCACTGAAAAAACTGGAAAAAGCAAAAGTCAAAACACAGTGGCTGAACTAAACTGAGAGGGCAAAAGCCCCCGGAGGGGACCCAGAAGGCCCCCACAGAAGTGCAGGACCAAATGCAAAAATATAGCAAAAACACAAAATAAGAAATTGTCTTATCTGATAGCAGAGAATGCAGACAGACACAGCAGGCTACAAGGGAAACTGGAAAGAAGGATTCAGACCAGAACAATTGATCACCGGCAACCCTGATGGGAAATGATTCCCTTAAATAAGACCCAATCAGTAACACCTGATTCCCAGTCCTCACAATCCTCACTAGTACCGCTTGTAACCACCAGAGGGATCCTCTGCTCAGAACTCATCTCAAACCCATTCACAACAGGTACATACAATTTTTACAAGTATTAAATATACCACAAATCCCTGTGAAGATGGGTTAAATTGGCACATTGGCACAAAATTGATGAAAAGACAATGAAAAATGGTCCAGAAGACTGCCAAGAAACCTACAGCAACATTAAAGGAGCTGCATGACTGTCCAGCAAGTACGAGTTGCGTACTCCATGTGACAACAATCTTCTGTGTTCTTCTTATATTTGTCCTGTAGGGTAGGGTAGCAAGACAGAAGCCTTTTCTTACAAAGAAAAACATCCAAGTGCAGCTAGGTTTTGCCAACGTTTAAATCAAGTCTGTCAAAAGCATGTGGGAAAACGTTTTATAGTCTGATAAGACCAAGGTTGAACTTTTTGGCCATAATTCCAGAAGATATGTTTGGCGAAAAGCCAACATCGTGCATCACCAAAAGAACACCATACCCACAGTGAGCATGGTGGAGGAAGCATTATGCTTTGGGGCTATTTTTTCAACATTTGGAACTGGAACTTTAGTCAATAACGAGGGAATTATGAACAGTTCCAAATATCAATTTTGCAACAAAAACTTCAGACCTCTGCTAAAAAGCTGAAGATGAAGAATTTCACCGTTCAGCATGACAATGAGCCTATGCATACCTCCAAATCAATAAAAAGAATGGTTTCGCCAAAAGATAAAATTTTGGAATGGCACATTCAGAGCCCAGGCCTGAATCCAATTGAAAATCAGTGTGTGACCTGAAAAGGGCACTGTACACAGGAGATGCCCCAGCAATCAGAGAGTTGGAGGTACTGCAAGGAAGAGTGGGCAAAGATTGACAATTCTGATGTGCCCTGCTGATAGCCTCCTATAGTGATGAGTGAGTATGCTCGTTGCTCAGGTTTCCACGAGCACGCTCGGTGGTCTCCGATTATTTGGGCGTGCTCGGAGATTTAGTTTCTGTTGCCGCAGCTGTATGATTTGCGGCTATTTGACAGCCTGAATACATGTGGGAATTCCCTAACAGGCATTCCTCACATGTATTCAGGCTGTGAAGTAGCCGCAAATCATGCAGCTGCGGCAACAGAAACTTAATCTCCGAGCACTTCCAAATACTTGGAGACCACCTGAGCGTAGCATACTCGCTCATCACTAACTCCTACCCAAAATGACTGAATGACCTAATAACTTCAAAAAGGTATTTAAGCAAAGCATTAGTTTAAGAAGGGCTTGTGGAGTCGGTAAGCCAAAACAACCACCGACTCAGACTACTGACTTGCAGCTCCACAGCCCTGAGCTTAAGGGCGTGCATATTTATGACACCACATTATTTTAGCTCTTCACTCATTTTTCCGTTTATTTTTCAATTGAATTGTACAGATTATGGGTAACATTAAAGGGTGGAAAAAGTTCTGGAAGGATTTCTTCTCGGTAATGATTATTTTAACAAGGACAAAAGCCTGGCATTTTAACTAGGGTGCGAATAATTTGTACATCCATTGTGTGGCCATGTAGTAACCCTTCTGTAACTGGTGCAGGGAAAAATAAAGGAAGGGCGACTTTGCAAATGGCCTTGATTAAAGATATCCCAATATTTTGCATCCAGAGAGCCTATGTTTATGTACAGGTTTCCGTGGTAGCAGACTACAAACATAGTCTGCGTAGTCTGATCCTCACTAATTATGACACTTTTCTGGTGGTTCTCCATTAATTTCCACTTGTGAAACCACTATAGCTATGGGCTGTGCGCAGGATTATGTGAGCAGAGTATTCAGGCCTTACACATGTCATAATAACAATGACACACGGCAATGCCTGAACATCCACACTGCCCCGCTCGTTCTACACCATCAGATGTAATTCTGTTCTCCTCGTATACAAAGAGGCTCATCACAGGCTACATCTAATGACATTACTGTGCTTCAGTTCATAAAAAAATGCACAATGATTTAAAGGCAATGTAGCCAAGACCTCCAGACCTCTATTTTTCACATATTGTTTGACCTCCACGTCTATTCCGTACATTCGGTTTAGCAGAATTAGGAACGTCGCCCCTCCCATGACAAGCGAGCGGTTTATGTAAATCAGGCTCTCTGCAGCACACAATGTCGGAGAACGTGCTCCTGCTGATCGTCACTTAGGTGCAGAGGAGGCAGGGAAGGAGAGGATGAAAAACAGATTATCCTAATAATATAGAGACATACGGGTGCTAAACAGAAGCAGCCTTATACAGGGTGGGCCAGTGTACACTGTACTGTGCATATACAGCATCCCTGCAGCTGACACTGCACACAAGAGATCAAGCTACACAGACAGAAGAGGGGATGACGGGATCACTGCAATAAAAAATCCTCGCCTAAAAGACCATAGGCTGCCATGTATTAGTCTTCATTACTTTGCAGCCTTCTGACAATGGTAGCGGGCTGCAGTTCACCAAATGTGGGCAATAATGTAATCTGATGATATATGAAGAGCTGCTGAGGGGGAGCAAGGACCACTCCAGCCTGTGTATTTTAACAGCTCCTTCTTTATCAGCCCCTCCACCCCTTTTCCATTAACCATGACACTTCCAATATATGCTGGCTCAGCTCTTTTTTTTTTTCTGCAGTAACCATGCCAACTGTACCTGCCTCAGTATTATATTATATAGCCGTCGGCAGTCACGTTACCGACTCAATAACAGACCGTTACCTTTTTTTTTTTCTTTTTTTAGAGAGATTTTGCAAGGCGGCGCTCAGCTATATCCCCGTATACTGATAATTAACTGGAAAGCACAGAGCTCGGCACACCAGACTCACATCAGCGCCATATTGTGTTAGCTATTAGCGCTTCTCGCAACAGCCGGCAGTATAATAATGTGAGAATGGGTAATAGTCTAATTTAGGGCAAAAAAAAAAAAAAAACCTTTTAATTCAGCTTCAGTTTAGAAACACATGTAGTGTGATACTATTTCGAAAATTGTCCCCCTTTACGTGGTGTAAGTAAATGTTATATACATAATACATATCTACGTTCCGTTAATGCTGTCATAACCCCTTTTTAATTACTCCAGGGCCCCTTGTATGGAGTGAGTTCAGGAGATAAGCCGACAACATATCCAGCAAATACTGGCTGTATTATACAGCTGGCATTTATCTGTCAGCAGCAACCAGAGCTGGCTCTGATCACTGCTGATTGACAGTGGCATTTAAATGATTAAAGGGGTTATCGGGACTAAAAATATGCCCAAGCACCAACAGGCAGGTAGTCGCTGCCTACTTGCCTGTTTGGCCCAGAGCCGTTCATGGCCAGCACAGAGCGGTCACAGACCGCTCCTGCGGTAAATTCAGCTGCTTCTGCGGACGTCATGTCAACAGAGCGGCTGCTTCTTCTCCGCTCTGCTCTGTTGACAAGGCGGGACTTTGATGTCATTCTGATTTACAGCCGGATTCCCCCTGCCTAACTTGGGGAGCCATCTGTCAATCAGAATTATGCTGTAAGCCACTCCCTGTCGACAGAGCAAGGCGGAAAAAAAGCAACCGCTCTGTCGACATGACATCAACAGAGGCAGCTGGACCGCTCTGTGCCGGCGATGAACAGCGCCAGGCACAACAGGCAGGTAGGTAGTAACTACCTGCCTGTTAGAGCGTAGACATGTTTTTTAGTTTGTCCACAAAGTCCCGGATATACCCTTTAATCACTATCTCAATTATTTAAACGTTGTGACTGCTAGTGCACACGCGAACCAGCCCGCCCGTCAGCCCTGCACGACATGATCATAGGGTGCCAAAGGGTTGTCATTGCAGATGTTGACAAATGACTTAGTCCCCAATGTGAAGCAGTAGTATTGCAGTACATTGAAAGAAGAGATCAAATGTTAGCAGGGTCAAGTCCTCTAAGAGGACTAAAAATAAAAATATATATATTTTTAAAGATACAAAAATTTTAATCACCCCCAGCCTTTCCCAATTGAAAAAAAAACAACACTTCGTATTGCCATATAAGTCCAATCTATCAAAATATAAAACTTATTACCCCATACAGTACATGCCGTAAAGAGAAAAAAAAAACTAAAAACTACAGAGCTGCAGTTCTTCGGACGCCCCACCTCCCTAAAGTAATAAGCGATTGAAGTGTCGTAGGAAGTATGCCGAAAGGAATCAATAAAACGTCAGCTCACCACGTAAAAAAGAAGCCTTCCCTAACATGGCTGCATCACCAGAAAATTGGCGACACAAACCAAATTTGTATGTATTTTTGCTTCCCTAAAAAATTTTTCCAATTTTTGTAACCAATAAAAAAAAATACACTATAAAAAAGACCTATGAATGATGTTACCAGGTCACTTTTACTACCCACTCAACAGTGTAAAACAAACCTCAAAAAAGAAACAAATGGTAGAATTCTGTTTTGTTTTTTCTTTTTTGATTTTTCACCATTTCTTTGCGCTTAGATTTTTTTTTTGCTCTCGGTATATTATGTGGTAAAGCAAATGGTGTCATTCAAAACGAAAACTCAGTATGCAAAAAAACATCTTCCATTTACAATAATGGACATTGCAGCAGAACCACGACAGACCCCACTGTGAGCCAAAGGGGTCCCATAGCGTGCTACTGGTATCCGTCATCCAATGGATTTGACAGCGTTGAGGTTCCATTAGATAACGAGACCAAACGTGTGTAAATTTACAGCTTAAGAGAATTTCTCCTAATATATGCATAAAATAACTGTAGATAAAAGTTGTTTTTATTCCATTAAGTGTTAAAAAAAAATACTATGGGCTAGTTCTTGGAAAGCTGGGTGAGAACCAAATACAACCGCCCAAATGGATGTGATATTATTATTTTTTTATTATTAATATTTATTTCTATAGCACCATTGATTCCATGGTGCTGTACATGAGAAGGGGTTACATACAAATGGGAATACATACATATGGGAATACTATATACCGTAAGATGGCAAATTCCCATTCAGGAGTCTGGATATGCTACTGGGAGCTATACTGGATAAAAGCCAAGAAATGGCTAGATACAAGAGGTTGACCGAAAAAAATAAAAAAACTACAGTAGCTTCAATAAACCGAAAAACTCTGATGTGGTAGATAATAAATCCAGTTTATACAAAGAAAAGAAGGGGATTCATAGCAAAGATCATAAAGGCCCACAATTTACACAGGACAGAAGGCCCAGGAGACTTGGTTCTCTCCTCCAAACCCAACTCCTTGTCTACATGATGGTCACCTAGGGCTGGGTGCTCTCTCTGCCATGGTCTACCACGGTGTTACGCATGTCCAGTAATAACCCAATGCTGGATTTCACAATAATACAGATTAAAACAAATACTCACTTTTTAATGGCTGGTAGATGGTAGCATTTTCTGGCCATGGCTCTACAGCTGTGAAAGAAACAGAAAGAAAAATGTAAAATTTGAGACTGAAACTTTGGAAAGTTAGTCTATTAAAACGATCCTTAAAGGTGGTATCATTTCACAAGATCTTGATGACCTAACTTCATGATAGGTCATTAACATCCGATCGGTTGGGATCCAACAGTCATCAATCCACCAATCAGCTGCTATAAGCTCTGTATTGGAGCTGTTCTCTTGAATAGGAGTTGCTCTGCAGCACCCAGCAGCGACTGCTACACACTGAATATAGCTGTGCTGCTCTGATCAAAAGGTTTACATCCAGCTGCTGATCCATGGGATGCCAGGTGACAGACTCGCACCAATCTGATATTAATGACCTAAACATGGAATTGGTCATCAATAGTTTGTAAACCGGACAACCCTACAGTCAGGATTGTAGCTATTTACCCTCCAGGTTGAAAATATGGCTATTTACAGAGGTTTAAAATTAGAAGACATTTCTTTGTTATGCCCGATAACGACCAGCATCCTCATTAGAACAATAATGGGATCCAGATCAAACCCTCCAGTCTATGGTCAGCCTAAGTAAGGAGCTAAACAGGATGACAACCAGTACACGGGTGACCACAAACCTTAGGTAACTGTCACCTTAACCCTCTCAGAGGATTGGGCATGATGAAATCCAACAATCCTGCATTGATATATGGGGTCAGGTGTCTGATAAATAGTGGTCCAGTTCAGTTTCACCACCACTGGTGCACAAAGACCAGCAAAACCCATATTACTTCTACCAGAATTATAATGTAGTATGGTGGTAGGTAGAATGCCTATAGCTCCATAATAAAGGATATGTGATAAACTGCAGGTTACTGGGGATCCTACTACTGAGACTCTTACTGATCCTGAGAACCAGGTTTGGAAATGCCCCATAGGAATGGAGCGGCGGTCACACAAGGACACCATGGGCACCCTCCATACATACAAGCAAAGAATGACTAACGCAAAATGGTGGTTATTTCTACTCATTCTCTGTATAGGGGCTTTTAAGATCCTGACATTTATAAAGTAATATCCATTACCATCATCAGAAACAAAGGTTTTCCGCATTCAGATTAAAAGGAAATCTGTCAGTAAGATCAAATGCCTCAAACCGCAGGTCTTTGAAATGTAAATCCATTGACACCTTTATATCTTCTATCTGCTGCTGCATTCTGGAGAAATCAGCGGTTTAATTTAAATGCAAATGAGGCACTGAGTGCTCTGGGCGTGACGGAGCACTTCCCAAGCCTCTGCCCTCTGAGGTTGTTTCCCTGCCCAGTACCAGACTTTTTTCTGTAGCTTGATTGATAACTCACTGTCTGTGTGACATCAAATGCCAGACAAAATATTCAGACAGTGAGCCATCACGCAAACTAAAAAGGTTATTGCCAGGCAAGGAAACAACCTCGGGGGAAGCAGAGGCTGGGGAAGTGCTCTGGCAAGCACCAAAACTCAATGCCTCATCTGCATAAGAATTACAGCTCAGGAATGCAGCAACAGATAGAAGATATAAAGGTGTTGATGGATTTCTATCTCTAAAGCCTCCATGCCCGTATATGTGGTTTGGTGGGGTTCATCTTACCGACAAATTCCCTTTAAGTAAAAATTATGTCAGTATCGGAGCATTGGAAGGTCAGATTATTAAGTAATTATCCTATCAATGTGAAGAGCGATCAACCGGCACTTTTGGAAAGCAGTTTACAGCAAGGGGTTTCACTGTTCTTCTCCACTGGTCAATTAAAACACAGACCCCCTCACAGAACAAAAACACCTTGAAATCCCTTACATTTTATCTCGACTGGCACGGCGAGGGTTACGAGAGACACAGAAAACATGCAGCATCACTCTTCTGAATTGTGAGCGCAGAGGTGAACAACATTTGCAGAACAGTAGGCATGGAAATTACACATTGCTACCGCTCTGTCATATTTCCAATCCATCAACTTGATTAATGTTATAATAACTCCATATAAACTTATCATTCACGCTGTAATGAAGTCAAACCCTGCTTTCTTCTTGGACTACTAAGCTCCTCAAGGCATCTGCACAGGTAAATACAATGGTGGCCGTAAGTCTCAGCATCCTGTGCATTCAATTAACAGATATTAGGGCCTTAACGAGAGCCCATATTATCAGCATTCATACGAGTTAATTTGGGAACCTATCAGTATGTTTATTCCATATGGAAGTAGTGGTATGGGTGTTTAGGCACTCATACCACCAAAAAATATACCTTTATTGTAGAGATCTGATGTGGCAGTCGTGAGAATTCTAGTGTAGAAGCCATATTCAAATCAGATGGGAAGTGCACTAGAGGCGTGTCACTGCACCTGGACATATCACTGCAACTGCACTGAAACACCCCCCCCGTGCACTCTCAGCCTGATTTGCATATGCACTGTATGCTAGATTTCAGATCTATACAAAACAATTTTATTGGGGGACAAGGGGTATACAGCTATACACTCAAACAAAAAAGGCAGCACTATCAGCATATCTGAAATATGAAAAATGAATTGCATTAAAGCTTTAGAAATATGAAAAATTGAGAAAGCTTAGCACATAAAATGGCCAATTTATGTGTACCTGGAAGCCACGTTAAGGCATTTGTCGTTTTCCAGGACCTAAAGCTAATGCCAATCTTCGCTTAGTCTAAAGTCTTCATCTATTATGGGAACCTATGAATCCTCTCTTAGCCGCAGGCATTTTAATCACAGCAGGGCCACTACCCCTCCACAGAGATGTAGATTTCAGTCTAAAGAGAGGATTCATAGGTTCCCATACAGATGAAGACTTTAGTCTAAGCGAGGATTGGCAGTAGGCTTAGGTCCTGGAAAATGAAACGCCTTAACGTGGCTTCCAGGTACACATAAGTTGGCAATTTTATGTGCTAAGCTTTCTCAATTTTTCATATTTCTAATGCAATTCATTTTTCATATTTGCATGCTATGGCGCTACAGAGTGCTTCCTTTATTGTTTGAATGTAAATGGGTTGGTGACTCTATGTTAAGCACCTCTTCACACTTAGTTTATGTTTGGATGTGACAGTTTTTTAAAATTTACACAGCTATACAAACATGCTGACAGGTTCCCTGTAAAGGTTTGGCCAATTCTGGACAAGCCATTTATATAAGGGAGAAGGTCCAATAGTGCAATCCAAGCACCAAAGTGATTTACACCAGGATAATTTGCAATGATGTGATTAATGACAAATGCCCCCGATGACATAGATAGCTCATCTGTTAGGTCAATCAAAAACTGTGACCCCACAGAACCTAAGCTGCTGTTTCCATATTGGGATCCCTTCTAGTTTCTCAAATACAGAAAGAGAGGGAGACACCAAGGGCAATAGGGTCTTATCTGCTGGAGATATTGGTCTAGGTGAGAGGTAAAGGAATTGCTCACCTTTTGGGATTGTTTAACCCACAACTGAGGAATCAAGGTGCATCAGCTGTGCAGTATTCTCAGATTGGGAAACACCGCAGTATAGACCAACTGGTGGAGGATAGGAGTAGTAGTCTGCGCTAGATTCAATAAATCCGGAAGCTGTGATGAGGGATTAGATCATGCGGTTTCTTCTCAATGCGTTTCGAAGTTGAATCAACTTCTTCATCAGGAGAATCACAATGTTTGCAACCACATTGTAGTTCTCCTGATGAAGAAGTTGGCTCAACTTCGAAACGCGTTGAGAATTAACTGCTCATCTCTATTAGGCCATGTGCATATAGTGTTTTTGCTGAGTTTTTTGGAGCACAAACTTACTTTATGAGGATTTTGGACAGTTTCTGCTCCACAAACTCCTCAAAAAAAGTCAGCGTGAACACACCCTTACTCAGGTCTTTATTTCAAGACCAATAGAACCATAGATCAACAGCACAGAAATAGGGCTACAAGTGGCACAGCTGTAAATGGGGCTACAAGCGGCACATACGTTGGTTATATTTAACATTTTTAGATTACGCGATTGTGTCAAAATGAAAGATAAGTGCTTTTCCATCTATCATGATGATCACTCAGAAACAAGTACATCCTAACAAAAGCTGGCTTGCGTAAAGGGGTCTTTAGATGTGTATATCATGCGTATAGGTTGTAAGTGTATAACAACTGCCTGTTTCCTCAAATTAATCAGGCGGCTCTAAACAATTATAAAATGCATTTTCCATTAGTGATAATCTATACGGGAAATATATGGTAATTGTATATCCTCTAAACATCAGTCAGTTCCACCCACATTTGTAAAAGGGCAGATCAATTTTAGAGGGGATACCAACAATCAATAGACTAAAACGCCACAATACTAGGGGTCAACACATGCAGATAGACAGGGCTGATCGTCCATTGGCGCGGCGAATAGATGAACTCGGCTTCTCTTAGCTAAAGATGTTCTGTGGTCAGGAATTACTTGAAGATCCATCAAGGTTTTTCAACACTCGACAGAAATACAAAGCGGCTTCGTGAGGAACTTAAAACCCCCTAAGGATAATATTTGTTTTTCCAAGACGAAGACAATTTATCATATTGATGGTAATATACATGTTCCTTGATATTTAACGGATAGAAAATTCATTACGCACTTCACCCGACTAAGTAGAAGACATTTTCTAATAACTTACAGTCTCTACTGCATTTTTGGGGCTTTATTAAATTGATTTACAAGACCAAGAAAATTAGTCTGAAGCTATTTTAATAGAAGTTTCCAAGTAAGAATGTTTGTTGAGATATATTGATGATTAAATGTTCACTTGCCAACCGGGAGGAAACGGAGAACACAGACAATTTTATAGCAGAATCTATTACATCTTAATGCTTTCCTAATTAATCAGAAGAAGAATTGGATAGCTTATAAAATAAACATCTAAAAGTGATTACTAAGCATGTGTTATATGGTATTATCATAACAGAACAGGCGCACACAACCTTCCTTACATAAGGATCCTACTGTTAGAAGCAGGGTGGATAAAAATCAATGATTTTTTTAAAAAAATCAAAAAAATCGGATTTTTTTGATTTAAATCGGATTTTTTTGATTTAAATCGGATTTTTTTCAATAAACTGCTTTTTGAGGAAAATATTTTACCATCCAAAGGTTCTTCCATCATGAGATAAAGCTGAGTTGTTTAACTCAGTACAATAAAGGCTGTATATGTGATATTGTAAATTTAAGATGAGAGGTACAATGGTGAGTAGGAAGATATAAACACCTGTCGCACAAAAAATCAGCACATCTGAATCCAAAAAGTGGTCTATCAAGCACAGTATATCAGATAATGTTGAAATAAATCAGTCAATTTAGTATCCGGACAGGAAAACAATATATATTCCCAAAGTGGGGTAATATATCATTCCATATAATATGTGGGATAATTAATCCATCATATCCTGCCTGGAGCATAAATGTGCCAAAGAGTAAGACAGATAGATCTGATATGGCATTAGAGAGAAGAGGGGGACAGAAAAAAGAAAGAAAATCCCCCCCACACATCTACCAGCTCCTGTGAGGTGCCATGTCAGCTGCGGAAAAAGATGCTGGAAAGTGCTTACCCATATTGGGGAAATGTAACGGACCAGGTACGTGCCCCGACGCACGTTTCGCTCCTTGAGCTTCCTCGGGGGGCAGTGTGTCTTACTCTTTGGCACATTTATGCTCCAGGCAGGATATGATGGATTAATTATCCCACATATTATATGGAATGATATATTACCCCACTTTGGGAATATATATTGTTTTCCTGTCCGGATACTAAATTGACTGATTTATTTCAACATTATCTGATATACTGTGCTTGATAGACCACTTTTTGGATTCAGATGTGCTGATTTTTTGTGCGACAGGTGTTTATATCTTCCTACTCACCATTGTACCTCTCATCTTAAATTTACAATATTGTGAACATTTTAGTAATATTTGTTAATAAAGTTTGTATCTTTTATATATATTATTGCCTCATGTCTCTATTTGGGCTGGAAGCTCTAATTCTTTGTGGTATATTAAATGATAGAGAGTTGCCCTGTTCCATTTTGGAACTATGTTTAAACATGTCACCCAGAGTTCTGGTTTAATCAAAAAAAGGCTGTATATGTGTAACATTCACAATGCCATGCTCTTCCAGAGGTTTCTGTAGGATTAGTGGGCAGTTTCTCTCCTATGTTATCACAGACGCTCGCTTTACTTACGCAGTTCTCAAAAGCGGAATTTGACTCCAGCCTCTTCTTCACGGCAAAAATGTTACAACATGAACAGAGTTGAGAAAAAGACCTTAATCCTATTGTTCTACAAACCTATGAATACAGAATCAACCCCTTCAGTGCCAAGTCCAAGAAGTTAGACAATGTTTCTGATTGTTTGGAGTGGAATAGATCTGCACAACACAAGAAGAATGTGAATCTAAGTGTGAGGAGGAGGAAGGGCAAGCAGACAAGAAAATGATCACGTGTGACTTCTCTCCTCCGTTACTAGGTGTTTGTAATAACAGAGGATGTAGTTTAGGCTCACAGAGCGGAGCCATTTTGTTGGGGACTGCCAGTGATACTGACAGTAGGCTGTCACTGAGGACGACCGGCAGCATCTATTCTGTTAGTCCATGCTGCTCGCTGTATTATAAACTGAGCACAGATACGTGGAGAGTATCACACACTGGGATTATTCACAGCACATGACACACTGCATGTATCTAGATACAGGGCTGAGTGTAGTGTATCGCATTATGGGATTAGATACACCGGTCTGGGGCATATCGCACTTGATGAAATTAGATACACCAGTCTGGGGCGTATCGCACATGATGAAATTAGATATACCGGTCTGGTAGAAACTTTGATTTAAATCACTGATTTAAATCAAGCCTTACTGACTAGTGATTTAAATCGTGATTTAAATCGTGATTTAAATCAGTTTGATTTAAATCAAATCCACCCTGGTTAGAAGACTGTCCATTTACGACAACCTCTGTTCAGAAGCCCAATTTCATAAAGGGTGGTCCCCAACACCAGACAATTAGTTCTAGACAAGCGTTACTGACATGACCGACTTTCACACAAAGTGGCAAAATGAGAAGAGAGCTTCTAGACTCTGAGTAGAGGAAGAAAATGTCACAGACACTCCCAAGGGCTCGCCAACTCCCTGAGAAAGCAGCAATTCTGATCGGGAGCTTGTGCGCAACATCAGGATCCTCCATTCATAGATGGATCCCCAGCAACCAACAAAATATTATTCATAAAGGAAAGGGGGGCTAGGATATTCATTTTTCAGCACATTGCAGTTAAACATCTCTACAATGATCATTATAAAAAAAAATTGGCACATATGTATTTTGTGCAGTCCAAGTAATAACAACTACAGATGGGCAAACCAGTACTTATCGAGAATAGAGAGAGGAGAGAAAAGAGAAGAGAGAGTAAAAAAAAGGAGAAAAAGAGAGAGAAGAGAAAAGAGAAGAGAGAAAAGAGAAGAAAAGAGAGAAAAGAGAGAGAAAAGAAGAGAAAAGAGAAGAGAGAGAGATGAGAAGAGAGAAAGAGAAGAGAAAAGAGAAGAGAAGAGAAAAGAGAAGAGATAAAAAAGGAGAAAAAGAGAGAGAAGAGAAAAGAGAAGAGAAAAGAGAACAAAAAAGAAAAAAGAGAAGAGAAAAGAGAAGAGAAGACAGAGTAGAAAAGAGAAGAGATTAAAAAAAGGAGAAAAACAGAGAAGAGAGAAGAGAAAAGAGAAGAGAGAAGAGAGAGAAGAAAAGTTTGACGAGAAGAGATAAAAGAAAAGAGAAGAAAAGTTTGACGAGAAGAAAAAAGAGAAGAAAAAAGAGAAGAAAAAAGAGAAGAAAAAAGAAGAAAAAAAGAGAAGAAAAAAGAGAAGAAAAAAGAGAAGAAAAAAGAGAAGAAAAAAGAGAAGAAAAAAGAGAAGAAAAAAGAGAAGAAAAAAGAGAGAAGAGAAGAGGAGAGAAGAGAAAGAGAAGAGAGAGAAGAGTGACGAGAAGAGAGAAAAGAAAAGAGAAGAAAAGAGAGAAGAGAAGAGAGAAAGAAGAGAAAAGAGAAGAGAAAAGAGAGAGAGAAGAGATTAAAAAAGGAGAAAAACAGAGAAGAGAGAACAGAAGAGGAGAGAAGAGAAAAGAGAAGAGAGAGAAGAGAAGAGAGAGAGAAGAGAGAGAGAAGAGAAAAGAGAAAGAATTTTCCAGCTATAAAGTCCGGGTCACCATTAGAATGGGGATGGGGTTTGGGTTCTGGTTCAAGTTCAAGTTCACTTCTGGTACCAGAACCGATCTATGGAATAAAGTTTGGGTTGGATACCAGAATCTGAACTTCCACAGGTCCGCTCATCCCTATTTATAACCTAATCACAGGATAGCTGACAGTTGTATTATCCATGGCTGCTACACTGAAGGGAACTCCTATAATCAACAGATTAGGGGCTCAAAGTCAAGCACATGCGCTGCCGCTCCATTGTGGCTGACAGTTGATTTAATCCGCCCCTTAGAATTTGAATGGACCAGCAACAAGCATGTTCCCCCATATCTCCATTCACACCCACTCTAGTGATCCGAGGGGCCCTTATAGGTTATATATTTATCTCCATCTGCTGTGGAGAGGTGTTTTTTTAATTGATAATCTCTATAACTGTAGTGGGAGCTATGTAAAGCCTGGGTCTCACATGGCGATACACCAGCGATCCCGACAATGATCAGGATCGCTGCTGAGCTGTCAAACAGGCAGCTCAGGCAGCGATCAGCACAGCGACACTGCGGGTAAACATCGCTTAGTTACCCGCAGTGTACGTTGGATACCAGCGCCCTGATGCAGGGAGCTGGTAACCAAGGTACACAACGGGTTTCCAGGCGCTGCGCGGTGCCTGGAAACCCGCTGTGTACCTTGGTTACCAGCTCCCTGCATCAGGGCGCTGGTATCCAAGGTACACAGCGGGTTTCCAGGCACAGCCCCGCGCCTGGAAACCCGCTGTGTACCTTGGTTACCAGCAGATCGCTGGTCTCCCGCCTGTCACACAAAGCGATGCGTGCCTGTCAGCGGGAAACCAGCGATCAAAAAATGTCCAGAACATTCAGCGACGATCAGCGATACCCAGCAGGGGGGCTGATCGTCGCTGAATGTCACACACAGCGATATCACTGGGAGCTCGCTGTTGCGTCACAAAACTAGTGACTCAGCAGCAATCTCGCTAGCGAGATCGCTGTGTGAGACGGGGGCTTAATGCTACGTGTCCTCTGCCGTAACGTGTGAACATGCCACTACTCATGCCATCATATCAGGATATCAGCTGATCAGAGCCGTCCGATCCCACCAAGGACAACATCTGCAGGGAGTTTGTAAGGATTTCCTCCGGGTTCTCCAATTTCCTCCCACACAGCAAATCTGAGACAGACTGGTGGCTAAGGATGTTCTACCTGCAAGGTCATAAGTGGCAAATTTTTTTATCTTACTTTATATCCACGGTCTATTTTTATTTATTCTTTTTTTTTTTTTTTTTAACGCCGCCATACGGTTCTACAGCTATAAGCCTTTTTTATTTAGTCATCATTTTTATGGTCTTTACCAAAGGGGAGCTGCTCGCAGGGTAATAATGCAGAGGAGCCTAAAGATACGCCGCTAGAGTCTCCAATGAGTGATGCCACATTGGCAAACAACATAAAATTAGCATTTCGGGCACACTAAGCCAAAGACCCATATCTTTGGAATCGTATGGCAGATTTTTAAAAAGAAAAAATAAATAAATCCGAGAAGCAGCAAGAATAAAATAAAAGCAAAAACTGGCCACTATATCTAGTGACAGGTCTTCTTTATAAAGTAGTATTCATAGGGCAGCATAGCAACCGGCATGTCCCAAATATTTCCAATCAAACCCTGATGGCCACTGCGTTACGGTAACCAAGGCGGAAAACCGCTTAGCAACATTAATTCATTCTCCATTGCTTATTAATAGGATTTTTAGATGGAGAGGCTCCTTAACTATTGTCAACCAGAACAGGAATTGTTAATGAGGGTTTAAAGAACACGTTGGTAATTTCAAAGGTGGGCATTTTATTCCCCGAGCATAAATTTCTGTTTCTCCATGTGTAAAATGGTGAGAAATTTCCCTGAGATGATTAACTACTGCACGGGCTCTTGCAAAATATCAATAGCGAGAAAGCAGATCGCACAGTCGAGAACTCAGTGGCTCCAGAAAGCCATATCTCATTAAAATTATAAGACCGTGCAGCCAGAAAGAACACAATTAGGAGTGTTTTGATTGGCTGACTTGCTAGTCCGGACATGCCGACCGGTTTCATAGCGCAGAGGCTTAACGGACTGATTCACCGCTCCCCATTTCATTACTCCAAATCTCAATTTCCTCCGCTGATTCTCAAACTACCCAACACCAAGTCCAAGCCAAAAAGGTTAACTATTTACACGGACATGCAATCGCTGCTAAATATTTCCAACACCGCAATATAGATCAGTCTCCCCTATGGTTTCAGCTACAGGTGGATCCGATGAGGTCTAGGTTCTCTCCGGGGGTGAAGGCTTAATCCATTTTGGCTTAAAATTATTGACTAACAAGGTCATCGGACAATTATCGGAATTCTTTTCTACTAAGTTGGGATCGGCACACGCAAGTTTGGTACGGGATGTAAGGAGAACACACAAACTAAAGGAATAGACCTTGAAAACAGAGACCGGGTTCTTAATTGCTGTTTATTCAAATTAATGAAAATTTATCACAGTGGAAGGAATCGCAAAAGCAGTTTTGGTCAAGGCCGATAATAAACGTGTTTTTAAAACAGCAATTCTATGAGGAAGAGAGTACGGGTCGGTTACTTGCAAAGATGGCCCAGGCCCCCATAAAAACACTTTCATATATCAATTGAGGGACATAGAGAGTAATATGGCCGTCAGACCCCAGATATACTTAAGGTCTTACATAGCTTCTATCTAATCTATATTTGTCTAAGGTCAATTACTCACTAGACGATTTTTTGGACTACAGCCCCGTCACACACTGCCATCTCGCTAGCAAGATCGCTGCTGAGTCACTAGTTTTGTGACGTAGCAGCGATCTCCCCAGCGATATCGCGGTGTGTGACATTCAGCGACGATCAGCCCCCCTGTTGGGTATCGCTGATCGTCGCAGAATGTCTGGACATTTTTTTGCTCGTTGGTCTCCTGCTGGCCAGCATGCATCGCTGCATGTGACAGGCGGGAGACCAGCGATCCGCTGGTAACCAAGGTACACATCGGGTTTCCAGGCGCTGGGCGGCGCCTAGAAACCCGATGTGTACGTTAGATACCAGCGCGCTGCTGCAGGGGAGCTGGTAACCAAGGTACACATCGGGTTTCCAGGTGCCGCGCAGAGCCTGGAAACCGAATGTGTACCTTGGTTACCAGCTCCCTGCACCAGCGGGCCGGTATCCAACATACACTGCGGGTAACTAAGCGACATGTGATGGGGCCCGTACCTCTTGGGGATAATGCTCCCTTGTCAGGAGGATAAAGATGGATATTTTTTAGATTAGACAATTTCCTCGGAAGAAGTTCGATAGGTTGTTGGGAAAATGGCTAATGATAAGGCCCCTGGATCGGATGGCCTTCAGATAGAAATCTATAAACATTTTGGGGAAGGACTGCTATCAAACTACCTGGAAATGATTAATAATGCATTTTATCATTGGCATTACCAGAGTCGTTATATGAGGTGGCAATCGTTGTTCTGCACAAGGAATGAAAAGATAGAGAATTACCTGATTCTTACAGGCCCATCTTACAGCGGACAACAAATGTTAAAATACTGGCTAAAATTCTTGTTTCCTGACTGTACGGTTATTGAATGAGTAATTCATCCAGACCAGGCTGGCTTTATGCCTGCTAAGTCAACTGCTATAAATGTACGTAGGCTTTTTTAAAATTCGCAAGCGGCACAAGTGGATACTAGTTACAATGCCACCAAAGCATTTGATAGTGTCGAATGGCCTGAATGCATGGGGTGTTATGGTGTTGTGTAGGAATAACACTGCTGACACTGTCACTTCGCTAGGCAGCACAGTCACTCGACAGCACAGTGCAGCTTAACAAGTGTGCACAGCAGCAGCCATACAAATCTAAGTACCCCCCAAAAAATAGGGGATGTGATCAAAGGGAAACGTTCTGTTCACTGAAAAGTCCCGTCCACAGGATCTGAAATTCACAGGCTATTGAACAACAACATTTTTTTTGGTAACTTTTATAGTCAGTCAATGTGGTTCCCCAATGTTTGTGTACACAAGCCCTACAGTACCTGTACTTTCACTATGGTTTTTAGGCACTTAACACCCATTTAAGCGAGCTGATAATCGGCGAATAAGCGCGGTAACTTTTAACGATCGCAGTCGGCCGTGTGAGTGCACCTTTACAGCAATCCGTGTAAACTGAAAACTGCAATGTCACACCAGCATATTGCACTCAACAACTTTCAATGTACTGCAGAAACTGATTTAAATGGGGTTGTCAACGTTTCGGGACAATTTTTTTTATTTATTTATTCTACTAATTTGGAGGCATTTGGGGCTAAAAATCATTTTTGCAATTGGTTTACATTAAACAGCTTGCACCGTTTGCCTTCTACAATCTCCATATTGTACTGTCTATTGCTGGCTGCTGAATGAGTTAACAGAGAACTAGTCATTCAGCCCCCTATGCTAGGACAGTGTGACTGAGAGTTTCTAACTCTTTCTGAGCGGATTTATGACCACAGACAAAGTTGAGTGTACAAGAAAACATAAGAGCCTGTTATAAAGCAAAATGGTGCAAAATTTTTAATGACTTACATGTGATTAAGTAAAAAATAAATATGTTGCCAAAGGTGGACAATCTCTTTTATTGCCAAAAAAAAGCATCAACACCCGGCACAGCCGCCCGCTCTCGGACACGAGTGTGCGGCTGCATGTATTTCTATGCCGCCGCGCACTCGGGTCCGAGAGCGGGCGGCCGTGCCGGGTGTTGATGCGAGAAAGTCGGGTGTTGATGCGAGAAAGTCGTGCGACTAACTCGCATCAAACTCGGCAGTGTGACGCCAGCCCAAGAAGTAAGAAGGCCACTACCTCCTCCAAAGCAGGTGCAATTATGCATTATGATGAGATATTGGGCAGAAAAGGATCCATATACTGGTCTTGACCAGGGCCCTCTTATATAGGGTCGAAACGTTGCATGATGGCAGAATAAAATTTTGGATTTTTTCATCACCTGGATTGGATGCTGCTTCTTTTTTTATGCTGCATTGTTCTATTTTCCAATAGGGCCATTGGACTGGAGCGGGCACCCCAATATTGATCTGCTGTTGGCTATTATTTCTAGGGCCCTCTTCTGTCTGTGTCCGCTCCAGGTGACAATTTCACTATATTGTTGTGTAGCCCAAACCTGAGGTGTGAATCTGTGGCTTCCAGTGACAGCCAGCAGAACTATGAATGAAGCTCCAGAGTTAAGTGAAAGGCACAGTAATAAAATTATTCGAATAATCAAGGCAATACTGGAAATCCTGAAAACATGAGATGTGGGGGGCCGCCAGGGCAGGAGCGCAAGACCTGCGGGGGGCCAGAGCACAAGACCAGTGGGGGGCCGTGAGGACTGGAGCACAAGACCTGCGGGGGGCCGCGAGGACTGGAGCACAAGACTTGTGATGGTCCGTGTGAACTGGAGCACCAGACGTGGGGGGCCGCGAGGACTGGAGCACAAGACTTGTGGGGGTCGGCGTGAACTGGAGCACAAGACGTGTTGGGCCGTGAGGACTGGAGCACAAGACTTGTGGGGGTCCGCATGAACTGGAGCACAAGACATGTGGGGGGTCGCGAGGACTGGAGCACAAGACCTGTAGGGGGGCAGCGAGGACTGGAGCACAAGACCTATAGGGGGCAGCGAGGACTGGAGCACAAGACCTGTAGGGGGGCAGCGAGGACTGGAGCACAAGACCTGTAGGGGGGCAGCGAGGACTGGAGCACAAGACCTGTAGGGGGGCAGCGAGGACTGGAGCACAAGACCTGTAGGGGGGCAGCGAGGACTGGAGCACAAGACCTGTAGGGGGGCAGCGAGGACTGGAGCACAAGACCTGTAGGGGGGCAGCGAGGACTGGAGCACAAGACCTGTGGGGGAGCCGCGAGGACTGGAGCACAAGACCTGTGGGGGGGCCGCGAGGACTGGAGCACAAGACCTGTAGGGGGGCCGCAAGGACTGGAGCACAAGACCTGTGGGGGGCCGCGAGGACTGGAGTCTAGGAAACACTGCTCTATAGTAAGGGCATGATCATGAGTCTTTTTTTTCTGCATGTAAACCACAGTGGAAATTACATGCGTTTTTAGATGTCTGTTTTTTATGTTAAGCAACTGGGGAATGAGGAAAAACTGCTGTAAACACTCTGAAAGAACTGACATGCTGATTTTTTTTTAAACTGCCACAAAGTTACAAAATGCAAGGAAAAACGCACTGTGTGAATGAGATTTTAGAAACGCTCATTCATGTTGCTGTTGCTGAAAAAAAAGCTGCATCGTTTTACAGGATAATAAAAATGCATCAGAAGTGTAAACAAGCAGGAAGACCTCTCACACTGAGCTAACAGACTGGCTACTGGTCATATTAGCCACCTGACGCGTTTTCTGAGGCTCTGGAGGCGGCACTGTATTGGCCCTGTGGTAATACAAGTCCCAGCAAATATCGCTCATCCCATAATGGCTCCTCAACACTGTCCACCTGTGATGAATGTTGTGCCTGCAGGTAGCACTGTGGTGGGTATACTGTGCGCCATATCAGCGCTTTACACACAGTCTGTACCGCAGGCGCAGCGCCATTACCTGCTATCTGCGACACAAAGGCGTCTGTAACCAGAGACATTGCAGGAATCCTCCGCGCACACGCAAGGTTAAGGTCACATTAACAGGAAGTCAACCATGGGATGACAGCAGACGCGGGACTACTTCCTTCCATATCCAAGGTAACGGGGACGCTATTCAATGTTGTTTGTTTGCTACTCAATAAAGTTTATTTAAAAAAAAAAACTTGTCAATGCACTGAAGAGAAGGCCGGGAGATCACGTGACTGGAAAGGCGGCGAAATCGCCAGCGCCATTTTTGTTTTGGGCAAAGCAAGAGAATTGAGGAGGATTATTGTGGAAAGTCAGGAGATTTTTTACACCATTTTTACCTTTTTCAATATTTATTCGTTGTTTGTAATGGGAGCGACGCTAGAGTCTTGTTAGTTTTCGCCCAGCCTGTCGTAGTCTTGTAAAAAAAACTATTCTTATAAAAAATCCATGAAAGGCACTAAGTAACTTTATTATTTTTAATTTGTAAGTGCTTTCCCTTCCTTATGTTGTCATTAGTTTTAATTTTTTTTATTGTTGTTTTGTTCTTTTAGGCCACATTCACACATTCAATATTTGGTCAGAATTTTACCTCAGTAGTAAGGCTAGGTTCACATTGCATCAGGGCATCCGTTTAACGGATGCGTTAAACGGATGCGCTAACGCTGATGTCATTTTTTACATCTTTTTAACCCCTAGCGGTAATGTATGTGCTAACGCATGGTAGCATTTTGTTACCATGAGTTACAATGCATTAGCCATACAGGTCTATGCATTGAACGCGTCCGTTCGCTGTGCGTTAGACCTAACGCACCCCAAAACGCTGTAGACCGCGTTCGAGGGTGTGTCACAAAGTAACGCATCATCGCTAACGCATGCCGAATTTGGCATGCGTTAGGATGCATTACTATAATGGCGGCCAATGGGTGCGTTAACGCATCCGTTACATAGCGTTAGTGCCGCTATGTAACGGATGCGTTAAACGGATGGCACCTAACATGATGTGAACCCAGCCTAAGCGAAAACCAGGAGTGGGTGATAAATACAGAAGTGGTGACGTGTCTCTATTAGGCCAGGATCACACATGCGAGAGACTCGCACGATTCTCGTGCGAGTCTCTCACATGAACACCCAGCACTGCCGCCGGCACTCTGACCGGAGCGTGCGGCTACATAGAAATACATACAGCAGTACTCTCCGGTCCGAGTGCCGGCGGCAGTGGCGGGTGTTCATGCGAGAGACTCGCAACGAGAATCGTGCGAGTTTCTCACGTGTGATGCCAGTCTTGTACTTTTCCTCTGATTGTTCCACTCCTGATTTTGGCTTATAAATACTGAGGTCAAATACTGATAGTGTGAACGTGGCCTATCTGCTGCAGATCTAGCACAATTTGTGAAATAAATGAAAAATTATAAGATTAAATTAATAAAAAGAAGAAAGCCACTGCCAGTCTGTTTTTAGCAGCACTTCTGTCAAGAGACAAACGTGCCTGACAGGGGCGGACATATCAGTGGTGTAACCTGTGCGGCCACACAGAAGCCCAAGATGTAATGGAGTCACATCCACCTGCAAAGAAGATAGAATTGATGAGCTATTGGGCCGCAAAGGATCCAGATATTGTTCTTGCACCAGGGCCTTCTTCTTCAGTGTCTTGCAAAAGTATTCACACGCACACACACCCTTGTCATTTTTAGTGTTTTGCTACCTCACAATCTGGAATTTTACCGTCATGTAAAGCACATTCTTTAACATACATCCCAACAAAAAAATAAGTAAAGTGTGCAAGACACTTCAAATTCATAAATTTACCAAATTGATGGAAGATAAATTATAAATACTGCCAGCAAAGGAAGAGATTCTAGCAAATATAAAAATGCAAAATATTTTTTGTTAACAAAAAAAAAAGTATAAAATCAATACATACATTTAATAAACAGGGTAGGGAAAACCTCCTGGGGGAGTGCAAATTAGCTGTATATATCTACTCCACAAATGATAAAGGGAATCAATCCTGTATGTGCCATAGAAAGTGTTCACAATTTTATAGTGCATGAACTCGCAAAAATTGCCAATATCCCCAATATGAATTGCTAACTGTGGTAGTAAATAATATTGTCATGGTACCTGACAAAAAAACATCTCTGCAGGACAGCATATGAATCTTTGGCAAGACACAGCATTAGATCACAAACAGTATAAATAATGAGAGCAGCGTAAATGCTAAATAGTAAATCTGCCTGTGAAGCAATGCTTCTATAATGAAACAGATAACAGGTAGTTTAAAGAATATATAAACATTTTACAAAGTAAACTATAGCAAGGAGTACATCACCTGGGTGGTTAGGAGAGCAATGGAGACAAGATATACAAGGGATTCAGCCACACTTCCCCAACCCCTACTCCATTTCGCATAACGCTTCTTCCGGGGGTGTCAACATAAGAACATGCCTACAACTGTGAACATTTGGTTTTCTATTTATTGTGAAGCAAACAACAAATAGGACAAAATAACTGTAAGATTCAGTGCGCATAATTATTCACCCCTCCAAAGTCAGTACTTTGAAGAGCCTCCGTTTGTGGCAATTATAGCTGCATGTTTCTATGAGCTTTCCACACCTTGACAATGGGATTTTTGCCCATTCTTCAAGGCAAAACATTTCCGGCTCCTTCAAGTTAGATATATAGAAGAAAGAAACAGCTCACCCCGTTATGTCCTGGTTCCTTGGCTGGTCATTGGCGCACGGCGCCCCCCTGGTCCTGGCGGTAAGGAAATCCAATGTGCAAGAAGAGTTGTATCCAGCGACCACAGGAGATATGATTCTTAAAACTTGACGTTTATTTAGCCATTATATTAAAAAGCACAGATATGTAGAAAGAAGCAATCCCAGTGCAGGGACAATCTAGGACAATCCTAGATGCAGGTTCAGTTGAACACTACTGCCGTGCAGGCTCACACGGCAATAGTTAAAAGCTATCAACCAATCGGAGGCTGGCAGCTTACGTCAGCGCGCACGTCGCCGGCGTATGACATCATTGTCATTTGCCGGTGAGTCCGCGCTTGAAATTCCTGGAGAGAACATCGCCGGTGGACCGCAGCCAGGTATGGAGAAAGGTTTTTTTATTTGTATTGAAAACGGCAAGCCACAATATGTTTTTTGACAGCAGGATGGAGACACATGGACCATGTGCCTCCATCCTGCCCCATGACCCTGCACCATGTGACATGGGGTAGGATGTAGACACATGGTGCAGTCATGGGGCAGGATAAAGACATGGGGCAGGATGGAGACATGAGGCAGGATGGAAACACATGGGGCTGGATGGAAACACATGGGGCAGGATGGAGACATGGTACAGGATGGAGACAGATGGGGCAGGAACATGGGGCAGGATGGAGACAGATGGTTCAGGAACATGGGGCAGAATGGAGACAGATGGTGCAGGATGGAGACAGATGGGGCAGGATGGAGACAGATGGGACAGGATGGAGACAGATGGGGCAGGATCATGGGGCAGGATGGAGATGGATGGGACAGGAAGGAGACAGATGGTGCAGGATCATGGGGCAGGATGGAGACAGTTGGATGGAGACAGATGGGGCAGGATGGAGACAGATGGGGAAAGATGGAGACAGATGGGAAAGGATCATGGGGCAGGATAGATATGATGGAGTCAGATGGGGCAGGATCATGGGATAGATGGGGCAGGATCACGGGACAGTTGAGGCAGGGTCACGGGACAGATGGGGCAGGATCACGGGACAGATGGGGCAGGATCAAGGGACAGATGGGGCAGGATGGGGAGATCAGATGGGGCAGGATGGGACATCACATAGGGGCAGAATGGATATTCATGAGGGCAGGATGGGAGAACCTATGAGGCCAGGATAGGAGAACATATGGCTGGAGCCAGGAATGAGACACACAGGGTTCCAGGATGGGGAATATTATTACTATAGGGGCTAATTAAGGGATATTATTACTGCAGTGATGTATTTATTTTTTTAGGATATGTTTTAAATGGGGAGGGTCCTGTTACTGTGCAGAGCAAAACTATGTTGCCTTTTTTTTCAGTGTAGTGTAGTGTAGAAGTTGGGAAAAAAATAAGTAATGAGCTCTGCAAGTGGTACTCTAGATAACTGTTATTTCCTGCAGTGATGAGCCTTGGTTGGAAGAAGTGATGGTGGTCTGTGCTGGATGAAGATGAAAAGCAAAGATGAAGGTCTTCACCTAGAGACATCACTGGTGAGTCAGTGTGCTACCTGTACACTGACATTACACACTGCACACTATATACAGAGGTCCTGTGTACAATGTCACCGGTGATCACTGTATTACCTATACACGGACACTGCATACTAAGTAGAGATCTCCTGTGTATAATGGCACTTATAGTGATATTAGTATTGTGTTTTTTTTATTAATGATCATTATTGTAGTATACAGTCACTATGTGGTGGTAATATGTGGTCCGGCCATGGTGTGACTGTATTTGTTCCTTGTATGTGGTATTATAGGTCACTAGGTGGTGGTAATATGGTGTCTAGTCATGGTGCGGTGGTATTTGTCCCTTGTATGTGATATTATTGGTCATTTTAAAAATTTAAAAATAAATAAAAATATACCTAAATTGTATTGCATATTTTAACAAATGTTTAATAGGTTAGAGTAGAGGAGAGCACGGCCAAAAGAGTCTACCTTGTCATGATGGCAGAGTAAAAAATCTTTTGGCCAAAACAAAAGCTGCTGGCTATATGTGTGATCTGGTGATGGGAACTGTTAATGTGTGATTGGTGAGTGGAGTTTTTCAAAGAGAAAGCAGTGGGACTGTGGACAGTTCGAGGGGTGGAGGCGGGGCTGGGGTGGAGCCTGGGCGGAGTCTCAAGGGGGCCCCGAAAATTTTGCCAGTATGGGGCTCCAAAATTCCTAGTGGCAGCCCTGCTGACAGACCAGGTGGCACTTAGACTGCACACAGGTGGACATCATTCACCAAGCATGTTACTCATGAAGGTAATTTCTTGCACCAGAAATTTTAGGGACTTCATAGCAAAAGGGGTGAATACATATGCACATGCCAATTATAAGTCATTTATAAGTTATTTCATCCCATAAATTTAATTTATGCCTATATTTTTCTCACTTCACTTCAGCATCACACACTAATCAGATTACAAAAATATTGACACACAGGTTGTAATGTAACAACATAGGTAAAAAGCCAAAGGGGGTGAATAATTTTGCATGCCACTGCAGATAAAAATGTGATTGTAAATAATTAAATGACAAATGTCTAAAACGAACACATATTTAATTTTTTTCTTTACACATACACCCACTATGGGCAAAATAAAAAAAAGTTTGCATATAAACATGACACGTATTATGAAAAAAATGTGGCAAAAAATAATAAGAATAACCAAACGAGAAAACATTTTATAGCTCTTAAAATGACACGTTAAAAAAATGAAAATGTGTCTGGTCATGAGTACTGAACGCGGTAAAATACTGAAAGGCAGCCATTAGCAATCAGGTGAATCACCGAAACAATGTCACAGTACCGGTGCTGGTCCGGGAGGAAAGTAAATGTCTCTTTTTATAATATGTGGGAAACACTAGCAAATAAGAATAGGCTATTTTGATTGAAAAAAAGTAAAAACCATCCACCACGACAAGTTGTACTCAATCGGGACGGTCCATAATTCTTGTAGTTCACCTCACTATGTGTCAGCAGAGGTCAAAATAGAAAAGGGCAGAGCAGGACCTGGTCCCAACTGTTCAGACAACTGCCCGTGGAAAGCTATACAATGAAAATGCCCATCCCAAAAAGAGGGAGCCATGCCCCTGTTTATTCAATGTACAAAAAACTAAAGTAAAACCAAAGAAATGAGCTGGAGTAAAGTTACATTTACTATTTATTTACTACAGGGTATTTGCTCATTTTGTTTTCATCTTAGGTTCTATTTATGAACATAGCCTTACTGTAACTATGTTTGCAAGCTGCCAAGGTATCAGGACATTATACCAAATGTCTGCTATGTACTCAAAATATCTGTTTACAGGTACATTAAAAATGAGTTGCGTATTTGTCATCTGTCATGAAAAATATGTTGAATCTTGACTGAGGTATAACATTGTATTTGTACATTACACGACTCCTGATCTTTTTGTAGGGGACAGCTATTTACTACGTCACCTGTCGCTGCATCATCTATGTTTTTGTCAATGGGAACCTGAATACCCATTGGTGCCCAAACCTATGGAAAGACAACTGCACTGGATAGAGCTACATCTCTGGTTAACTCATTCTAAGTAGGGGGTATTTTAGCACTTTATGACTATTATTGGTACTCAACATATCACATCAATGGGTGGACACAGAGGATACTGCACAGCTCTCCAACTAACCCAATGGTTGCTTTCCCTCGTATTCTGGTTCAGTGTTGCAGTTAGGTAGTCCATTACTTTGGGATCAACGGTTGCAGATATTTTTAATAGTCATTAAGGTTATTGTAGTGTTTGTTCTGAACCTTCAGTCATGGAATTGTAATGCGTTTCTTTATTATTTATCAGTATTATTTCAAGGTGCAATATCCTCTTAACCTCCACTTTGCAATATTGCGTTCGCTGCCATTCCCGTGAGTCAATAACGTTCTCTTGGATGCCAGGTTGCCTGCAAATAACTGTATATCAAGTTTTCTCCTGGTGTATCACAAAATAATATTTAGATATTCCTGCCATGTTCTGGATTTCATACATTATTCATCAGGAGTCAATGCAAAGCTATAAGTGGTAGAAAAAAATGTGATTAGCAACGGAAAATTATAATAGCTATGATATAGGAAAAGGGGAGATTGACACTTTTTATTATAAAGTAATATTCTGAGCCCACCTTCTTTGTGTACTCTGCGTTACTGGTAATAAGGTACTGCCACACTAAAGCTATCCCGCTAGCGATCTCATTAGCGTTGCATACTAATGAGATCGCTAGCGGATTGTTTCTTATCGCTAAATGCGGTCACATTTAGATAATAACGACGCTATCGCCGTTAGCGATCTTCTAACGACTTTAGTGGTACAAAAGTACCGCTAAATCGCTAAGAAAAGGTGCCACACAGCGATTAGATACTTACCCAGCGGGAGCGCCGACGATAAAATAGGGTCCGGAACGATTCCAGCGACGAGCGAGATCACAGCAGGAAGCTCGTCGCTGGCAGCTGCCGCACTGAACAACATCGCTAACGGGATCGCTAAATAGTGACGTTTTTTAGCGATCCCGTTAGCGATATTGTTTAGTGTGGCATACCCTTAAGGTGTCAGACGTGCATTTAATAGGTTTATAAAGTTATCTGGCATTCCAGAATCAGGCAATGAGCTTCCCCAAAATGCTTTTCATCTCATGATGACACTACTATATACATTGTGCTTTCTTGCTAATTGTACAGACTTGCAAATAAAATTCCCACCAAATAAGCAACATGTGAACCCTGTCTTAGGCAAAACCTGTTCAAAGCTGGTTCAAAAAAGCAGGTTTTGCTGCTTGTTTTTACTGCGGTTTTTTTTTTGCCGTATTTTTCTTGTCTCTTATGCATGCTGATAAAGCTTAGTGTCCCCCAAAAATCATGATGCAACTTCCTTAAGGTTTTTGCACCAAAAGCAAAGCAAAAACTGATACCTGTGTTTTTGCTACGTTTTTGCACCTGCATTGTTTCCTATGGGTGAAAAAATGGTGCAAATTATGCAGAAAAAAATGCTGAAAGAAGTGACATACCACAGTTTTTCAGAAATGCAGCAGTTTTTCAAATCAGTCAGGAAAATAAAACCAATGTGTGTGCATGAGATTTCTGAAATCTCATCGACTTTACTGGTACTGTAAAACACAGCTTAAAATTTGCACTGAAAAACGCAGCAAAAAAAAAAACGCAACATGTGAACATAGCCTTCGAGTACTTCCTCACAAAAAATACTTTGAGGGGAAAACTCTGTGAGTTACAGGCACTGTAAACTTACATGCTGCAAAGTTTTTTTGACCAGCACGCAGTTGAGATTTGGTTAAATCGCTGCTTATTTTCCGCCTGGAAACTCTGGATGTAAAATTTGCAGTGTGTCCACCCCCTGTGAATATAGGTTTAGATTGCAAACCTGTATGTGAATAATAAATGAAGGTGTGCAACGTAAATATAAACCACAAGCCTCTACATTAATAAGAGCTTGTGCTCTCAATAACACTGAAGCAGAAGGCATAATATTTCTCTGTTATCCACAAATGTGTTAAAATATATAGTGCAATATTATGGCAGATATAAAGATTGAATAAATATCTTCTTCAGTTATTATTAGGTGATAAATTGTTTATAACTATATAAATAGATTAACACTTTGAAAAATTGACTATATTTACTCCTTTGTTTTATCCCAGGTTATTCTTTACCCAATTACCTATTTAGTCTTTTATTCCCCTAATAATGTTGTTGTTCCCCCTACCACCTCTTTCCCTTACCTTCCCATCCTTATAAATAAGACAAGTTTTTTAGTGTAATAAAGAGATTAAGATAAAATCGCAATGTAATATTGTAATGATGTAATATAAAAATGCATATATTTAGAGATGTTGGGATTTTTTGTACATTTTTGTAAGGAAAAATAAAATATACTTAAACAAAAATATGTAGTGCTCACCCCAAACAGGTGCTGTATTGCCAAAATTTTTCATTTTTTTTAAATGAAAGTATACATCTATTAAAATAAAGTCAATTATTAAACACACAACTGCTGGCACCAAATTTGCATCAGCCAATGGTTTAAGCAAAAATCCTACAAAATTTCAACTAATCAAGCAGGGCCGTTAGGCACTTGGCAATAAAATATACGTTGGAGAAAGTTCGTTTCATAACAACCCTGTCTAAGTTTACTGTGGTGTGTGTTGAAGAAACACCAAAATCTCAAAAATGCCCTTACCAAACTTTGCCTGAAATTAAATTAGGGATTATGTATTTTGAGAAGGTCACTGGTAAAATATGGGTGGAGATATGTATCACTGATAATGTTGCCCCCGTGATTGAACCTGGAAAAGCTCCAGCACACTAAGTCTGCGAGGAGTTAAATCGGTCATATTAAGGGGTTGGGTTTTGTGGACAGCTGAACAGTGGGGGGAAGCTGTTCACTCTCCACCCCCCAGGTGTGGTCCAGAAGGTAAATGTGGAGCTTTAGACTCATTAGGTGTGTCTGAAGATGAGATCTCCAGAGCTGTGCTTGTGTCAAGGGAACTGAACCTTGTTTTGTTCCCTGAGCTGGCGGATTCCTGCAGCCACACACACTGAATGCATTTTGTTTTCCCATTATTTCTTTAAGAGGCTATGTTTTACCTAATTTGATGGTTTATGCGTACATTTTTTAAAAAACCCGTTTGGGAAAATTAAACAGAAAATGTCCGTGACACCCCTTTAAAAGCCGGTGAGCCCATCTACCCCAGTTTAAAATAAAATTTC
>JARQOD010000007.1:62563124-62633356 GCA_033576555.1 Oophaga sylvatica
TTCTTTTATTTAGAATTATTCCAACTTTATTTTTGTATTAAAATATATATATTTACATCAAATACAATCTTATAAATTCTGCCCTATGGCCAAATAATACATGAAGTACCCAAATTCCTGTCCTTTGTTTCCTGAAAATTGCATATAATCAATCAGACACAGGAAAAAAGAAAGCCATTTCTTGCATAATAGTGCAAATTTAAATAGTAAAGGTAGCTGAGTGAGTAGTCAGTCTTTGGTCATAGGCTGCATAGATGTCAGTGTATTGGGATTATACAGGAGAACATACATGGCATGACCCCCTATAGTAAACACAGTAATTAAGGCCATTATATCAAACGAAATTCATCAGCAATAATATTCATTCTGTCGCATGCGATATGATCTGCATATAGTACATTCTGCACCGGGCATAGTAAAGAATGAAATAGCAACCATTATTATATGTACAACTATGTGTTAAATGCCATTCATATAGCAAAAGTCGATGCATAGTGCAAAGTCTGCACACATTTCAACCCTGAGTTGTAAAAGGTTTCCTCTATGATGAGACATCACTGGAAGGCGATTGGGGTTCTGTCTTATGTAGGGGCTTGTGCTTTTGGTCCACAGAAACATTACAGGATGGTCCTGAAGATGGGGAGCTTGGCAGAACCCCTTCCCTTTCCCTTTTCTTCTGTTTCATCCTCCGATTTTGGAACCAGATCTTGACCTGAGTATCATTCAGTTGAAGAGAGTTTGCAATCTCCACACGCCTGGCTCTGGTCAGATACTTGTTAAAATGGAATTCTTTTTCCAGTTCTGTTAGTTGTTTGGTTGTGAAATTTGTCCTCATTGTGCTGTGAGAACTGATGGCTCCACACTCTGAAGGCATTGCTACAAATCCAACGACACAAAAGGTTACAATTTGCTTCAATTTTATGGAAATAAGGAAACAAATTATTGTGTTTCTAATTAGCCTAAACATAAGTGTTTCATTACTGGAAACATAATTGTAACATAATGTATACACTTCCTGTGTTCTCTATATTAATAAGTTAATTGAATCGGAACCTGAATGTTCTAGAGAAAGGTTCTGTGAACCGAAACGTTGTCATTTGGGCTCAATATAGTCCACACTTTTTTTGCATCTATTTGAGTGCTGCAGTTCTCTTTTTGATTTTATACAATACAACAATTGGACATTGATGGGGGGCTGGCACCCCTTTATGTAATTGTGTCACTGTTCTATTATTTTTGCATAGATACATAGACAGACAGATAGATAAATACGCTGACTTACTTTTCTTTGGAGCACTTCGTTTAACTTTCATCCAATCAAAAGTGTTTAGCGCAGCCTGTGTCTCAGATACTGGAGAGTTTGGTTTAGGATAGGAACCAGGAGAAGGCGAGTAGTTCTGAAAGTTTCCCGAAAATATATCTAAATGTTCCTTACGTGGAGCCAACTGATTGTCTTCTCCAATGGTTTTGTAAGTCAGCTGTCCATTGAGAAGGAAAGATCCATTTCCTGGAAAGACCGAGCTGGTGTATTGTATGTGTCCTCCTGTGTCCTCCATGGGATGGGTAGATCCATAGGAATAGTCATAGTCAGAGCTGACAGGTAGATAGTTATAATCTGCAGGTGGACCTGTGTCATAGGGAACATCTAGACTGCATGGTGCATAAAGTGCTGGAGCCTGATGTGGAGGCTGATGAGTAGATGCCGGGTGGACAGTAAGTGGTAAATTCCCCATGCACTGACTGTCAGAGGTAGGTCCAGGATAAGACTGAGGAGCACTTCTCTGGTCACTGCGGCAGAACTTGGGTGAGAAAGCTACAACATCCCCAGTATAATCCAAGTATGAATTCATTTCAAATTCCTTTAAAAGAGCAGCTAGAAGTCCTTAGGTGGTGACCTCACTGAGCTCTTGGAGCTTCACCTGATCTTGTCTTCTGGACTTGTCTCATTGCTGAGGAAGTAAATGTTGCCCTATGTGGAGAGGTGGTCACAAGCTTCCTATCATCCAATCAGAAGCGTTGGATGCCTGGGGTCCAGGTGGAGCTCTCAGCTGGTGGTGCACTCAGTGGACTTTTAAACTTTCTAAATGAAGTGACCAGACGTCTATGGCATCTCATCCAAGCGCTGCTGCTCACACAGCTCAGTGCCCTTCATCAGATCTGTAGGTCCTCTTCTTCATCAAGTGGTCTCCTCACCATAGCCCCTCTCACCTTCAGCAGGTCTCAGCTCTGCTCCCCTCACCACTGAACTCCAGCACAGTAGAAGGTAACCTCCCTGGTCTCCCTGACAGCACCTCTGCTTGTGATGAAGCACTGATAAGGCTTTAGTTCTGGAGAATTTCTCTGCAGATCAATATCTTGAAAACTCTTATGAAACGTATTTGAGGGTCGATCTTACACTTTACATTATTAATTATAGTTCATTATTTGCAGACAGATGCATTTGTAATAAGTCCCAGGCATCAGCAAGTCCTCAGAAGATGCAGCACACTCTGGATTGAGCTGTGTGAGTAAAGTGCAATGTGTGTTCCTGCTTTCAAGGAACTATATTTTATAGCATGGTGATGAGGATTGTGTCGGTTAAATGCTTTGCTCCAATCTCCCTTTTTAGCAGTGACTGCAGCTAATGGATGTGGTGTAAGGTTCAGGATGCTAATGGCTTTTCTGCTGTCCCCTGGTAATACTAAGTCTCCCTGTAAGGTAGAAAACACTGGGCTGTGGGAGGAGGACACTGGAGAGCAGTCAGGGATCTCTGGATCTCAGGCTTTATAGAGAACAATAAAACAATGTGATTACAATGCACTGGAGACACGAACTTCCCTTATGTCATTATACTCAGTGCCTGACCCTGCATTAAATCACACATGTGTTGGATGATGTATCTTCCCTGTGCTGATATCACAGTACAGCAGAAGATTAAAGCTACATAAATCTATCTGTACCTGTAGTTTCTGCTATATGAGCATTTGTGCATGTGGCCTGGGGCTATGGCAGCTATTTGTTGGCATTTTATGGCACATTCACTATCACAGTGTGCAGTGCATACACCACATTGTAAGAAAAACCTTTCATATTTATATAGTACATAAAGAAAGAAGGAAATAAAAAGTGCATTTTATATGAATGTTTGTGTGTCAATGTTATGATAAAAAAAAAACATATAGAGTGCTTTCAGTGGGAGAAGCAAAATAGGAATCTTGTGGGTATGATACCTTTTATGTTATGTTATGATTGTAATAGTAAGTATGTATTGGGGTTTCTGCATGAAGACATGAGATGTATGTAAGAGATTGTTTCAGGATGTATGTGCGATCTGTGTTTATATGGGTAGTGAACATGTGTGTATATGTGTAATTGTAGGTGTGTATGTATCTACTGTATGTATGTTGTCTAGTGTGTTAAGGTGTGCATATATTATGACATGTAAAGAATAGATGTGTGAGGGTATAGGTGTGTATCTATGTAATATATGTGAGTGTATGGGTGTGTATGTATGTAACATACAGTATGTGAGTGTATAGGTGTGTATGTATGTAACATACAGTTTGTGAGTGTATAGATGTGTATGTATGTAAAATATGTGACTGTATAGATGTGTATGTATGTAATATATGTGAGTGTATAGATGTGTATGTATGTAATATATGTGAGTGTATAGATGTGTATGTATGTAATATACGTGAGTGTATAGATGTGTATGTATGTAATATATGTGAGTGTATAGGCTTGTATCTATGTAATATATGTGAGGGTATAGGTGTTTATCTCTGTAATATATGTGAGTATATAGGTGTATATGTATGTAATATATGTGAGTGTATAGATGTGTATGTATGTAATATATGTGAGTGTATAGGTGTGTATGTATGTAATATATGTGAGTGTATAGGTGTGTATGTATGTAATAATGTGGTGTATAGGTGTGTATAGTAATATATGTGAGTGTATAGATATGTATGTATATAACATATGTGAGTGTATAGGTGTGTATGTATGTAATATATGTGAGTGTATAGATGTGTATGTATGTAATATATGTGAGTGTATAGGCTTGTATCTATGTAATATATGTGAGGGTATAGGGGTTTATCTCTGTAATATATGTGAGTATATAGGTGTATATGTATGTAATATATGTGAGTGTATAGATGTGTATGTATGTAATATATGTGAGTGTATAGGTGTGTATGTATGTAATATATGTGAGTGTATAGGTGTGTATGTATGTAATATATGTGAGTGTATAGATATGTATGTATATAACATATGTGAGTGTATAGGTGTGTATGTATGTAATATATGTGAGGGTATAGGTGTGTATCTATGTAATATATGTGAGTATATAGGTGTGTATGTATGAAATATATGTGAGTGTATAGATGTGTATCTATGTAATATATGTGAGTATATAGGTGTGTATCTATGTAATATATGTGAGTGTATAGGCTTGTATCTATGTAATATATGTGAGTGTATAGGTGTGTATGTATGTAATATATGTGAGTGTATAGGTGTGTATGTATGTAATATATGTGAGTGTATAGGTGCGTATGTATGTAATAGGTTTGTATGAATGTATTACATGTGTGTGTGTGCAGTATTTTCGAGCTAGTGTAGTATGTGTTTTGCAGTGTACATTTGTATGTGTTTAGTACTTGTGTGTACTGCATTTAAGCTTGTATCAATACCTGAAAATTGGATTGCACTTGGATAACATCCAAGTGCAGGCCAATTTTTTTCCAAAGAGTCATTGACTTGCATGGACAAGTGCAATCCAATCTACGGATGCAAGTTATGCATGCTGCATTTTTTTTCCTTGGACAGACTTGGTCTGAGGAAAAATTGAACATGTGCATGGCCCCAAAGAATAACATTGGTCAGGGTGCAAGCCGATGTGTTGTCGGATCGCACTCGGACTGAAAATATGATCGTCTGCACGAGACTTTAGACAGGGTTTATGTAGTATTCTGCAAAGATCAAGCAGTCCAGGTGTTATGGCAATTTAGTAAGACTGAGTACAGATTGGTGTTGAAAGGATATAGAAGTTTCCTTTTGCTGGGTTATTCTTTGCATTTGGAGTTCTGTTCCATTGTAGCAACATAATAATTAAACTTCTGCAAGAAATAAATCCATTGCATAATGGATACAAAAGGCACCAGACTGGCCTCGTTGACCATAATGGGGCCCGTCTTATTTTCGTGTAGATAGAAGTAATTTAAACGAACAATAGCGCAGAACGCCACACTTTTTTTTCCAATAAAAATTATGTTGGTTGCAGTAAAATCTCCCAAAAGAAGCTCAGAAGCAAGTGTAAGCCTAGCCTGTTAGTGCACATTGTAGGCATTCAGGTTGTTTGAAGACTTGGAAGGACAGGAAGAGTCAGATCAGTTTGGGAAGTAAATTCCAAAGTACTGGGGTTTCATAAATCTAGGAAACATCCCTGTGGAGGAGACAAGAGTGGAGAAGGAGGTCATATGAGGACTGGAGATATCAGATGGGATTTGAGGAGATTAGGTCAGAGATGTATTCAGAAGACAGGTTATGGATGGCTTTGTAAGTCTCTGCTAGTATTTTGCACAGTAATTTCTGGTGGTGGCAATGGAGAGACCGTGAATAAATTACCATAGGACAGAGGAAGAAGAGTGATGAGGGGAGATGAGGGTTAAAAATGGATTGGAAAGGTGCAAGAGTGCTAGATGGGAGGCAAAAGAGAAGGATGTTACAGTAGTCTTACTGGGAGATGATGAGGGCATGCACTAGCATTATTGTTAAGTTAATATTGAGAAAAGTGTGGATTGTTAAAATGTTTTTGAGTTAGGGCCCCGTCTCACATAGCGAGGTCGCTAGCGAGATCGCTGCTAAACAGAGATCTCAGCAGCGATCTCGCTATGTCTGACACGTACCAGCGATCAGGCCCCTGCTGTGAATCGCTGGTCGTGTCAGAAATGCCTGGACTTTTTTTTGCTCGTTGGTCTCCCGCTGGCCAGCACACATCGCTGCGTGTAGCAGGCAGGAGACCAGCGATCAGCTGGTAACCAAGGTACACATCGGGTTTCCAGGCGCGGGGCTGTGCCTGGAAACCCGATGTGTACGTTGGATACCAGCGCGCTGCAGTCAGGGGAGCTGGTAACCAAGGTACACATCAGGTTTCCAGGCACCGCGCAGCACCTGGAAACCCGATGTGTACCTTGGTTACCAGCTCCCTGCATCAGCGGGCTGGTATCCAACGTACACTGCAAGTAACTAGGCGACGTTGCCCTCAGTATCGCTGTCCTGATCGCTGCCTGTTTGGCAGCTCAGCAGCGATCATGCAGCGACACACCAGCGATCCTGATCGTTGTCGGGATCGCTGGTGTGTCGCTATGTGAGACGGGGCCCTTAGAGGTGGCTAGAGATAGTAAAGGTTTGAATGTGAGGCTTGAAGGACACAGCAGAGTGAAATGTTACACCGAGGCAGCGAATGTGGGAGACTGCAGCAGTTTTGGAGTCATTAACAGTGATTGTTGAAAGGAATCCAATTATAAAACTGATCCTATATCTTACCAATGTGCATAATCAGACAACAGGGGTCAGTGATAGGCTGCAGTGGTCATGTGAATAGATGGCCGATGACAGCTGCAGGAAAGTAATCAGAGGTTGGAAGTGAGCACTGAATAGGCAGCAGTGCTGCTGTGGGGGTGGAGGTTTATCAGGTAAGTTATGGTTCTTTTTTATTTTATAGTATTTACTATTTTTAATCTAATTTTAGTGAATTCCAGGGAAACACTTTAACATCTCACAATAAAGGGGTTGTATATGATTAAAAAATACAGGTGCCATTTAACAGCACTACATCTTTCCATGTATGGAGTCTTGTATTGCAGCTTAGCTCTATTAAGATGAATAGAGTTGAGCTATAAGGCTATGTTCCCACAATGGACTTATGGTGAGTTTTTGATGCTGTTGAATTTCTGCACCATTTCTGAACCTATTATGTAAATTAGGTTACTTTGTGATTTTTTATTGCGTTTTGTGCGCGGTTTTTAACGTGTTTTTTTATCTTGTTTTTGACGCTACGATTTTTGGCTCTCTTTGGTGTGTCATGCTTTAAATAAAGCTGCTTTGTTTTTAATGCCTCCTGGCATTTGGCTTTGACAAAACTTCATTGATATACAGTTGTGTGAAAAAGTGTTTGCCCCCTTCCTGATTTCATATTCTTTTGCATGTTTGTCACACCAAATCACCAAACAAGTTTAACTATTCGACAAAGATAACACAAGTAAACACAAAATGCAGCTTTTAAATGAAGGTCTTTATTATTAAGGGAAACAGAAATCCAAACCTACCAGGCCCTGTGCGAAAAAGTGATTGCCCCCTTCCCCCCAAAAAAAAAACATAAAGTAACTGTGGTTTATCATATCTTTGGGAAGCTGAATTCAAATTCCCTAGTCACACGCAGACCTGATTACTGCCAACCTGTTCTCAATCAAAGAATCACTTAAATAGGACCTGCCTGTCAGAGTGTAGTAGACCAAAAGCTCCTCAAAAACTAGACATCATGCCGCAATCCAAAGAAATTCTGAAACAAATGGGAAACAAAGTAATTGAGATCTATCAGTCTGAAAAAAGTTATAAAGCTATTTCTCAAGCTTTGGGACTCCAGCGAACCACAGTGAGAGCCATTGAATACATGGAACAGTGGTGAACCTTCCCAGGAGTGTCCAACAGACCAAAATTACCCCAAGAGTGCAGCAATGCCTCATCCAAGTGGTCACAAAAGACCCCACAACAATATCCAAAGAACTGCAGGCCTCACTTGCCTCAGTTAAGGTCAGTATTCATGACTCCAACATAAGAAAGAGACTGGACAAAAATGGCCTGCATAGCAGAGTTCCAAGATTAAAACTACTGCTGAGCAATAATAAAGGCTCATCTCAGTTTTGCCACAAAAAAACTTGGTGATTGAGATGCTTTGGCATGGCCTTAAAAAGAAGGTTCATGCTCGGAAACCCTCCGATGTGGCTAAATTGCAAAAATTCTGCAAAGATGAGTGGGTCAAAATTCCTCCAGAGCGTTGTAAATGACTCATTGCCAGTTATCGCAAATGCTTGATTGCAGTTGTTGCTGCTAATGGTGACCCAACCAGTTATTAGGTTTAGGGGGCAATCACTTTTTCACACAGGGCCCTTTAGGTTTGGATTTATTTTTCCCTTAATAATAAAGACCATTTCAAAACTGCATTTTGTGATTACTTGTGTTATCTTTGTCTAAGATTTAAATCTGTTTGGTGATCTGAAACATTTAAGTGTTAAAAACATGCAAAAGAATAGGAAATCAGGAATGTGGCAAAAACATTTTCACACAACGTTACTTAGGAGCAGATTACATGCTCCTTAGATGCGTTTCCACAGTGGAAACGTACTAAAAACACGTACATTTTTTACCTGCAGATTTTCTGCATCTAAAGTCTATTGGGAAAATCTGCACATAAAACTTAAGCCCCCGTCTCACATAGCGAGATCGCTAGCGAGATCGCTGAAGCGTCACCGATTTTGTGACGCAACAGCGACCTAGCCAGCGATCTCGCTACATGTGACACGCAGCGGCGACCGGCCCCCCTGCTGGATATCGCTGATCGTCCTCGAATGTCCAGGAGACCAGGACCATTTTTTCATTGTTGGTGTCCCGCTGGCCAGCGCGCATCGCTGTGTTTGACCCCGACGAGCGACCTCGTTGGCGACGCAGAACTCAGGGACGCAGGCGGGAATCGTCAGAAAAGCTGCCGTGTAACAAGGTACCAATGACCGCCGAGGTCGTTATACGGATCGCCGGATCGTTGCTGCGTCGCTAAAGAGATCTGCCTGTTTGGCAGCTTACTAGTGACCATTTAGCGACGCACCAGGGATCATTACAGGTCGTATCGTCGGGATCGCTGGTGTGTCGCTAAGTGAAACGGGACCCTTAGAGTATCTGCAAGAGAAATTGACATGTTGCGGATTTAAAACACGCACCGCACGTCAGTTTACGCTGAATAAAAAAAGAGCACAGTGGGTATGACATATCTATATATCCATGTTTGAGATTTTCAGAGAACAGATACAATTTTGTCCATTGTTGTCTATCACTTCCCAGACTTACAAATATAATAGCTTGTTAGTTTGCTTATTTCTAATTATTACTATTATTTATTGTTATAGCGCCATTTATTCCATGTCGCTTTACATGTGAGGTGGGGTATACGTAATAAATACAAGTACAGTAATCTTAGACAATATAAGTTACGACTGGTACAGGCTGAGAGAGGACCCTGCCCGCGAGGGCTCACAATGTACAAGGGATGGGTGAGGATACAGTAGGCGAGGGTAGAGCTGGTCGTGCAGTGGTTTGGTCAATTGGTGGTTACTGCAGGTTGTAGGCTTGTCGGAAGAGGTTGGTCTTCAGGTTCTTTTTGAAGGTTTCCATGGTAGGCGAGAGTCTGATGTGTTGTGGTAGAGTGTTCCAGAGTAGGGGGGATGCGCGGGAGAAATCTTGTATGCGATTGTGGGAAGAGGAGATAAGAGGGGAGTAGAGAAGAAGATCTTGTGAGGATCGGAGGTTGCGTGCAGGTAGGTACCGGGAGACGAGGTCACAGATGTATGGAGGACACAGGTTGTGGATGGCTTTGTATGTCATGATTAGGGTTTTGAACTGGAGTCTTTGTGTAATGGGGAGCCAGTGCAGGGATTGACAGAGGGGAGAGGCCGGGGAATAGTGGGGGGACAGGTGGATTAGTCGGGCAGCAGAGTTTAGAATAGATTGGAGGGGTGCGAGAGTGTTAGAGGGGAGGCCACAGAGCAGGAGGTTGCAGTAGTCAAGGCGGGAGATGATGAGGGCATGGACTAGGGTTTTTGCAGATTCTTGGTTGAGGAATGTACGGATGCGTGAGATATTTTTGAGTTGAAGTCGGCCGGAGGTGGAGAGGGCTTGGATATGTGGTTTAAAAGAGAGATAAGTGTCAAGGATAACCCTGAGGCAGCGAGCTTGTGGGACTGGAGAGAGTGAGCAGTCGTTTACATTAATTGATAGGTCCATTGGAGGGTGTTGTGAATGTTTTAGAAATGAATTCTGAGCAGAAGCTCCCTCTGGTGGTTACAAACAGTACTGAACCATTCAATGAGGATTGGCAATCAGGAATCACAGACTGGCTGGATATAAGGGAGATTCCCTCCCATCATGGTTGCCGGTGATCAATTGTTCTTGTCTCAACGTTGTTTCCTGGTTCACTTGGAAGCTTGCTGAGTCTTGCCTTTTCTCCTGCTCTCAGATAAGATATTTTCTGTTTTTTGTTTTTGTGCTTACCATTTGCATATTTCTCTGCATTTCTGTGAGGTTGGCCAGGTTCCACTCCCCGGGGGGGCTTGGGCTCCTCTCAGTTCCTCTGGAGCCACTGTATTTGTTCATTTGCCTTTTCCAGTTTTTTCTGTGGCTGCGGCTTAGTTTTGTTACACCAGAGAACTAATTTAGGTGGTAGAGGTCGTGTGATCTCAGGTGTTTTTGCAATTAGTAGCATTGGCATTTTTTAGGGTTTTTTTTTGGATTGCATTAAGTATCCTTCCTATCCTTTTCTGTCTAGACAGATTGGGCCCCAACGTTTGCTCATACTATTTTCTGTCTGTGTCTGTATTTCCTCTTGTCTAACCACCATTACATGTTTGGGGGCTTCCTATGTTCTTTGGGGATCTGCTCCGGGGCAGATAGCTTTCCTCTTTCTATCTTTAGGTGTAGTTAACCTCTCAGGCTGTGACGAGGCGTCTAGGACCAACGTAGGAACGCTCCACGGCTGCCTTTAGTTGTGGTGGTTAGTCAGGGTACTGCAATCCAGTAGATTCCAGCCTCTCTGGTGTATTGCCATTTTTGCCTGCTCTCCTCAGCTACCAAATCATAACAGTATCACCGGCCAAACTGAAAATTATATGGTACTCACAGAAGGGAAAAATAGTGTGGAAAAAAAAAAGTTGTCAGAGTTGTCAAAGATTTTTTTATTTTTTTTTTCTGTTTGTTGCATTTTTTTCCCTCTTTCTCTCTGGGTGCTGAGGAGGATTTTTTTTTCTCTCAATGGAGTTTGCACAGTTGTCTGGCCGTGTGGATCAGCTTGCCACTGAGGTTCGGAGTATTGCTTCCTATCTTGCTGGGTTGCCGGTTGTGGAACCTAGGATCCCCATGGCAGATTTGTTTTTGGGGGATCGAGCTAAATTTCTGAATTTCAAAAATAACTGCAAGTTGTTTTTTGCCTTAAAACCTAAGTCCTCAGGGAATGCAGCACAGCAGGTTCAAATTGTCACCTCTCTCCTGCGTGGCGATCCTCAGGATTGGGCTTTTTCCCTGACACCTGGGGACCCTGTTTTGAGTAATGTTGATGCATTTTTTCTGGCTCTGGGGTTATTGTACGATGAACCTAATGTCACTGATCAAGCTGAAAAAACCTTGTTGGCATTAAATCAGGGGCTTGAGGACGCTGAGTTGTACTGTCAGAAATTCCGAAAGTGGGCAGTCCTGACCAAATGGAATGATGATGCTTTGGCAGCCCTTTTTCAGAAGGGTCTGTCTGAGAATGTAAAAGATGTTATGGTGGGTTTCCCTGCTCCCTCTGGTCTCAATGATTCTATGTCATTAGCGATTCAAATTGACAGACGTTTGCGTGAGCGTAGAAGTATGCGTGGAATTGTGTTGCCTTGTGAACCAGCTTCTGAACCCATGCAGTGTGATAGAGTGGCTTCTGGGGCACAGCGTCATGAGTTTCGAAAACGCAATGGGTTATGTTTCTACTGTGGTGATGCCTCTCATGCTATTTCAGTCTGCCCTAAGCGGGGAAGACGTTTTGCATGCTCAGTTGTCTTGGGTAGTGTTCAGACTAAATTTCTGTTGACTGTTACCCTGATTTTCTCCCTGTCCACATTTTCTGCTCAGGCTTTTGTTGATTCGGGAGCAGCTATTAACCCCTTCACCCCCAAGGGTGGTTTGCACGTTAATGACCGGGCCAATTTTTACAATTCTGACCACTGTCTCTTTATGAGGTTATAACTCTGGAACGCTTCAACGGATCTTCGCGATTCTGAGAATGTTTTCTCGTGACATATTGTACTTCACGTTAGAAGCAAAATTTCTTCGATATACCGTGCGTTTATTTTTGAAAAAAACGCAAATATGGCGAAAATTTTGAAAATTTTGCAATTTTCAAACTTTGAATTTTTTTTCCCTTAAAACAGAGAGATATGTCACACAAAATAGTTAATAAATAACATTTACCACATGTCTACTTTACATCAGCACAATTTTGGAACCAAAATTTTTTTTTGTTAGGAAATTATAAGGGTTAAAAGTTGACCAGTGATTTCTCATTTTTACAACAAATTTACAAAGCCATTTTTTTAGGGACCACCTCACATTTGAAGTCACTTTGAGGGGTCTATATGGCAGAAAATACCCAAAAGTGACACCATTCTAAAAACTGCACCCCTCAAGGTACTCAAAACCACATTCAAGAAGTTTAATAACCCTTCAGGTACTTCACAGGAGCTGAAGCAATGTGGAAGGAAAAAATTAATATTTAACTTTTTAGCCACAAAAATGATCTTTTACAAACGTTTTTTTATTTTCACAAGGGTAAAAGGAGAAAATGGGCAGATAAAGTTGTTGTGCAATTTCTCCTGAGTACGCCAATACCCCATATGTGGGGGAAAACCACTGTTTGGGCACACGGCAGAGCTCGTAAGGGAAGGAGCGCCGTTTGACTTTTTCAAACTAAAATTGGCTGGAATTGAGATTGGACGCCATGTCGTGTTTGGATAGCCCCTGATATGCCTAAACAGTGGAAACCCCCCACAAGTGACACCATTTTGTAAACTAGACCCCCTAAGGAACTTATCTAGATCTGTTGTGAGCACTTTGAACCCCAAAGTGTTTCACAAAAGTTTATAATGCCTGGGTGTGAAAAAAAAAAAAAAACAATTTTCCACAAAAATGATTTTTTAGTCCCAAATTTTTGATTTTTCCCAAGGAAATTGGACCACAAAAGTTGTTTTCCAATTTGTCCTGAGTACGCTGATACCCCATATGTGGGGGGGGAAACTGTTTAGGGCGCACGGCAGGGCTTGGAAAGGAAGCAGTAACGTTTTGGAATGCAAACATTGATGGGGGTCATGTTCCATTTGTAGTGCCCCAGATGAGCCTAAACAGTGGAAACCTGTCCCTTGTATAGCAGAATATATTATATTTGTGATGTCATAATTATAACCAAAAGGCAACATATATATAACATGCGCAATAAAGATTATTATCAACATGGATTTACCTGATAGAATGTATCCAGTAGGGTCAAAACGGAATCCGTTAACGCTGTCTCCGCTAGTGGGGGTGACCGGGGTCTAAGCAGACCTGAACTGGGGTCCATAACTTAATCCCTCAACCTGGAGGATACTGTTAAAGGAAGAGTCAGGCCACCAGCGAAACCCTGCTCCTATCAATCCCTGCCAACTGTATTCTAGTCCTAGAAAGACCCTAATACCACCAAGGGAATAACAGTAACGTAAAATGAACAAAAGACATACCAAAAAGAACGAATAAAGGTAAATAAAAGTCTTACATACAACACTCACACACATGTGAGGAACACCTAAGGTCTCAGAGATAAACATAAGCCTATAGATTTAAAACAACTAATGAATCTCTTAGCTTAAATATTCTCAGAACCGATCCAAATGCTTGAACTAACAATGAATGCTTTCAACCGGCGTCTAACACCCAGACTGCAGAATATAAAGGAAACTAATTAGAACAAATCAAAACACCGGCGAGCTGCTCTACTTACAAAAGAGCTAGGAAAAATTAACCTTACACATCACCAAAAAACAAGAGAAACAGAAGCTCAGCTGTGAGAAGATCAGATTGTGCAATGTCGGCGAGTCTTCGCTTGGCGAGCACCCATGACAGTACCCCCCCCTTCTACGAGGGCCTCCGGACCTCATGACCAGGTCTTTGCCCGGGTGAGTTTGTGTAAAGCCGTTCCACGTTATCATTGACCACCACTGATTAGTGTAGAGGTGACGGTAATGATTGGCCACATACTTTTTAATATGACCTGTGTGAAACACATTATGAATTTAAAACGTAGGGAGGAGGTCCAGACGAAATGCCACAGGATTAATTTATGGAGCTGATCCTGTACGGCATTTCGTCTGGACCTCCCTCCTACGTTTAAAATTCATAATGTGTTTCACAAGTCATTACTTAAAAAGTATGTGGCACCAGTCATACCGTCACCTCTACCTCCTTCAGTGGTGGTCAATGATAACGTGGACGGACCTTTCACACAACTCACCCGGACAGACCTGGTCATGAGGGTCCGGAGGCCCCTCGTAGAAGGGGGGGTACTGTCATGGGTGCATCGCCACGAAGATCGTCGCGATTGCACATTCTGACTGTACCCCCCCCTTCTACGAGGGGCCTCCGGACCCTCATGACCAGGTCTGTCCGGGTGAGTTGTGTGAAAGGTCCGTCCACGTTATCATTGACCACCACTGAAGGAGGTAGAGGTGACGGTATGACTGGTGCCACATACTTTTTAAGTAATGACTTGTGAAACACATTATGAATTTTAAACGTAGGAGGGAGGTCCAGACGAAATGCCGTACAGGATCAGCTCCATAATTAATCCTGTGGCATTTCGTCTGGACCTCCCTCCTACGTTTAAAATTCATAATGTGTTTCACAAGTCATTACTTAAAAAGTATGTGGCACCAGTCATACCGTCACCTCTACCTCCTTCAGTGGTGGTCAATGATAACGTGGACGGACCTTTCACACAACTCACCCGGACAGACCTGGTCATGAGGGTCCGGAGGCCCCTCGTAGAAGGGGGGGTACTGTCATGGGTGCATCGCCACGAAGATCGTCGCGATTGCACATTCTGACTGTACCCCCCCTTCTACGAGGGGCCTCCGGACCCTCATGACCAGGTCTGTCCGGTGAGTTGTGTGTGAAAGGTCCGTCCACGTTATCATTGACCACCACTGAAGGAGGTAGAGGTGACGGTATGACTGGTGCCACATACTTTTTTAACATGCGCATAGATATATTATAACATGGATTTACCTGATAGAATGTCCAGTGGGTCAAAACGGAATCCGTTATACGCTGTCTCCGGCTAGAGGGTGACCGGGGTCTAAGCTGACCCTGAACTGGGTCCTAACTAATCCCTCAACCTGGAGGTACTGTTAAAGGTACAGAGGTCCAGGCCACCAGCGTAAACCCTGTCTCCTATCAATCCCTGCCAACTGTATTCTAGTCCTAAGAAGGACCCTGAATACCACCAAAGGAATGAACAGGTAACGGATAATGAACAGAAAGACATACAAGAAAGAGAAGGAATAAAGTAAATAAAGTCTTACATACAACACTCACACACAGTAGGAACACCTAAGGTCTCAGAGATAAACTATAAGCTATAAGAGTAAAAACAACTAATGAACTCTTAGCTTAAATATTCTCAGAACCGATCCAGACTGCTGAACTACATGAATGCTTTCACCGGCGTCTAACACCCAGACTGGCAGAAATATAAAGGAAACTAATTAGAACATAATCAAAAGCAGCCGGGCGAGGCTGCACCTAGCCTTAGCAAAGAGCTAGGAAAAATTAACTCTCACATCACCAAAAAACAAAGAAACAGAAGCTCAGCTGTGAGAAGTCAGAATGTGCAATCGCGACGATCTTCGTGGCGATGCACCCATGACAAAACCCCCCACAAATGACCCCATTTTGGAAGCTAGACCCCCTAAGGAACTTATCTAGATCTTTGGTGAGCACTTTGAACCCCCAAGTGCTTCACACAAGTTTATAATGCCCGAGCATGAAAATAAAAAATCCTATTTTTTTCCCACAAAAATTATCTCTTAGTCACTAATTTTTTATTTTCCCAAGGGTAACAGGAGAAATTGGACCACAAAATTTGTTGTCCAATTTGTCCTGAGTACGCTGATACCCCATATGTGGGGGGGAACCACTGTTTGGGCGCATGGCAGAGCTCGGAATGGAAGGAGCACCATTTGACTTTTTCCAACCAAAATTGGCTGGAATTGAGATTGGACGCCATGTTGCATTTGGAAAGCCCCTGCTGTGCCTAAACAGTGGAAACCCCCCACAAGTGCCCCCATTTGGGAAACTAGACCCCCTAAGGAACTTATCTAGATCTTTGGTGAGCAATTTGAACCCCCAAGTGCTTCACACAAGTTTATAACGTAGAGCCGTAAAATTAAAAAATCATATTTTTTCCACAAAATTGATTTTTTTCCACCCCAATTTTTATTTTCCCAAGGGTAACAAGACTCCAAAAGTTATTGTGCAATTTGTCCTGAGTGCGCTAATACCCCATATGTGGGAGTAAACCACTGTTTGGGTGCATGGCAGAGTTTGGAAGGGAAGGAGGGCCGTTTGACTTTTTCAACGCAGAATTGGCTGGATGCCATGTCGTGTTTGGAGAGCTCCTGATATGCCTAAACAGTGGAAACCCCCCACAAATGACACCATTTTGGAAACTAGACCCCTCAAGGAACTTATCTAGATGTGTAGAGAGCACTTTGAACCCCAAAGTGCTTCACAGAAGTTTATAACGTACAGCCGTAAAATAAAAAATCCTTTTTTTTTTTTTACAAAAATGATTTTTTCGCCCTCAATATTTTATTTTCACAAGGGTAACAGGAGAAATTGGACCCCAAAAGTTGTTGTCCAATTTGTCCTGAGTACGCTGATACCCAATATGTGGGAGTAAACTACTGTATGGGCGCACGTCGGGGCTCGGAAGGGAAGTAGTGACGTTTTGGATTGCAGACTTTGATGGAATGGTCTGGGGGAGTCATGTCGCATTTGGAGAGCCCCTGATGCGTCTAAACAGTGGAAACCCCCCACAAGTGACCCCATTTTGGAAAATAGACCCCACAAGGAACTTATCTAGATGTGTGGTGAGCACTTTGAACCCCGAAGTGCTTCACAGAAGTTTATAACGTACAGCCGTAAAAATAAAAAATCCTTTTTTTTTTTTTACAAAAATGATTTTTTCGCCCCCAATATTTTATTTTCACAAGGGTAACAGGAGAAATTGGACCCCAAAAGTTGTTGTCCAATTTGTCCTGAGTACGCTGATACCCAATATGTGGGAGTAAACTACTGTATGGGCGCACGTCGGGGCTCGGAAGGGAAGTAGTGACGTTTTGGATTGCAGACTTTGATGGAATGGTCTGGGGGAGTCATGTCGCATTTGGAGAGCCCCTGATGAATCTAAACAGTGGAAACCCCCCACAAGTGACCCCATTTTGGAAAATAGACCCCACAAGGAACTTATCTAGATGTGTGGTGAGCACTTTGAACCCCGAAGTGCTTCACAGAAGTTTATAACGTACAGCCGTAAAAATAAAAAATCCTTTTTTTTTTTACAAAAATGATTTTTTCGCCCCCAATATTTTATTTTCACAAGGGTAACAGGAGAAATTGGACCCCAAAAGTTGTTGTCCAATTTGTCCTGAGTATGCTGATACCCAATATGTGGGAGTAAACTACTGTATGGGCGCACGTCGGGGCTCGGAAGGGAAGTAGTGACGTTTTGGATTGCAGACTTTGATGGAATGGTCTGGGGGCGTCATGTCGCATTTGGAGAGCCCCTGATGCGCCTAAACAATGGAAACCCCCCACAAGTGACCCCATTTTGGAAAATAGACCCCACAAGGAACTTATCTAGAAGTGTGGTGAGCGCTATGAAGCTCCAAGTGCTTCACAGAAGTTTTATAACATACAGCCGTAAAAACAAAAAAATCATTTTTTTTTTACAAAAATGATTTTGTCGCCCCCAGTTTTTTATTTTCCCAAGGGTAACAGAAGAAATAGGACAAATTGCACAATAACTCTTGTGGTCCAGAGTACGCTGATACCCCATATGCGGGAGTAAACTACTGTTTGGGCGCATGGCAGAGCTCAGAAGTGAAGGAGCACCGTTTGACTTTTTCAACGCAGAATTGGCTGGAATTGAGATCAGACGCCATGTCACATTTGGAGAGCCCCTGATGTGCCTAAACAGCGGAAACCCCCCAATTCTAACTCCAACCCTAACCCCAACACACCCCTAACCCTAGTCCCAACCCTAACCACAAACCTAACCCTAACACACCCCTAACCGTAATCCCAACCCTAATCCTAATCCTAACGTTAGCGCCAACCCTAACCCTAACTTTAGCCGCAACCCTAACCCTAACGGGAAAATGGAAATAAATACATTTTTTAATTTTATTATTTTTCCCTAACTAAGGGGGTGATAAAGGGGGGTTTGATTTACTATTTATAGCGGGTTTTTATGATTGGCAGCTGTCACGCTAAAAGACGCTTTTTATTGCAAAAAATAGTGTTTTGCATCACCATATTTTGAGAGCTATAATTTTTGCATATTTTGGCCCACAGAGTCATGTGAGGTCTTATTTTTTGCGGGACGAGGTGACGTTTTTATTGGTACCATTTTTGAGCACGTGACATTTTTTGATCGCTTTTTATTTCGATTTTTGTGAGGTTAGAATGAACAAAAATCAGCAATTCATGAATTTCTTTTGGGGGAGGCGTTTGTACCGTTCCGCATGTGGTAAAATTGATAAAGCAGTTTTATTCTTCGGGTCAGTACGATTATGGCGATACCTCATTTATATCATTTTTTTATGTTTGGCACTTTTATAGAATAAAAACAATTTTATATAAAAAATAATTATTTTTGCATCGCTTTATTCTGCGAGCTATAACTTTTTTATTTTTTCGCTGATGATGCTGTATGGCAGCTCGTTTTTTGCGGGACAAGATGACGTTTTCAGCGGTACCATGTTTATTTATATCGGTCTTTTTGATCGCGTGTTATTCCACTTTTTGTTCAGCGGTATGATGATAAAGCATTGATTTTTTGCTTCGTTTTCTTTTTTTTTTTAAGGGGTTCATTAAAGGGGTTAACTAGTGGGACAGTTTTATAGGGGGGGTCGTTACGGACGCGGCGATACCAAATATGTGTACTATTATTGTTTTGATTTTTTTATTTACAGGAAAGAATGAATTTATTGGGGAATATTTTTTTTTTTTTTATGATTTTTTTTTACCACTTTTTATTTTTATTTTTTTTACTTTTATACTTTGTCCCAGGGTGGGACATCACTGTATTTTAGCAGATCGCTGGTGTGACAGTGTGCACAGCACTCTGTCACACCAGCGATCGCTCTGGCACTGCTGCAGGCTTCCCCAGCGCCTGCTCTCAGCAGGCACTGAGGAAGCCGCCTCCCTGCAGGACCCCGGCGCCATCTTGGATCCGGGGACCTGGAGGGAGGACGGACCCTCGGAACAGCGCGACACATCGCGCTGCTCTGAGGGTCTCAGGGAGAGAGCGCAGGGAGCCCCCTGCCTGCGCGATCCTCCCCTGTGCCCCAGGTACACCGCGATCATGTTTGATCGCGGTGTGCCAGGGGTTAATGTGCCGGGAGCGGTCCGTGACCGCTCCTGACACACAGTCACGGGTGTCAGCTGTAATAATCAGCTGACACCCGGCGGCGATCAGCTGCGCTCCCCCCGGGAGCGCAGCTGATCGCCCATGAAGTACTATTCCGTCCATGGGAATAAGGTCCAGGGTCACATGGACGGAATAGTACGTCTGATGGCAGAGAGGGGTTAACCTGATGGATTTTGATTTTGCTAAACGTTGTGGGTTTCCCTTGATACCCCTACAGAAGTCTATTCCCCTACGGGGGATTAATTCTACCCCTTTGGCTGAGAATAAACCCCAGTTCTCTACTCAGGTGATAATGAGGGTTGAACCTGATCATCAGGATAGTTGCAAATTTTTGGTGCTGTATAATCTGCATGACATTATTGTACTAGGTTTCCCTTGGTTACAGTCTCATAATCCTGTTTTGGATTGGAAATCTGTGTCTGTAACCAGTTGGGGCTGCCAATGTGTTAATGCCATCACTCCTGTCTTTTCTGCCTCGCCCCCCCAGGCTCAGGATGTTCCTGACTTTTTGACTGATTTTTCTGATGTGTCTAGCGAAAGTAAATCTGCATCCTTGCCCCCCATAGGAGCTATGACTGCGCTATTGAATTAGTGCCTGGTAGTAAATTCCCTAAAGGTCGCCTTTTTAACTTGTCTGTACCTGAACATGACGCTATGCGGTCTTATATCAAGGAGTCATTGGAGAAGGGTCATATTAGACCAGCCTCTTCACCCTTGGGTGCCGGTTTTTTCTTTGTGGCCAAAAAGGATGGTTCATTAAGGCCGTGTATTAATTATCGTCTCTTGAACAATATCACTGTGAAATATCAATATCCGTTACCCTTAATTTCTGACCTGTTTTTCAGGGTGAAAAGTGCTACTTGGTTTACCAAGCTTGACCTCAGGGGGGCGTATAACCTTATTCGCATTAAGCACGGGGATGAATGGAAGACGGCGTTTAATACCCCAGAGGGGCATTTTGAGTACCTAGTGATGCCCTTTGGGCTCACTAATGCTCCTTCCGTCTTCCAGTCCTTCATGAATGACATTTTCAGGGATTTTGTGGATAAATTTCTGATGGTTTATTTGGATGATATCTTGATTTTTTCCAATGACTGTGTCATGTATAGTGTACAGTTCCTATAGCGTCTTGTGCTTGGGTGCGAGGAAAACACAGGAGACATAGGTTGAAATGAAATGACTTGTATTACTTCATACAAGCATGCTGAAAAGTTCACACAGTTTGCAGGAACAGCGACAGGAGACACAGCAGGCCAGAGTAACTTCAAGCTCTACAATAACTCTCCAAAGCAGGTTCAGGATCTCTTCTCTGTACCGTAATTCCTCTGCAAACATGGATTCACCAAACAGCAGGTTTCCAGAGTCCAAAAGTGTTCCAAGGTTCCTCAGTAGGGAATAGCTGGAGTACAAGTTCAAGGTTTCAGGAGTCAGGTCACAGACTGACTGAGGCTTGATTCAGGAGCACTGATTGTTCAGCTGAGGCTGCTTAAGAAGCAAGAGGGAAGAATCAGGGCGGGAACATGAAAACTGGAAACTCCATATTAACTGAGGGCAAGAGCTGCAGAAAGACAGAAAGCAAAATGGCCGACGGAAAACTGAGTTTCAAGGAACATGTCAACAGAGACAAAGAACCTTACATTACTCCCCCCTTAGGGACAACCTCCGGATGACCTCAGACCAGGCTTGTCAGGGTACCTCTGATGAAACTGGCGGAGCAGGCGAGGAGCATTTACATTATTGACTGGTTCCCATGAGTTGTCCTCCACTGGGTAGCCCTGCCATTTAATCAAATATTGCAACTGATTTCTGTACAACCTGGAATCTAGAATCCTTTCCACCATAAATTCTTCCTGACCATCGACCAGCACTGGGTCAGGGCAAGGAGAAGAACGTCCAGGAAACGTATTGGGTGTTGCAGCCTTTAGTAGGGATACATGAAAGACAGGGTGGATTCTCATAGTTCTAGGCAATTGAAGACGACAAGCAACGGCACTTATAATTTTACTGATTTTATAGGGTCCAATGTACTTATGTCCCAACTTAGACGATGGAATCCTTAACTTAAGATTTCTGGTTGACAGCCAGACCAGGTCTCCTACCTTGAAAGCTGGTGCAGGTTTACGAAATTTATCTGCTGCTTTCTTGTACCTTTCCTGAGCCAATTCTAGATTTTCCTTTAGAAGATCCATATTCTTTTGTAAAGAAGTGATTCTTTCAGCCACTGCCGGCAAGGGCGTATCTATGGGAAATCGAGGAAGAATGTTAGGATGATAACCTAGATTGGAGTAAAAAGGAGACTGCTTAGTGGAGGCGCTCTGAGAGTTGTTATAAGAGAACTCAGCCAGTGGAAGTAGATCCACCCAATCATCCTGTAGGTGGCAGATAAAACAGCGGAGATACTGCTCCAGGGTCTGATTGGTTCGTTCTGTCTGTCCATTAGTCTGGGGATGAAAAGCAGAAGAAAGGTTTACTTTAATGTCCAATGCTGCACAGAAATTTTGCCAAAACCTTGAAGTGAATTGCACCCCTCGATCCGAAATTACCTCATCCGGTACTCCATGTAAGCGAAACACATTCTTAATCATCAAGTCTGATGTCTGTTTTGCAGTGGGTAAGCCGACACAAGGGATAAAATGAGCTGCCTTTGTTAGACGGTCAACCACCACTAGAATGGTGTTCTTCCCTTGAGAGGTTGGTAACTCCACAATGAAGTCCATAGAAATGGATCCCCACGGGCGGGACGGGGTGGGAAGAGGTTGCAACAGACCAGTTGGTGAGGAGCGAGGTGTTTTGCATCTTGCACAGACTTCACATGAAGTGACATAGTTTAAGACATCTTTCCTGTAAGTGGGCCACCAAAAGAAACGAGAAAGAAATTCTTGTGTCTTTAGAATTCCCCTATGCCCGGCTATCTTGGAATCGTGGATGAGTTGCAATACTCTCAATCTGACTGTTTCAGGTATATACAGACGTTGTCCCTGAATCCACACACCATTCTTAAAGACAAGACTTACGTCCCTTGGGGGTTGAGCCAACAAAGAATCCGCATGGTATGCTTCCTTGATGTCCTTAAGTAGGTCTTGATTATGAATCACTCCCAGGAATCTAGAGTCAGGAAGAATAGTCTTAGGAGGAGTAAGTGGACGTGTCTCTGCTGAATGAATCCTAGAGAGTGCATCAGCCTTTCCATTGCGTGATCCTGGTCTATAGAGAATGACAAAATTAAATTGGTTTAGGAAAAGATTCCAGCGAGCCTGGCGAGGAGTCAGGCACTTAGCCGACCTGATAAATTCAAGGTTACGATGGTCTGTCAGGACGACTATTTGCTGTGCAGCTCCCTGAAGAAGGTGTCTCCATTCCTTGAAGGCGCAATAATGGCCAACAATTCTCTATTGCCCACATCGTAGTTCCTCTCAGCCGAAGACAACTGCTGGGAAAAGAAGGCACAGGGATGCAAGACATTCTTCTCACCTGTTCTCTGAGAGAGTATAGCTCCAACGGCACAGTCTGAAGCATCCACCTCTATTATGAAGGCAAGCTCGGGGTTGGGATGTACTAAGATAGGTGCGGTGGTAAATTTATCCTTTAAACAGGAAAATGCTTCCTGAGCTTGCGGGGTCCAGGAGAACCTAGACTGTTTCCGGGTAAGTTGGGTGATAGGTGACACTACCTCAGAAAAATTCTTAATGAAACGTCTATAGAAGTTGGCAAACCCGATGAAACGCTGCACCTCCTTCACATTTCTAGGAATTGGCCAATCCTTGATGGCTTGGGTCTTGCTTCCATCCATACTAATCCCTTGCGTAGATAGTACATACCCCAGAAATTGAATTTCGGTCCTATGGAATTCACATTTTTCAAGTTTGATGTAGAGATGGTTTTGTCTTAGGCGTTCTAAGACCATTCTCACATGTCCATGATGTTCCTCTGTGGAGTTAGAAAAAATTAGAATATCATCCAGATAAATCACCACAAATGTATCTAGGAGATCCCTGAAGATATCATTCACGAAGTGTTGGAAAGTGGCTGGGGCGGTACTCAGACCAAAAGGCATAACTAGATATTCAAAGTGTCCATAGCGTGACCTGAAAGCAGTCTTCCATTCATCCCCAGGTCTAATACGGACCAAGTTATAGGCCCCACGGAGATCCAGTTTAGAGAAAATTTTGGCATGCCGCACTCTCTCCAACAACTCAGGGATTAAAGGCAATGGATAACGGTTTCTAATAGTAACCTTATTGAGTTCCCTATAGTCTATGCAGGGTCTCAGAGATCCATCTTTCTTCTTCACAAAGAAGATGGGTGCACCTGCGGGAGATGAAGAGGGGCGTATGAAGCCCTTGGCTAAATTTTCGTCTATATAATCCTTCAAAGCTTTTAGCTCGGGCCCCGCTAGGGGGTAGATCTTACCAAAAGGTATCTCGGCTCCAGGCAATAATTCAATTGGACAATCATATGGACGGTGAGGAGGAAGCTGATCAGCGTTCTTCTTGTCACATAAATCCACATAGTCCTGGTATACAGCTGGTAGTTCAGGGACTGACATGGTTCCTTTAGGAACAGAGCAAGCTGAAACTCCTTGATTCATCTGTTTCTCCGGAAAGTGTAATTCCTTGGTCTCCCAGTTAATCGTAGGATTCTGCGCCTGCAGCCATGGTAGCCCTAGAATAATGGGAAAGTGGGGAGAAGAGATAAGCAAAAAAGACATTTTCTCCTGATGATCTTTACCCATAAGGACCCTCAAAGGCTCTGTTTCTTGATCCACTGGTCCAGAAGTCAGTAGAGAGCCATCCACAGTCTCCATCTGTACTGGAGTAGCCTTCTTCACTGAACGTATCCCCTGTTTCAGAGCAAAGGAGATATCCATAAAATTTCCACTTGCTCCTGAGTCGATCATAGCAGAGCTAGACACCCAGACTGAGTCAACCCAGAGTTTGATGGAAAGGAAGCAATGAGAATTGTTTCTTTTACAACTCAGCTGGGACACCGCTGAGGAAACTTGAAAAATTGCAGCGTTTATACCGTCATCGTCCCCAGAACTAACAGAGTTTAAGTCCGAGAAATCAAGATCTCTTGCAGCAGATCTCTCTGGAGCCTGAGGCTCGGACATGACAGAGCTCCTCTCGCAACACTCACAGTGAATGACTGCTGCAGTAGTCTTACGAGAACGGCTGGGGCAGTTTATAATGAAGTGCCCTGACTTACCACAGTAGAAACATAGATTTTCCTTTATACGATGTTCTTTGCGTGCATCACTAACCCGTCTTTGTAAAGAGTCCACCTGCATGGGTTCAGGTTCTGGTTCCCTTGTGATCCTACTCAAAGGTTCCTTAGCTGAGGAGGGAGGTAGTAAAAGGTTAGTGCGATTATTTTCGAACCATCTCTCTTGTCTGCGTTCAGTCAGACGAGCATCAATACGGATACAATAGTTAATAAAGTCACCTAACGCAGTGGGAGGGTCGGCACGAGCAAGTTCATCCTTAATCAGTGGAGACAACCCTTTCCGAAAAATAGATTTTTTAGCGGAAGTGTCCCAAGTGGTATCAAGAGCCCATCTCCTGAAATCCAGGGCATATTCGGCTACTGAACGCTTACCTTGGCGCAAAGTTAACATGGCTGCTTCAGCTGTTGCACCTCGATTGGGGTCATCAAACACCTGCCCCATGGCTGAAATAAAAGCATCAAGGTGATTCAAACAATCATCCTCAGTCTCAATCAGAGGGTTTGCCCACATCAAAGCCTTATTGGTAAGCAACATGATTATAGTAAGCACTTTGGATCGTTCAGTGGGAAATTGTGAAGCATGTGCAGAGAAAAATAAATTGCATTGATTAATAAATCCCCTGAATTTCTCACGTTCACCGCCAAAACGAAAAGGAGGTAATTTGGGGATCCCAGAACTCGGGGTTATGGCAGGAGCCTGGGCTCGTTCCTCTAGAGCCTCAATCCTGGCTCGCAATTCCTGGGTAGTCTGTCCAAACACTTGCAAATTATGATTAGTGAGGTCCTGTAGGCTTGCAAAACGGGTTTTTAAAGTCTGTACATCTGAAAGGATTGTATCAGTCACTCCGCAAAGCTCCTTTATGCGGGCCTCCATCTTCCAGATCTTTTAAGGCAGAAGTGCTGGAAGGAGAAGAGGAAAGGAAAAAAAACAAACAAAAAAAACAATAGTGTTTACCTGTGGTAACACTCCAGAGTAAAATTTTAAGGGAATGCGCTCACCTGGAAAGGTTGTGAGAAGTCACAACCACTGTCATCACATAAGGTATTAAACGGACATCTGATATCCACAGTCACAGCAGACACGGCTTTCCCAGACCCAGCAGACACTAAACATTGGCTCCTGAATCTTGTCATGTATAGTGTACAGTTCCTATAGCGTCTTGTGCTTGGGAGCGAGGAAAACACAGGAGACATAGGTTGAAATGAAATGACTTGTATTACTTCATACAAGCATGCTGAAAAGTTCACACAGTTTGCAGGAACAGCGACAGGAGACACAGCAGGCCAGAGTAACTTCAAGCTCTACAATAACTCTCCAAAGCAGGTTCAGGATCTCTTCTCTGTACCGTAATTCCTCTGCAAACATGGATTCACCAAACAGCAGGTTTCCAGAGTCCAAAAGTGTTCCAAGGTTCCTCAGTAGGGAATAGCTGGAGTACAAGTTCAAGGTTTCAGGAGTCAGGTCACAGACTGACTGAGGCTTGATTCAGGAGCACTGATTGTTCAGCTGAGGCTGCTTAAGAAGCAAGAGGGAAGAATCAGGGCGGGAACATGAAAACTGGAAACTCCATATTAACTGTGGGCAAGAGCTGCAGAAAGACAGAAAGCAAAATGGCCGACGGAAAAACTGAGTTTCAAGGAACATGTCAACAGAGACAAAGAACCTTACAGACTGGGACTGTCATGTGAAACATGTTCGGACTGTGTTCCAGATTTTGAGAGAGAATGCTCTGTATGTGAAGGGATCAAAGTGTCTTTTTGGCGTACAGAGGATCTCATTTCTGGGATTCATTTTGTCTCTATCTGTTATTGAAATGAACCCGGTCAAGGTTCAGGCCATCTGTGATTGGGTCCAACCTACTTCATTAAAGGCTCTTCAGAGATTCTTGGGTTTTGCCAATTTTTATCGTAAATTTATTGGTAATTTCTCTGTAATTGTTAAACCATTGACTGATTTGACCAAAAAGGGTTCTGATGTGGTGAATTGGCCTCCTGAGGCAGTCTCTGCGTTTTAGGAACTTAAGCAGAGATTCACTTCTGCTCCTGTTCTACGGCAGCCTGATGTTTCTCTGCCATTTCAGGTGGAGGTTGATGCCTCTGAAATTGGGGCATGTGCCGTTTTGTCCCAAAGAGATCCTGAGACCTCTAAAAGTAACCCTTGTGCTTTTTTCTCTCGAAAATTTTCTCCAACTGAACGTAATTATGACGTGGGTAATCGGGAGTTATTGGCCATGAAGTGGGCTTTTGAAGAGTGGAGACATTGGCTGGAGGGAGCCAAACATCAGGTGGTGGTCCTCACGGACCATAAGAATCTGGTTTATCTGGAATCAGCCAAGCAACTTAATCCTAGACAGGCCAGGTGGGCCTTGTTTTTCACACGTTTTAATTTTGTGGTTTCCTTTCTTCCTGGCACTAAGAATGTTAAGGTGGATGCCCTCTTGAGGAGTTTCCTTGCGGACTCTCCTGAGTTATCTGATCCTGCTGTTATTTTGAAAGAGGGTGTAGTTCTTTCCGCCATCTCGCCCAATTTGAGACTGGCTCTGGAAGGGTGTCAGGAGGATAAACCCGAGCGCTGCCTTATTGGGAAATTGTTTGTCCCAGACCAGTGGAAGAAGAGTGTGATGTCTGAGATTCATTGTTCCGCGTTGGCCGGTCATCCCGGAATTTTTGGTACCAGAGACTTGGTGAGTCGGTCCTTTTGGTGGCCTACTTTGTCTCGTGACGTCAGTGAGTTTGTGCAGTCCTGTGGGACTTGCTCTCGCTCCAAGCCTTGCTCTCGCTCTAGTGGTTTGTTGATGCCATTGCCTGTGCCCAAGAGACCATGGACCCATATCTCTATGGATTTTATTTCCGACCTCCCTGTTTCTCAGAGAATGACCGTTATCTGGGTGATTTGTGATAGGTTTTCCAAGATTATACATCTTGTGCCATTACCTAAGTTGCCTTCCTCCTCCGAATTGGTGCCTTTGTTCCTTCAGCACATGGTTCGGTTACACGGCATTCCTGAGAACATTGTGTCTGACAGAGGAGTCCAGTTTGTTTCCAGATTTTGGAGGACTTTTTGTTCTAAACTTGGTGTTCAATTGTCTTTCTCCTCTGCTTTTCATCCTCAGACCAATGGACAAACTGAGAGAACAAACCAGACATTGGAGACTTATCTGAGATGCTTTGTGTCTGCTGATCAAGATGACTGGGTCTCTTTTTTGCCTTTGGCTGAGTTTGCTCTTAATAATAGGGCAAGCTCTGCCACTTTGATGTCTCCATTTTTCTGCAATTTTGGGTTTCACCCTCGATTTTCTTCGGGACAGACGGAGGCTTCTATATGTCCGGGTGTTGACTCTGTTGTGGAACGTATGCAGCAGATTTGGGACCAGGTAGTGGAGAGGTTGTCCCTCTCTCAGGAGAAGGCCCAGCGGTTTGCCAACCGGCATAGGACTGATGGTCCTCGGTTTGGAGTGGGGGACTTGGTCTGGTTGTCCTCAAGAAATATCCCTATGAGAGTTGCATCTCCTAAGTTTAAGCCTAGGTTCATTGGACCTTATAAGATCATGGAGATTCTTAATCCTGTTTCCTTTCGTTTACTTCTTCCAGGACATTTAAGATCCATAACGTGTTCCACAAGTCCTTATTGAAGAGGTTTGTCGAGCCAGTGGTTCCTATGGCTGCGCCTCCTGACCCTGTTTTGGTTGAGGGCAATCTGGAGTATGTGGTTGAGAAAATATTGGATTCTCGTTTTTTAGACGGAAACTCCAGTATTTGGTTAAGTGGAGAGGTTATGGTCAGGAGGACAATTCTTGGGTGTTTGCTTCGTACATCCATGCTAGGAGATTGATCCGTGCGTATCACAGAGCTCATCCTGACCGACCTGGTTGCACAAATGAGGGTTCGGTGACCCCTCCTCAAGGGGGGTTTACTGTTGTGAATGTTTTAGAAATGAATTCTGAGCAGAAGCTCCCTCTGGTGGTTACAAACAGTACTGAACCATTCAATGAGGATTGGCAATCAGGAATCACAGACTGGCTGGATATAAGGGAGATTCCCTCCCATCATGGTTGCCGGTGATCAATTGTTCTTGTCTCAACATTGTTTCCTGGTTCACTTGGAAGCTTGCTGAGTCTTGCCTCTTCTCCTGCTCTCAGATAAGATATTTTCTGTTTTTTGTTTTTGTGCTTACCATTTGCATATTTCTCTGCATTTCTGTGAGATTGGCCAGGTTCCCCTCCCTGGGGGGGCTTGGGCTCCTCTCAGTTCCTCTGGAGCCACTGTTATTTGTTCATTTGCCTTTTCCAGTTTTTTCTGTGGCTGCGGCTTAGTTTTGTTACACCAGAGAACTAATTTAGGTGGTAGAGGTCGTGTGATCTCAGGTGTTTTTGCAATTAGTAGCGTTGGCATTTTTTAGGTTTTTTTTTGGATTGCAGTAAGTATCCTTCCTATCCTTTTCTGTCTAGACAGATTGGGCCCCAACGTTTGCTCATACTATTTTCTGTCTGTGTCTGTATTTCCTCTTGTCTAACCACCATTACATGTTTGGGGGCTTCCTATGTTCTTTGGGGATCTGCTCCGGGGCAGATAGATTTCCTCTTTCTATCTTTAGGTGTAGTTAACCTCTCAGGCTGTGACGAGGCGTCTAGGACCAACGTAGGAACGCTCCACGGCTGCCTTTAGTTGTGGTGGTTAGTCAGGGTACTGCAATCCAGTAGATTCCAACCTCTCTGGTGTATTGCCGTTTTTGCCTGCTCTCCTCAGCTACCAAATCATAACAGGAGGGGCTGTGTGAGATGGGGGAAAGATGATAAATTCTGTTTTGTCCATATTAAGTTTTAGGAATCTAGCGGAGAAGAAGGATGAGATAGCGGACAGACATTAAGGGATTCTGTTTAGTAGGGAGGTGATATCTGGTCCAGAGATGTAGATCTGTGTGTCATCAGCATAGAGGTGATATTCAAAGCCATAAGATTCTATGAGCTGTCCGAGGCCGAAGGTGTAAATGGAGAAGAGCAGGTACCCTAGGACTGAACCTTGCGGGACTCCAACGGATAGGAGGCGTGGTGAGGAGGTGGTGTGCGAGTGGGAGACGCTGAATGTCCGGTCTGTTAGGTATGACGCGATCCAAGATAGGGCCAGGTCTGTGATACCTAGAGATGAGAGGGTCTGTAGTAATACGGAATGGTCTACTGTGTCAAAGGCAGAGGACAGGTCCAGGAGGAGGAGGACAGAGTAGTGTCGCTTGGCCTTGGCAGTTAATAGGTCATTGGTGACCTTAGTTAGGGCAGTTTCAGTGGAGTGGTGTGGCCGGAAGCCAGATTGTAAGTGGTTGAGGAGGGAGCAAGAAGAGAGGTGGGAGGACAGTTCAAGATGGACGTGTTGTTCCAGTAGTTTTGAGGCATAGGGGAGAAGTGATATAGAGCGATAGCTAGATACAGAGGATCCTCTGTATCGATCCTCCGATGGGTCAAGAGAGGGCTTTTTGAGGATTATAACAGAAATGTACAATATGAAATTAGCTACATTTACTACAAAATACAATCCATGGGGAGCTTCAATTTGTGGTGCTAATTCACAGAAGCAATCTTCTTGCATTTAACTCATGTTCTTCATGAAATTTCCATAAATCCATTTCCTAGGATCCTAGGAAGTCTAAGGATTTTACCATAACTTGACTATACTGAACCAGGCAGGACATACATGGGATCAACTTCTTTTCACCCAATTCATTATTATCAAGATGCTTGTGGCTGTTATTTTGTGAATTTTAGCTCTTGAAACCATATTTCTCCAAGGTTTTCACCCACTGTCAAGTTGTGTAGCTCAGAGGTGTGGTGTGCAGTAATACGGCGGTGATGGTTTTCTTTGGGTTTATATTGAGGGATTCTTTTTTCTTACAGATTCTGTGTTAAAATGTATGAGATATTTTGATATAGAAAAGATGTGTATCTTCGTACCGTGTTAGCTAGTAGATAGAAAAATATTAGACTTGTTGTCAACAAGATCTATCTTCAGGAGACTGGCACAGCGATGGGAAGTAAAATGGCTCCACAGTATGCAAATCTTTTCATGGCCAAGCTTGAAAGCGACTTTTTGTCCTCATGTCCCATCAGGCCTCGGGCCTACTACCGCTACATTGATGACATTTTAATCATCTGGACGGAGTCTGAACAACAGCTAAAGACGTTCCATGAACAGTTCAACCAATTTCATCTCACCATCAACTTAACACTTAACTACTCCAGCACTGAAATTAACTTTTTAGACACCACCATTAAGCTAAAGAACAATGAAATAGAGACATCCCTGTATCAGAAGCCAATCGACCGTCCAACATACCTTAAATGGGACAGTTTCCATCCAAAACACATAAAAAACTCTATTGTCTACAGCCAAGCCATCAGATACAACCGTATATGTTCCAACCCCATGGATAGAGATGAACACATTGGTGCCTCAGAAAGACCTTTTTGAACCAGGGCTACCATCCAAGAACAATTGAAAACCAAATTACAAGAGCCACCAGAATATCAAGGAATCACCTGCTACATTACAAAGCTAAAGAAGAAAATAACCGGGTGCCTCTAGTGGTCACCTACTGTAATGTAAGTAGTACAGTTCATATAGTGTCTTGTGCTTGGGTGCGATGAAAACACAGGAGTCACAGGTTTGATATAGAAGGTCTTGTATTACTTCATACAAGTGGCAATAATAGTCACACAGTTTGCAGATACAAAAGCAGGAGACACAGCAGGCCAGAGTAACTTAAGCTCAGCAATCACTCTCCACAACAGGTTCAGGATCTCTTCTCTGTTACCGTAAGTCCATGCAAACGTGGATTTATCAAATAGCAAGGTTCCAAAGTCCACGAGTGTTCCAAAGTTCCACAATAGGAAATAACTGGAGTACAAGGTCCAAGGCTTTCAGGAGTCAGGTCACAGGTTCACTGCAGGCTTGATTCTGAAGCACTGATTGCTCAGCTGTGGCTGCTTAAGAAGCAAGAGGAGAGAATCAGGGCGGAAACATGCAAGCTGGAAACTCCATATTGACTGAGGGCAAGATAGCTGCAGCAAGACAGAAAGTAAAATGGCTGACGGAAAAAACTGAGTTTCAGGAACATGTACACAGAACCTTACATTACTCCCCCCTTAGGGACAACCTCCGGATGACCTCAGACCAGGCTTGTGTGGGTACCTCTGATGAAACTGACGGAGCAAGCGAGGAGCATTAACGTTATTGACTGGTTCCCATGAGTTGTCCTCCACTGGGTAGCCCTGCCATTTAATCAGATATTGTAACTGATTTCTATACAACCTGGAATCTAAAATCCTTTCCACCACAAATTCTTCCTGACCATCGACTAGCACTGGGTCAGGGCAAGGAGAAGAACGTCCAGGAAACGTATTGGGTGTCGCAGCCTTTAGTAGGGATACATGAAAGACAGGGTGGATTCTCATAGTTCTGGGCAGTTGAAGACGACAAGCGACAGCACTTATAATTTTACTGATTTTATAAGGTCCAATGTATTTATGTCCCAACTTAGATGATGGAATTCTTAACTTAAGATTTCTGGTTGACAGCCAAACCAGGTCTCCTACCTTGAAAGCTGGTGCAGGTTTACGAAATTTATCTGCGGCTTTCTTGTACCTTTCCTGAGCCGATTCCAGATTCTCCTTTAGAAGATCCATATTCTTCTGTAAAGACGTGATTCTTTCAGCCACTGCTGGTAAAGGCGTTTCTATGGGAAATCGTGGTAGAATGTTAGGATGATAACCTAGATTAGAGTAAAAAGGAGACTGCTTAGTGGAGGCGCTCTGAGAGTTGTTATAAGAGAACTCAGCTAATGGAAGTAGATCCACCCAATCATCCTGTAGGTGGCAGATAAAGCAGCGGAGATACTGCTCCAGGGTTTGATTGGTTCGTTCGGTCTGTCCATTAGTCTGGGGATGAAAAGCAGAAGAAAGGTTTACTTTAATGTCCAATGCTGCACAGAAATTTTGCCAAAACCTAGAAGTGAATTGCACCCCTCGATCCGAAATAACCTCATCCGGTACTCCATGTAAGCGAAACACATCTTTAATCATCAAATCTGATGTCTGTTTTGCAGTGGGTAAGCCGACACAAGGGATAAAATGAGCTGCCTTTGTTAGACGGTCAACCACCACTAGAATGGTGTTCTTCCCTTGAGAGGTTGGTAACTCCACAATGAAGTCCATAGAAATGGATCCCCACGGGCGGGACGGGGTGGGAAGAGGCTGTAACAGACCAGTTGGTGAGGAGCGAGGTGTTTTGCATCTTGCACAGACTTCACATGAAGTGACATAGTTTAAAACATCCTTCCTGCAAGTGGGCCACCAAAAGAAACGAGAAAGAAATTCCTGTGTCTTTAGAATTCCTCTATGCCCAGCTATCTTGGAATCGTGAATGAGTTGCAATACTCTCAATCTGACTGTTTCAGGAATATACAGGCGTTGTCCCTGAATCCACACACTATTCTTAAAGACAAGACTTACGTCCCTTGGGGGTTGTGCCAAAAAGGAATCCGCATGGTATGCTTCCTTGATGTCCTTAAGTAGGTCTTGATTATGAATCACTCCCAGGAATCTAGAGTCAGGAAGAATAGTCTTAGGAGGAGTAATTGGACGTGTCTCTGCTGAGTAAATCCTAGAGAGTGCATCAGCCTTTCCATTGCGCGATCCTGGTCTATAAGAAATGATAAAATTAAATTGGTTTAAGAAAAGATTCCAGCGAGCCTGGCGAGGAGTCAGGCACTTAGCCGACCTGATAAATTCAAGGTTACGATGGTCTGTCAGGACGACTATTTGCTGTGCAGCTCCCTGAAGAAGGTGTCTCCATTCTTTGAAGGCGGCAATAATGGCCAACAACTCTCTATTGCCCACATCGTAGTTCCTCTCAGCCGAAGACAACTGCTGGGAAAAGAAGGCACAGGGATGCAAGACATTCTTCTCACCTGTTCTCTGAGAGAGTATAGCTCCAACGGCACAGTCTGAAGCATCCACCTCTATTATGAAGGCAAGCTCGGGGTTGGGATGTACTAAGATAGGTGCAGTGGTAAATTTATCTTTTAGACGGGAAAATGCTTCCTGGGCTTGGGGAGTCCAGGAGAACCTAGACTCTTTCCGGGTAAGTTGGGTGATAGGTGACACTACCTCAGAGAAATTCCTACTGAAACGTCTATAGAAGTTGGCAAACCCGATGAAGCGCTGTACCTCCTTCACATTTCTAGGACTTGGCCAATCCTTGATGGCTTGGGTTTTGCTTCCATCCATACTAATTCCTTGTGTAGACAGTACATACCCCAGAAATTGAATTTCGGTCCTATGGAATTCACACTTTTCAAGTTTGATGTAAAGATGATTTTGTCTTAGACGTTCCAAGACCATTCTCACATGTCCATGATGTTCCTCTGTGGAGTTAGAAAAAATTAGAATATCATCCAAATAAATCACCACGAATGTATCTAGGAGATCCCTGAAGATGTCATTCACCAAGTGTTGGAAAGTGGCTGGGGCGGTACTCAGACCAAAAGGCATAACTAGATATTCAAAGTGTCCATAGCGTGACCTGAATGCAGTCTTCCATTCATCCCCAGGTCTAATACGGACTAAGTTATAGGCCCCACAAAGATCTAGTTTAGAGAAAATTTTGGCATGTCGCACTCTCTCCAATAACTCAGGGATTAAAGGCAATGGATATCGGTTTCTAATAGTAACCTTATTGAGTTCCCTATAGTCTACGCAGGGTCTTAGAGATCCATCTTTCTTCTTTACAAAGAAGATGGGTGCACCTGCAGGAGATGAAGAGGGGCGTATGAAGCCCTTGGCTAGATTTTCATCTATGTAATCCTTTAAAGCCTTTAGCTCGGGCCCCGCCAGGGGGTAGATCTTACCAAAAGGTATCTCTGCTCCAGGCAATAATTCAATTGGACAATCATATGGACGGTGAGGGGGAAGCTGGTCAGCGTTCTTCTTGTCACATAAATCCACATAGTCCTGGTATACAGCTGGTAGTTCAGGGACTGACATGGTTCCTTTAGGAACAGAGCAAGCTGAAACTTTTGGACTCATCTGTTTCTCTGGAAAGTGTAATTCCTTGGTCTCCCAGTTAATGGTAGGATTCTGAGCCTGCAGCCATGGTAGCCCTAGAATAATGGGAAAGTGGGGAGAAGAGATAAGCATAAAGGACAGTTTCTCTTGATGATCTTTACCCATAAGAACCCTCAAAGGCTCTGTTTCCTGATCCACTGGTCCAGAGGTCAGCAGGGAGCCATCCACAGTTTCCATCTGTACTGGAGTAGCCTTCTTCACTGAACGTATCCCCTGTTTCAGAGCAAAGGAGACATCCATAAAATTTCCACTTGCCCCTGAGTCGATCATAGCAGAGCTAGACACCCAAGCTGAGTCAACCCAGAGTTTGATGGAAAGAAAGCAATGAGAATTATTTTTTTACAACTCAGCTGGGACACCGCTGAGGAAACTTGAAAAATTGCAGCGTTTACACAGTCAACGTCCTCAGAGGTAACGGAGTTTAAGTCCGAGAAATCAAGATCTGTTGCTGCAGATCTCTCTGGAGCCTGAGGCTCGGACCTGACAGATCCCCTCTCGCAACACTCACAGTGAATGAGTGCTGCAGTAGTCTTATGAGAACGGCTGGGGCAGTTTATAATGAAGTGCCCTGACTTACCACAATAGAAACATAGATTCTCCTTAAAACGATGTTCCTTGCGTGCATCACTAACCCGTCGTTGTAAAGAGTCTACCTGCATGGGTTCAGGTTCAGGTTCCCGTGTAATCCTACTCAAAGGTTCCTTAGCTGGAGAGGAAGGTAGGAAAAGGTTAGTGCGATTGCTTTCGAACCATCTCTCTTGCCTGCGTTCAGTCAGACGAGTATCAATACGGATGCAGTAGTTAATAAAGTCACCTAACGCAGTGGGAGGGTCGGCACGAGCAAGTTCATCCTTAATCAGTGGAGATAACCCTTTTCGAAAAATAGATTTTTTGGCGGAACTGTCCCAGGTGGTATCAAGGGCCCATCTCCTGAAATCCAAGGCATATTCAGCAACCGAGTGCTTACCTTGGCGCAAAGCTAACATGGCTGCTTCAGCTGTTGCACCTCGATTGGGGTCATCAAACACCTGCCCCATGGCTGAAATGAAAGCATCAAGATGATCCAAACATTCATCCTCAGTCTCAATCAGAGGGTTTGCCCACATCAAAGCCTTGTTGGTAAGCAACATAATTATAGTAAGCACCTTAGATCGTTCAGTGGGAAATTGTGAAGCATGTGCAGAAAAAAAAAATTGCATTGATTAATAAATCCCCTGAATTTCTCACGTTCACCGCCAAAACGAAAAGGGGGCAACTTGGGAATCCCAGAACTCGGGGCTACGGCAGGAGCCTGGACTCGCCCCTCTAGAACCTCAATCCTGGCTCGCAAATCCTGGGCAGTCTGTCCAAACACTTGCAAATTGTGATTAGTGAGGTCCTGTAGGTTTGTAAAACGGGTCTTTATATTCTGCAAATCTGCAAGGATATTATCAGTCACTCCGCAAAGTTCCTTTATGCGGGCCTCCATTTTCCAGATCTTTTAAGACAGGAGTACTGGAAGGAGAGGAGAGGAAAAAAAAAAAACAATAGTGTTTACCTGTGGTAACACTGCAGAGAGAAAAAAAATTAAGGGAACTGCTCACCTGGAATGGTTGTGAGAAGTCACAACCACTATCATCACAGAAAGTTCAACCGGACATCTGATATCCACAGTTACAGCAGACACAAAAGAGGAAAGAAAAAAAAAAAAAAACAATAGTGTTTACCTGTGGTAACACTGCGGAAAAAAAAAAACTTAAGGGAATTGCTCACCTGGAATGGTTGTGAGAAGTCACAACCACTGTCATCACAGAAAGTACAACCGGACATCCGATATCCACAGTTACAGCAGACACAGCCTTTCCAGACCCAACAGACACTAACGTTTGGCTTCAGAATCTTGTAATGTAAGTAGTACAGTTCATATAGTTTCTTGTGCTTGGGTGCGATGAAAACACAGGAGTCACAGGTTTGATATAGAAGGTCTTGTATTACTTCATACAAGTGGCAATAATAGTCACACAGTTTGCAGATACAAAAGCAGGAGACACAGCAGGCCAGAGTAACTTAAGCTCAGCAATCACTCTCCACAACAGGTTCAGGATCTCTTCTCTGTTACCGTAAGTCCATGCAAACATGGATTTATCAAATAGCAAGGTTCCAAAGTCCACGAGTGTTCCAAAGTTCCACAATAGGAAATAACTGGAGTACAAGGTCCAAGGCTTTCAGGAGTCAGGTCACAGGTTCACTGCAGGCTTGATTCTGAAGCACTGATTGCTCAGCTGTGGCTGCTTAAGAAGCAAGAGGAGAGAATCAGGGCGGAAACATGCAAGCTGGAAACTCCATATTGACTGAGGGCAAGATAGCTGCAGCAAGACAGAAAGTAAAATGGCTGACGGAAAAACTGAGTTTCAGGAACATGTACACAGAACCTTACACCTACAATCCAAATCTGGAGATGCTAAGGGGAGCTGCACGGAAACTACAACCTTTACTACAAAAAGATGCCCGATTACAATCCATATTTCCAGACCCCCCACTACTATGTTTTAGGCAGCCCCCAAATCTAAGAAGCATCATTGTCAGAAGCTCCCTGTCCTCCCCAACAGCTGCAGGAACCTTTCCTTGCAACAAGAAGAAATGCAAAACCTGTGCATCTATAATGACCACGGACAAGATAAAGATCCCCAACTCCCATCAGGACTACAAGATCCCAGGTACTTTCAGCTGCATCACATCTAATGTGGTGTACCTAATTATTTGTATGAAATGTCCAACTGGGGGTCTGTATGTGGGGGAGACCGGGCAAAAACTGAGAACAAGGATGAATTCTCATCGCCACACAATAAGAGAAAAAAGAATGGATTTACCTGTGGCAAAACACTTTTGTATGCCCGGTCGTAGCATGATGGATATGGAATTACTTGTATTAAAATCTAAGTTCAAATCTGAGAAAGATAGAAAGGTTTGGGAATATAAACTTATGATGACCTTTGACACTCTTAGTGCTGGAATGAATATATCCCAAGGTTTCATGTCTTTCTACATCAATTAAGGAATCTGCTTCTCTGTCCTTCTAGGGGCATCAAAACACAATAGCAGACTCCAATCAGAGGGCAATAAAACTTTCACTCCTTATCTATGAACTATTCCAATATTTATGTTCATCCCTCTGCCATAATGACAGTTCTGCTTCACGTCACTTGTCTTACCTATTGCATTATTCCTGTGTCCTGTTGTGTATATGTGTCGACCCGCCACCACAATTGTGGGTTACCAGGGCAATGGGGTACTCAGAGCCGAGCCCATGGAAGTCTATGGGGTTTCCTTTACTTTCAACACAATGAGTACAACCAGCCTGAAGCGTAGTTCCCTCAATAACTCCAGCTAATCCATAGCTGTACTGCCCAGTCAGTTTTGTGGTAGGAGCCTTCCTGTGAGGGAGCTGAATTCCTATCTTGCTGATCAGGCTCAAAGTCTTCACTCCCCCTGACCCCAGTTACGTACTGACTATTTGGGGCTGTTTGCCGCGACCTAAGGTCCGGTAAATCCCTGGTTTTCTTACCACTATGCTTGAAGCTAATAGTGATCCTTCGGTCCCCAGTGACCGGTTGCAATGTGCAGGACTTCTTCAATCCAAAAGCACTTTTCCAATAATCTTTCCACTGTGCCTTTCGCCTTGTCCTCGCTGGTAGCATAAACACTCACACTTGCAAAAAGTCATGTAATCACTCCCTTCTTCTCTTCCTTTAGAGTTAGTTCCAGATTCTCAGTTATCCACTAGGCAGGAGCACGTCTCTGAACCTTTCACTGTCCTTTAGACAGGTGACTGAAGTAATTCTGCACTAAGCTCTTCTTTCTTAATCAGTGTATTCAAGGGAGGTACAGCTCTGACTAGGCTGAGGTGAACTAGGCCACCTGTACTAGCCTCCACTTTCTGAACTGATGAACAGGCTCAGACTGGATCTCTCCTTCTCCTCCGTCCAGGCTAGACCTTCCTCTCTGAAGTCCAGGCACTGACTCACTGACCACTCCCTCACAAATGACTACACTACCCTATGGGTGTGTCTAGTGTATGTTGAGTGAATGGGTATTGAGCATTAAACTGCTGTCTCGCCACACACTCTCCAGGGTACTGCGTGTGCCTAACACCAGGGCTACACATTCCCCCATGGTAAAAGACAGCACTCCCGGGCTGTAAAATACAAAAGAGACATTTTGTTTATGCATGAAAACATCAACAATAAACATTAATTCGTCCCATCCGGGAGGTGAGGATGTCTTGAACGTTGCGAACAAAACATTATATTTAGAAAAATACAAATATTGAGGCATCAAAACATTCAATAAATATACAGTATTCTTGTGAAGGACCCGCACCAAACCTTCAACGTGGGTCCTGGGTGGGCTGCAGGACATCCGAATGCAGACCTCACTCAGTGCCACACCACACGGGTTTTGTATTCAGAGGTAGTTGTGCTGGTTTTATGTAAAACCAAGATAAAGCACCGAAGCGCAACTATATACAAATAAGTTCTGGGCTGGCACAGTCCTCAAAGTCCATTGTAAAACGAAGACATATTATATCAAATCATAATAATACTAAAGTGCAAACTTTTCTCTGTTTACCCAGCCGGGCATTCTACTGTTAGAAATACATATATACGTTATATACGTTATACTCTTCAACTTGTGCAAAAATTTGTAAACATACTTAAACTTTCTACAACTTTACTTATGGTAGACCCTATATGGATCTCACCGATTCTTCTTTACTGTTTAATTACTCATTTACTTCAAATACATTTTCCACCCGGGGGCTGGAACAATGCGGTAATCCCTAGATCCCAGGACTAACAGGTCGTGACCTGCTATTGGGGTTTGAGTCGCCACAGTTCTTGTGCGAACCTCTAGGGGCGCAACGGGTACATTCTCCTCACAAGACACCGATTGCGTTTCAATCACAGTTAACGATATGGACCGTGTCATGGATTGCGATTGAGACTGGGTCGCTAGTTGCGATGTAGATATTGCTTTAATTTGCGATGAACTTGCAGGGGGCGATGCTGGGGCACGGCCGGATACTGCTTGAGCTGGAGACGGGGACGCTGCGGTAGTGGTGACGTTACCTGCGTCTGGGACGGGGTCACGGACGATGGTGACGTTAAGGGCATACCATCCCTTCATTCCCCAGTGCCGTGTATACGTGACAATGTCTCCATTTACTAAGTCCCTCCCGGGATGGCCTTGCGGTAGGTGGGATTCTACGTCCCTGCGACTAACAAAGACCCCTGGGTAGAGGCCCGGTTCACGGATGAAGCCCCAGCCCTTCCGGAGCTGGAACTCAGTCACACACCCCTGCCGCCGCGGTTCCCTCAAGGTACCTTTCTCTCTCCGGACACTCTCCTTGTCCGCGATCAGCTCTGCATGTTGCCGCTGTCGGTTCCTCTGAGCTTCCCGCTCTTCCTCCTGCTGGCGTTTCTGCTTCTCCTCACGACGCTGCCACTCATATTCCCACTGGGCGGTATAGGCGACGTCATCCAGGCGCGCCATCTCGTCCCAGTCGACGTCTGGTAACGACGGACAGGACCCCTCCGGTGTCCCTGCCGGGGACCGATCATCTGCTGCGGCCTCCTGGCCGGGCGGGCGTTCCGGAACTGGCGATACCTCCTCAACCTCCTTCGCCTCCACCGCTTCACCGGTGGGATCAGGATCGGTACTTTCGGGGGCAGCCTCCGGTTGCTCCTTTGCCTTGGGCAGCAGAATTTTCGGTAACTCGAATCGTGGGGGGTCGTTGAGGGGAGAGATCACCGCGTCCCACAGCCTCCGCTGCTCCAGGGTACGCCGGCGTCTCTCAATCTCTTCAAATCCAGGTTGGTGCTGGACCATCTTCTTCAGGCGTGCATTTTCTTCCTGAATTTCTAGCAACGCCTGCTGCAGGTGCAGGACCACGGATAACTCCGGTGCTGGTGGCAGCTTGGCTGGGGCACGGGGCCTGCCTTCCTCCGCTTCCCTGCTCGGCTGCACACGTCCTGCTTCCATGATGTTCCAGAAGATTCTTTCTTCTTCCTCCAGAGACATCCGGTCTCTTCCGTGGAGGCGGGGTTTGCGTCTCCTCCTCCTTGCAGGAAAGGTGAAGAGGAGGCGGACCTCCTTTGCTGTAGGGCAGGATCGCATGTTGTAATAGCACTTTGAGAGGGCAGGCATTTTCTTCGCGCCACTGGGGGGTACACGCCCACGAAGGCACGCCCACCTTCTTCTCCAGCGCCTGAGGGCGCGAATATGGCGACAAAGATGGCGATTTTGGCGCCAAAAGTGCAAACAGTTCTTTTTCACAAAAACAATTCCATAGGCACACAGGGCTCGCAATTTTGCGAGTTTCTGTCATGTGTGCATCGCCACGAAGATCGTCGCGGTTGCACATTCTGACTTCTCACAGCTGAGTTGCTGTTTCTTTGTGTTTGGCAGTTAGGGAGTTAATTCTGTCTGTGCTCAGTTCTGGGACTGGGTGCAGTTTCTCCCGGCTGCAATTAATTATTTGTTGATTGGTTTCCTTTAAATCTCTGGTTGTCTGTGTTGGGAGTTGCCAGTGAAATTCTTCATGCAGACCACAGATAGGATTGTATCTGTATAGACTTAAGTTAAAGAGCTCCTTAGTTGTTTTAAGCTCACCTTGCTTAGAGTTTAATATCCCAGATCATTTATGTTCCTTCTGTGTTTGAGTGTGTATGCAAGTCTGTGTTTTCTCCAGTCTGTCTTATATGTCTAATCTGTGTATTTAGCAGAGATCAGCCCATATCCCTTTGGTGGTAATCAGTATCCTTCTTAGGACTGATTACAGGGTTCAGGGACTGATAGGAGACAGGGTTAGGCTGGAGACTTGGACCTCTGAACCATTATCAGTACCTCCAAGGTGAGGGATTAGTTAGGACCCCAGTTTAGGGTCAGGTTAGACCCCCGGTCCTCCTCTTTCCTGTGACAGTGTATCAAGTCCTCAAGATTAACCCTGAGTTCAACGGATATCGTGTCAGGTAAATCTATTCTATATTTACATGCTGATGTTGCTAATCTATATGTTGTATAGAGTGTTGTTCTTTTAAGAATAGTTTACTGACATCGTACACATATCATAAGACCGCGTGACATTTTCACTGGCCCATAAAATTATTTCCAGTTGCCATGGATCCAGTAGCCCAGCTGGCTCTGCAGTTGCAGGGATTATCCATGGAGCTGACGGACATTAAGTCCAAAGTTTTGTCTCCCTCGGAGCAAACCAGATTTGAACCTAAAGTAGCTCTCCCGGACAGGTTCACTGGTGGGCGAGACAAATTTTTTACCTTCAGGGAAGCATGTAAATTGTATTTTCGGCTTCGGCCTCGATCATCAGGGAGTGAAGAGCAGAGAGTGGGAATTGTTATCTCGCTCCTACAAGGGGACCCTCAATCCTGGGCCTTCTCCCTTCCTCCGGGATCCCGGCTCTGCAGTCAGTAGATCGATTTTTTACTGCCCTGGGTTTGGTATATGATGACCCAGATCGGGTCTCTCTTGCTGAGACAAAATTACGTAAGATACAGCAGGGAGATCGTCCGGCGGAGGAATTTGCTTCTGAGTTCCGTAGATGGGCCACAGATACTCAGTGGAATGACCCAGCTCTTAGGAGCCAGTTTTGTCATGGGCTTTCTGACAAATTAAAGGACGTTTTGGCTCAGTATGATTCTCCTCCATCACTGGAGGCTGCTATGGCCCTAGCTATCCGTACTGATAGACGGCTCCGGGAGAGGTGCGAGGTAACTCCGCCCCCTGTTGTTACTCCACTTACTACTAAAGTCCCTTATGTTGAGGTTCCCCTTGTCTGTTCGGAGGAGCCTATGCAGTTGGGAGGGACATCATTTCGTAGGAGGGGATTGGCGGTACGCCGCAGGACTAGAAGGTGTTTCTTCTGCGGGAAAGAGGGACATTTTGTTGGGGGATGTCCATCCCGTGCCTTGTTGAGCAAAAAGTCGCCGGAAAACTGTTAATCCCAGGTTGTGTGGTGGACGACAACCTGGGAGTATGTATTTCGTCCGCTAGTTCTTCTCAGTTCCTTGTACCAGTGGAGGTGGTGGTTGGTACGAGAGTGGAGAGATTTTCTGTTCTTCTTGATAGTGGGTCCGGGGCTAATCTGGTTGACGCTCAGTTTGCTCAGGCTCAAGGTATGCATCTGAGTGTATTGGTCAAACCGATCCCTATATTCTCCATTGACGCCAGGCCTCTCGGCCAAGGTAGCTTTGTTCATGAGGTTCATAACATTGACCTTCGGGTAGGGGCAATACATAGGGAACTATTATCTTGTTATGTGTTGGAGGGTCTACCTACTCCTATTGTGTTGGGACTTCCTTGGTTGGTTAAACATAACCCTGTGATTAATTGGCAGTCCAGAGATATAAGCCAATGGGGGGAGTTTTGCAAAAGTAACTGCATGAACACAGTCATCAGTGCGGTCGTGCCTAGTACTTTGCCTCCTTTTTTGGAGGACTTTGGGGATGTGTTCTCTGAGGAGGGGTGTCAGGAGTTGCCTCCTCATCGCGTGTATGACTGCTCTATTAATTTACTTCCTGATGCTAAGTTACCTAAAGCTAGGTTATATAACCTTTCTGGTCCTGAGAGGCAGGCTATGAAAGATTATATTTCGGAAAGTCTGGCCAAAGGGCATATTAGACCTTCATCTTCCCCAGTGGCCGCGGGGTTCTTCTTTGTGAAGAAAAAAGATGGAGGCCTACGCCCTTGCTTGGATTTCCGCGAACTTAATCGGATTACTGTTCGAGATCCGTATCCACTCCCTCTGATTCCTGATCTCTTCAATCAAATTGTTGGCGCCAAATGGTTCTCTAAATTGGATCTCAGGGGGGCGTATAATCTGATTAGGATAAAAGAGGGGGATGAGTGGAAAACGGCGTTTAACACGCCGGAGGGACATTATGAGAACCTTGTCATGCCTTTTGGTCTGACTACTGCACCAGCAGTATTCCAACATTTTGTTAATGACATTTTTCGTCATCTGGTGGGGCTGTTTGTGGTCGTATATTTGGATGACATTTTAATTTACTCACCAGATCTTGTGTCTCACCAGGAGCATGTGAGACAGGTGTTGCAGATCTTGCGAGACAATAAACTATACGCCAAACTGGAAAAGTGTGTATTCGCCGTACAGGAACTTCAGTTTTTGGGGTTCTTGGTGTCAGCCTCCGGTTTCCGTATGGACCCTGAAAAGGTGAGAAGCAGTGCTTGAATGGGATCAGCCAGAGGATCTTAAGGCTCTGCAGCGTTTTCTGGGGTTTGCTAACTACTACCGGAAATTTATTTGTAATTTCTCATCTGTTGTCAAACCTCTCACTGACATGACAAGAAAAGGGACGGATTTTTCTAAATGGTCGGACAAAGCTTGCCAAGCTTTTTCCTCTTTGAAAAAATGTTTTGCTTCGGCACCCGTTCTCATCCAACCAGATGCATCACAGCCGTTCGTTGTGGAGGTGGACGCGTCTGACGTAGGGGTGGGTGCAATATTGTCCCAGGGTCCGTCCCCTGGTAAATGGCATCCGTGCGCTTTCTTTTCTAAAAAATTGTCGTCCGCTGAAAGGAATTATGATATCGGCAATAGGGAACTTTTGGCCATTAAGTTGGCTTTTGAAGAATGGCGTCACTTTTTGGAGGGGGCAGTCCACCCGGTCACCGTCATTACTGATCACAAGAACCTGCTGTATTTGGAATCTGCTAAGCGTCTGAATTCCAGACAAGCTCGATGGTCGTTGTTTTTTACCAGGTTTAATTTTGTTGTCACTTATCGCCCTGGATCTAAGAATGTTAAGGCGGATGCCTTGTCTCGCAGTTTCCCAGGGGCCGGGAGAATGGATGACCCGATTCCTATCCTTCAGGAGGGGGTGGTAGTGTCGGCTGTATGTTCTGAGCTTGAGGAGGAGGTGTTAGAGGCTCAGGGGGACGCCCCTGCAGGACCTCCAGGGAGACTGTTTGTCCCAAATCAGTTGAGACAAAAGGTTATTGAGGCACATCATAATTCTGCTTTAGCAGGACATCCAGGGAGTAAGGCTACTTTAGATCTCCTTTCTCGCCGGTTTTGGTGGCCTAACGTTAATAAAGATGTTTTAACTTTTGTCGCGTCCTGTGGGGTTTGTGCTCGCTCTAAGACCCCTCATACCCGTCCGTCTGGGACCCTCTTACCCTTGAAACTTCCGGAGCGTCCATGGACTCATTTGTCTATGGACTTCATCACGGACCTTCCTCAGTCGTCAGGGAAGACTGTCATACTGGTGGTTGTTGACAGGTTCAGTAAGATGGCACATTTCATTGCTCTTCCTGCCCTCCCTAATGCTAAAACTCTGGCGCAGGTGTTCATTGGGGAGATTGTGAGACTTCATGGGTTGCCTTCTGATGTGGTGTCAGATAGGGGTCTCAGTTTGTGTCCAAGTTTTGGAGGGCATTTTGTTTACGTCGGGGGATGCAATTGTCATTTTCCTCGGCTTTTCATCCGCAGACCAATGGTCAGACAGAGCGTCTGAATCAAAGCCTAGAGACTTATCTTCGGTGTTTTGTCTCAGAGAACCAGGAGGACTGGTCTTCTTTCTTGCCTCTGGCAGAGTTTGCTCTTAACAACAGGCGGAGCGAGTCCACTGGTAAGTCCCCGTTTTTTGGGGCATATGGTTTTCACCCCCAGTTTTGTACATTCAATGGGGGGGGCCCTTCTGGGGTTCCTGAGGAGGAGCGTTTCTCGTCGTCACTTGCTTCAGTGTGGAGAGGTGTATTGAATAATCTGAGTGCTATGGGGAACCGTTATAAACGTATGGCTGATAGGAGGAGAGTTTCTGGTCCAGATCTTAATGTGAACGATCTGGTATGGTTGTCTACCAGGAATATAAAACTTAAAGTTCCCTCCTGGAAGCTGGGCCCCAGATTCATCGGGCCGTACAGGATCAGTTCCATAATTAATCCTGTGGCATTTCGTCTGGACCTCCCTCCTACGTTTAAAATTCATAATGTGTTCCACAAGTCATTACTTAAGAGGTACGTGGCACCAGTCATACCATCACCTCTACCTCCTCCTCCAGTGGTGGTCAATGGTAACTTGGAGTTTCAAGTGTCAAAGATCATTGACTCACGTCTGAATCGCCGGTCCCTTCAGTACTTGGTGCATTGGAAGGGGTATGGTCCAGAGGAGAGGACGTGGGTTCCTGCGTCTGACATTAACGCAGATCGTTTGGTGCGGACCTTCCACAGAACTCACCCGGGCAAACCTGGCCCTGAGGGTCCGGAGGCCCCTCGTAGAAGGGGGGGTACTGTCATGTGTGCATCGCCACGAAGATCGTCGCGGTTGCACATTCTGACTTCTCACAGCTGAGTTGCTGTTTCTTTGTGTTTGGCAGTTAGGGAGTTAATTCTGTCTGTGCTCAGTTCTGGGACTGGGTGCAGTTTCTCCCGGCTGCAATTAATTATTTGTTGATTGGTTTCCTTTAAATCTCTGGTTGTCTGTGTTGGGAGTTGCCAGTGAAATTCTTCATGCAGACCACAGATAGGATTGTATCTGTATAGACTTAAGTTAAAGAGCTCCTTAGTTGTTTTAAGCTCACCTTGCTTAGAGTTTAATATCCCAGATCATTTATGTTCCTTCTGTGTTTGAGTGTGTATGCAAGTCTGTGTTTTCTCCAGTCTGTCTTATATGTCTAATCTGTGTATTTAGCAGAGATCAGCCCATATCCCTTTGGTGGTAATCAGTATCCTTCTTAGGACTGATTACAGGGTTCAGGGACTGATAGGAGACAGGGTTAGGCTGGAGACTTGGACCTCTGAACCATTATCAGTACCTCCAAGGTGAGGGATTAGTTAGGACCCCAGTTTAGGGTCAGGTTAGACCCCCGGTCCTCCTCTTTCCTGTGACAGTGTATCAAGTCCTCAAGATTAACCCTGAGTTCAACGGATATCGTGTCAGGTAAATCTATTCTATATTTACATGCTGATGTTGCTAATCTATATGTTGTATAGAGTGTTGTTCTTTTAAGAATAGTTTACTGACATCGTACACATATCATAAGACCGCGTGACAGTTTCGCATCCTGTTCGTGACGCCACACTCTCCAGGGTACTGCGTGTGCCTAACACCAGGGCTACACATATAAATATGTGATTCTTCAGATTTTGTATTAGTCTTCGCCTGATGAAGAGACCTGAGTAGTCTCGAAAGCTTGCAATTTGTTACCATCTTTTCAGTTAGCCATTAAAAGGTATCAACCACTGAGGACTCTCAAGTCTAAATATTTTTCTGAGATATTTCGAGTCATTTTATGCCGTATCATGGAGAAGCATTTATAGGGGAAAATAAATGATGGTACACAGTGCGGGGGGCACTACATTGTGTCTTGGCGTCCAAGGCAGATTTTTACAAAATTCACTCTCAGGACTAAGAGTTCAGTATGACAGTTATCTGATGAACAATCAGCGAACATAGAGCGATCATCCCCGATTCATCCAGTTAATATGTCCATACACATAGAATAGCTGTCAGAGGAGCGATCATTCTGTTATTGTTCCTGACTCCCTCATAAATAAGAGTCCTTGACTCCTGTGCTCTCTATGCGAGAGCTGCTGCCAGACTCCTCTGCCAGCAGCCTATCTCCCAGAGAACAAAAGGATCAGCCACTGGAAATTCCACCACAGGATGGATCCTTCTCTCCCCCAACATCATCTGTCGGGAGGCCACACATACACATCCGGTGGTCATCTGGTTCTGCTGAGTTTTATTATTATTTATTATTATTATTATAGGGCCATTTATTCCATGGCGCTTTACATATAAAAGGGGTATACATAATATAAAATCAAGTACAATAATCTTAAACAATGCAAGCCACCGACTGGTACAGGAGGAGAGAAGACCCTGCCCGCGAGGGCTCAAAATCTGTTTGGTGAACTTACAGTACATGCATGTTTGCACTCTATAAATTGCACTCCCTCCCTCATTTCCCTACTTCTATCCATGATGTGAAGTATCGATTGGTGTGTAGTTTAGATCTGCAGTATCTTTTCAGCTGTTAATCAAAGTCCATATTTTTTGCCATTTTTAAGAGTCTTTCCTTGTATCCTGACACTAATAAACTGTTTATTCCTATTCTGATGACTGAGTAAGACCCAGTTTGGATTTATTATTAATAGTGATGAGCGAGTATGCTAGGTGCTCGGGTGCTCCGGTGTTCTCCGAGTATTTGGGCGTGCTCGGAGATTTAGTATGTGTTGCCGCAGCTGCATGATTTGCGGCTGATAGACAGCCTGAATACTTGTGAGGAATACCTGTTTGTAAGGGAATCCCCACATGTATTCAGGCTGTCTAGCAGCCGCAAATCATACAGCTGTGGCGACACATACTAAATCTCCGAGCACGGCCAAATACTCGGAAGACACCCGAGCATGCTCGGGAAAACCTGAGTAACGAGCATACTCGCTCATCACTAATTATTAACAATAATAATAATCTTTTTTTCTATAGTGGTAACATATTACTCACTTCACAAATCAGAAGTGAGATGTACAGACAATATCACTATTTGAAATGCCCTATTTATTATAATGACGGCTGTACCATACATGTGCACTTTTTAGCTATTGTGTCCTCCCTATTTCACTCCTCTTGTAACTGCTGAGCTGTGTGTTACTTTGTAATGTCTGTATTGTTTGTACATGTCCCAGCTAAAGTGCTGCGGAATATGTTTGCACTACAGTCATGGCCAAAAGTTTTGAGAATGACACAAATATTATATTTTCACATGATCTGCTGCCCTCTGGTTTTTATGTGTGTGTTTGACAGATGTTTTTATCACAGACAGAAATATAATTGCAAACATATGAGTAACAAAAGCTTATATTGACAGTTAGAATGAGTTAATGCAGCAAGTCAATATTTGCAGTGTTGACCCTTCTTCTTCAGGACCTCTGCAATTCTCCCTGGCATGCTCTCAATCAACTTCTGGACCAAATCCTGACTGATAGCAGTCCATTCTTGCACAATCAATGCTTTCATTTTGTCAGAATTTTTAGGTTTTTGTTTGTCCACTCGTCTCTTGATGATTGACCACAAGTTCTCAATGGGATTAAGATCTGGGGAGTTTCCAGGCCATGGACCCAAAATCTCTATGTTTTGTTCCCTGAGCCATTTAGTTATCACCTTTGCTTTATGGCAAGGTGCTCCATCATGCTGGAAAAGGCATTGTTGATCGCCAAACTGCTCTTGGAGGGTTGGGAGAAGTTGCTCTTGGAGGACATTCTGGTACCATTCTTTATTCATGGCTGTGTTTTTAGGCAAGACTGTGAGAGAGCCGATTCCCTTGGCTGAGAAGCAACCCCACACATGAATGGTTTCAGGATGCTTAACAGTTGGCATGAGACAAGACTGGTGGTAGCGCTTACCTTGTCTTCTCCGAATGAGGCGTTTTCCTGATGTCCCAAACAATCGAAAAGGGGATTCATCAGAGAAAATAACTTTACCCCAGTCCTCAGCAGTCCACTGCCTGTACCTTTTGCAGAATATCAGTCTGTCCATGATGTTTTTTCTGGAGAGAAGTGGCTTCTTTGCTGCCCTCCTTGAGACCAGGCCTTGCTCCAAGAGTCTCTGCCTCACAGTGCATGCAGATGCACTCACACCTGCCTGCTGCCATTCCTGAGCAAGCTCTGCACTGCTGGTAGCCCGATCCCGCAGCTGAAACACTTAAGAGACGGTCCTGGCACTTGCTGGTCTTTCTTGGGCGCCCTGGAGCCTTTTTGGCAACAATGGAACCTCTCTCCTTGAAGTTCTTGATGATGCGATAGATTATTGACTGAGGTGCAATCTTTCTAGCTGCGATACTCTTCCCTGTTAGGCCATTTTTGTGCATTGCAATGATGACTGCACGTGTTTCTTTAGAGATAACCATGGTTAACAGAAGAGAAACAATGATGCCAAGCACCAGCCTCCTTTTAAAGTGTCCAGTGGTGTCATTCTTACTTAGGCTAAGTGCACACGGCAGGAATTTTCGCGTTTTTTTTCGCGTTTTTTCCCACGGCAAAAATGCGAAAAAAACGCAAGTATTAAGCATCCTATTCATTTAAATGGATTCCGCAATTTTTGTGCACATGCAGCGTTTTTTTCCGCAAAAAAAAAACGCTTCGCGGAAAAAATAGCAACATGTTCATTAATTTTGCGTAATCTCGGCGGAATCGCCGCCATAGGAATGAATTGAACCAATTACTTTCCGCATGTGGCTATGCGGAATGTAAGCGGTTCATGTGCGATGGTACCCAGGGTCTGGAGGAGAGGAGACTCTCCTCCAGGCCCTGGGTACCATATCCCTGGTAAAACAATAATTAAAATAAAAAATAATGATATTCTCACCTTCCGGCGGCCCCGCAGCTTTCCCGCCTCTCAGCGACGCTCCCGTTCCCAGGAGTCCTTTGCGACAATCACCCCAGATGACGTAGCGGTCTCGCGTGATGCTACGTCATCGGGGTCTGTCGCAAAGGATGCCTGGGAACGGGATTGGCCGGGAGCGTCGCTGAGAGGCGGGAAAGCTGCGGGGGCCGCCGGAAGGTGAGAATATCATCATTTATTATTTTTTATTATTATTTTTACATTATATCTTTTTACTATTGATGCGGCCATCAATAGTAAAAAGTTGGTCACACGAGTCAAACACTATGTTTGACAAGTGTGACCAACAACCTGTCAATCAGTTTTCCAAGCGATGCTATAGATCGCTTGGAAAACGCTAGCATTCTGCAAGCTAATTATGCTTGCAAAATGCTAGTTTCTGGCGGGAATACGCATACAAAAAAAATGCATATTTCCCGCGGCAGAGAAGTGCGGGATTGCCGCGGAAATTTCCGCGGCAATTCCGCACGTGTGAACTTAGCCTTAATCATGACAGATTGATCTCCAGCCATGTCCTCATCAACACCCACACCTGTGTTAATGGAGCAATCACTGAAAAGAGGTTAGCTGGTCCTTTTAAGGCAGGGCTGCAATGATGTTGAAATGTGTTTTGGGGGATAAAGTTCATTTTCTAGCCAAATATTGACTTTGCAAGTAATTGCTGTTAAGCTGATCACTCTTTATAACATTCTGGAGTATATGCAAATTGCCATTAGAAAAAGTGAAGCAGTAGACTTTGTAAAAATTAATATTTGTGTCATTCTCAAAACTTTTGTTCATGACTGTATATAAATAAATCTATTATTATTATTATTATTAGGCAGGGGTCACACTTGCGAGAGCAATGCGAGAAACTCACGCGACTCTCGCATCAATACCCGGCACTGCCGCCGGCAATTGGACGGAGTGTTCAGCTGCATAGAAATACATGCAGCCGCACACTCCAGTCCCAAGTGCCGGAAGCAGTGCCGGGTATTGATGCGAGAGTCGCGTGAGTTTCTCGCATTGCACTCGCAAGTGTGACCCAGCATTATTACTATTATTATTATTATTATTATTCATATCCGACATTATGTAATTAAACAATTACCAAGAGGATGGAGGGCTTTGCTCTCAAGGAGGTAATGGGGGTTACAAAATGTAAAAGTGCTTGTCGTGTAAGTTCCAGCGATCAATGTAATAAATAAATATGGATATTCAAATAGCGCTGCATGAACCGGTCATCAGTCAGTATCTGTACAGATACAAAGTGATATTGAGCGCATTGACAGTGTGGAAGCAGGTGATACAAGGGAACTGATTTCGAAAGAACATGTAGGAAGAGAGAGCATAAAACAGTTATATCAGTGAGGTGATAGGTCAGTTTAATGAGAAGTGATTTTAAAGCACACTTCAAACTGTGGATACTTGTTCAGCAATAGAGCAGCCTTATTGATGGGAGTGGGAGGTTCAAACTATAGAAAATGTTAGTCTTAGGTCATTAGTGGAGCTGAGAGCAGATGTAGGGTGGCAGACAGAGATGAGGGAGGAGATGTAGGGTGGCGCAGAACTGTCTAGAGCTTTGTGGGTGAGAGAAATAAGTTTACATTGAACTCTGTAGCAGATGGGTAACCAGTGCAATGACTGGCACAAGGTAGAGGCATTGGTGTAGTGGTTGGAGAGAAATATGATCCTGACTTCTGCATTCAGGATAGATTGGGGAGAGTTTAGTAAGAGGGAGACCAATTAGTAGAGAGTTGCAGTAGTCCAGACACAAATGAATCACAGCAATAGTATGTGTTTTTGCAGTGTCATAGGTGAGAAAAGTTTGGATTTTGGTGATATTTTGGATGTGAAGGTGACATGTGTGAGTGACTGGATTTAGATCTAAGGGGTAAGGTTTATCCTTGTGGAGAGTGATATGCCAGGGATGTCACTCTCCACAAGGAAAAAACGTTACCCCTTCGATCCCAGTCTTAGTCTCTCACCAAGCGAAATCAGATCTCATACTTTGCACTGACGAGTAGCAATACCCGGAAACACCGTGTCTGCAAATTGAGATTCTGGTTCAGCTTATATCTTAAGTCATATTGCAAGTTTCATTAACTTGTCATACATTGACTTGTAGGGTTGCTGCCTCCAATAGGTGGCACTAGAGTTCAAGTCCTCTTCCTGTCTGAAGAGACAAGTGACTGGATTTAGGGATTTAGGCATCTATCTGGTGTTTTTTTATCCTCTGGAGTGGTACAGAAACTGATAGATATAGGGAACCTATAGATTTTTGTGAGATTATTCCCGGGAATGGTCTTGGAGATTGCTCTTGGAGTTGTATGTAATGTAGTATTGTCTTTATCAGCTATGGATACCAGACCAGCAAACAAAGTGCAGAAGTTTGCATTGGGTTTGTCTGGCTCTGGCATAAAAAAAAAACTGACCGGATACAACTGATGTATGAAAACCCAGCCTAAGCTTCCTGTATACCCTGAGTGATCAGTGCGTGGTACTGACACACTTCTGACAGCGTATATTTTCATATGCTATAATGTATTTAGTCACTAGTTATAGTCAGTTGAAAATCATCTCTTGGAGCAAATTGCATGCAATGATTAGTCAAACTTAATTGGGTCAGATGAAAAAACTGTACACCCCAACAGTGAGACCCTGATGCCTCTTCATCATATAATGTTTGATATGTAATGTAAAATAAATCTGAGACCAGAGCCCAGTGCCAACCCTGTTCCTGCGGTGTCGGGACTCACTCTCCCGAGGCTCACGTGAGATTGCCCCGATCAGTGCCGGCTTCACTGACCCCGCATTGGTACGTATACGTAATCAAGAGGAAGTCAGGTCTGTGGCTGTTCTCTGACTTCCTCTTGATGTTCGATTTGTCTGAAGGAAGGGACTGTGAAGCCAGCGCTGATTGGGCACAGGGCTCACGTGACATGACAACCTCACATGAGCCCCAGGAACGCGATTGCCAACACGGGAGGTGAGTATAGGTGTTCTTATTTTAATGGAGCCAAACGTGAGGAAAGAGTAGGGGTGGTCCTAGTAGTATACAACACCATTAAAGGGTCAATGTTGATTTTTTAGGATTGCTACATTCAATAGGTAGCACTAGAGTTCCTGTCCTCTTCCTTTCTGAAGAGGAGTATTGCATGGCCTATAAGTCTCTTTATGGCGGGTTGGCATTCTCCGCAAGGAGATCCATTCCACCTTAGAACCCATTTAGAGATGTCTCACTGAGCCAAATAAGATCTCCTGTTTTGCACTGATGAGTGGCAAACAGCCTGAAACACGTTTCTTAAAATAGAAATCTGGTTTGGTTTATTATCCTAAGTCACGTGTCAGGGCTCATTACAGGGTCGATATTGACTTTTAGGATTGGTACATCCAATGTGTGGCACTAGAGTTCAAGTCCTTTTCCTCTCTGAAGAGGCAGTTTCCACTTCTTTATAGGCAAACTTCTGTCTTGTTCCAGGCACCAATGAAATGAAGAGAATAGGCTACAAGATGGAGAATGGCATACAAGAAGGAGTCCATCAGCCAGGTCCTTCTGAGTGTATGAGGTCCAGAATTTCAGCAATGCCTACAACATCCTAATGTTACGTTCAAAGTTGTGTCAAACATCTATATAAAAAGATCACACGAGGATGTTAATTATTCAGCTTCCTCTCTAAATACATTGCTTTTCCCTATAGTACCACTGTACAATAACATTTAAGTAACAAAAAGATAGGGTCAGCTTATAACACATCTCCGGAGACTACTGAGCTCTATTATTTTTGACTGCAGTAAGTATTTTGCGTGGCTAATGTATCCCATTCTTCGGCATTGTAATATTTTATTGCACCAGGACAGCTTTCTGGCAGGGAAAGTAAGTATTCTCAGTGTGGAGCTAATCACTTACAATTTACATGAAATCACTCATCAAACACTTTACTATTATTATTAATATTATAAGTAGTAGTATTTGTTTATCCTTTCTTTTATCTGCTGTATATTTGTTTATCGATTTCTGCATAATAAGCTTCATAAATATTTAGTTTGCCTGGATACACAAATGCAATCTTCAAAGTCTTTTATGGAATTGTTTTTTTTTAAAAAAAACATCAGGAATGGATCATAAAGGAATGATAGGTGGAAAGGAAAACTTTATATTTTTCCAATCTTTTGTATCATATCCTACACTATTACTGTTCTGTGATTTCACATTGAGCATCACAATTCTGTAGCATTATTTTGCATTAATTCTGTGCTGTGATATCTCTGTGAGTATTCTGCCTGTAGTGTAACATCACAATGTGCTTGTTTCCTGTGCTTTCTTACCATTGTGTGCATTATTTGTATACTATAGACATCACTGTGTGCATTATATCTCTGTTATCCCTCTACCGTGGCATCACTGGGCACATTATTCCTGCACGGTGACATCACTGGGCACAATAGTACAGTGACGTTCCTTTCCAGGGTGTAGATGAATAATGGTGTACACTTTGTGGCACCCTAAATTAGGAAATTTTACAAGCAACCGAATCTATCAATCATTACCATTATGGGCTTGTGCAGACAGCCATATGAATCGGACGAGTGCTATCTGTGTTTTGACGAATAGCACTTATTATATGGGGTTGTGCACATCCGATTTTTTTACCCGAACCAAGTCGTTTCAGGAAAAAAACTCAGTATGCACAATTTGCCTTTGAGAATAAGATGGCGCATCATGCCTATGTGTCCGTGAAAAAATACAGACCGCACTCAATTATATCCGTGTGCAGTCCGATTTTTGAAGACTTGCATAATAGAAAAGGTGGAGAAACTTTTTTTGTTGTGTGCTCACCCTGAAATCATCTCTCATAAAGCTGACTCTCCGTCAATACGATAGAATAGAGAGAATAGGTCGTGAACCACTATCTTGATCATATTGAATGTAAAAAAAAGAGTGCTAAACACTTCGAGTGGTCCTGTGCAAGAAGCTGCTTTTCCGTAGCAGTCTATAGCTGGCATACAAAGAGAAGAGAGGATCCAGAGCAGAGATCAAAATGGCTCCTGGATCATGGCATCTTGTTTTACCATGGCCATATTTCCATGACAATTCCTCTCCGTGCTTTTTTCATTTAAATTATGAAAAATTGCAGAATTTTGTCAGAGAAGAAATGATGCTGGCGTAAATTAAAATTTTAATTTTTGCAAAAATGTTGACAGACATGAATTTTTCTTTCTAGGGGTCCGTTTAGTGGTTCACCTGCCGTCAAGCATTTCATAGATGCCATAAAATATAGAGCTGTCAGGTGTCAGAATCTCTACAAGCGACGCAGTTCTTTCTCGGGTCAGCTGTCCTCTCAGTTATGTATTAGTGTAGAATAGATAACTGTGTAGTAACTTGCAGGATCAAGACACAAAGCACAATATTCAACTAACTCCTATGGCATCCTGGAAATGTACCGCAAGAAGCACATGTTCATTCAGGATCCAGCTGTCATCTCAGTGCATTCAACTTGGCTACTTTGGCTCAGCATTCCCTACTTCACCAGTAGAGGTCCCCATTCAGAAGTTCTCCAGTAGAGGTCCCCAGTACAAGTGACCAGTCCTCCATGTCACAGCTATAGGGGTGGAAAATCCAATAGATGTAAAATGCTATAAGCAGACAAGTAAATGCCATGCCTGCTGTCAAACTACAGCCTGAGATTGCTAAAACTAAAGCCCCCGTCACACTAAGCGAGATCGCTGAAGTGTCACCGATTTTGTGACGCTACAGGGACCTAGCCAGCGATCTCGCTTAGTGTGAAACGCAGTGACGACCAGCTCCCCTGCTGGGTTCGCTGATCGTCGTTGAATGTCCTGGACCATTTTTTCATCGTTGGTCTCCCGCTGGCCAGCGCGCATCGCTGCGTGTGACAGCGGGAGACCAACGATCAGGGAGCTGGGAGCTGGTATCCAATGTACATATCAGGTAACTAAGCACCACGCGGCACCTAGTTACCCGATATGTACCCTGGTTACCGGCTCCCAGCGTCTGCTATAGAGCGCTGAGAGCCGGTATCTAGGGTACATATCAGGTAACTAGGTGCCGCGCGGTGCTTAGTTACCCGATATGTACATTGGATACCGGCTCTCAGCGCTCTACAGCAGAAGCTGAGAGCCGGTATCTAGGGTACATATCGGGTAACTAGGTGCCGCGCTGTGCTTAGTTACCTGATGTGTACATTGGATACCAGCGTGCTCGCTGGTCCTGATCGCTGGTGAGTCTGCCCATGTGACAGCTTATCAGCGATCAGCTAACAATGTCCCAGCGATCCCATCCACGTCGGATCGTTGGTGGGATCGCTGGGACATTGAAGAGTGTGACAAGACCCTTAGTTTCCTCTTTATCTACAACATCCTCACAGATTAAGATCAGAGCTTAAAGGGATTGTCCAGGACTTTAACATTGATGGCCTATCTAGCTGTGTTTCCCTCCAAAGAAATGCCACCCCACACCATTACTGACCCACTGCCAAACCGATCATGCTGAAGGATGTTGCAGGCAGCAGATCGCTCTCCACGGCGTCTCCAGACTGTCACATGTGCTGAGTGTGAACCTGCTGCCTGCAACATCCTTCAGCATGACATTGAAGATTTTGTGTGATTATGTGACAGCACATTCAACTTTGTACAGAACAAAGTATTCAATGAGAATATTTCATTCATTTAGATCTAGGATGTGTTATTTGAATGTTCCCTTTATTTTTTTGAGCAGTATATGTATATATATATTCTCTCTGATGTGAAGTATAAAATACTAGAAATAGGCCCGATACTATCGCATCGGGAGTGCGGTGAAGTAAGCATGCGCGGGTACACCGCGCAGTTATGGCTGTTACTGGGAATAGCGGTGACGTATATCTGTCACTTGCGCAGGCGGAGTTCATGGCCGTAAGGCTGTTACTGCGGCTGCACAAGTAAAACATAGACGTCACCGCTATTCCCCACGCAGGCGCAGTAACAGCCGCGTCGTTACAGCGCATGCGCGGGTAGAGCGCACAGTTGTGGCTGTTACTGCGCATGCGTGGGAATAGTGGAGATGTGTATGTCACTTGCGCGGTGCCTTATGGGATTCAGGGACAGCGGCTGGAAGTCCCAACTGGCGATTATATATGTAGATAAAGTGTCTGGCTCCAGAAAATCAAGATGGCACATTGGTAGGAAGTCCACAAATGTATTTCACAGTGGGAATCTTGTATCTACCAGAAATTCCAGTTGGTCCTACAGTATGTATAACATAATGCTCAGCTAATTATAGGGCAGGAGGAGCCAAGCTGACTGATATGTATGTTTCTTAGAAAATGTTCAGTATAAATTATAATTTATTGATTTATATCCCCACACAACCTTGCCTTAAAAATCCAGTGGACAGTCCTGGTCAGTAATTGTGGCGCGGGGCAGGAGCCGTGGGCGAGGTACTCGTCTCTTACACCCTGGCACATTACATGAAGGTGGAGGTCCTTGCTGGATGTGTGGGCTTTTTGTTATGTTTCGGTAACTGAGGAGAAATAGCAAAAACGGTAATACACCAGAGAGGCTGGAACCTATTGGATTGCAGTAACCTGAACTAACCACACAACTAGAGGCAGCCATGGAGCGCTCCTACGTTGATCCTAGACGCCTCGTCACAGCCTGAGAGATAACTACACCTAAAGGCAGAAAAATGAAAGCTATCTGCCCCGGAGCAGTCCCCAAAGAAAATAGGAAGCCCCCAAACATGTAATGGCGGTTAGACAAGAAGAAGGCACGGACACAGACAGAAAATAGAATGAGCAAACGCTGGGGCCCAATCTGTCTAGACAGAAAAGTAGAGGAAAGAATTCTGACTGCAATCCAACAAAACCCTAACAAAAATACCAACACTTCTGATTGCCAAAAAACTGAGATCACACGATCTCATCCACCTAAATCAGATCTCTGGTGTAACAAACGCTATTCAGCAAATAAAAAGTAACAAAGGAGCAAAGCAAAAGTACAGACAAAAACGGAGCACAATTGCAACGCCAGACCCCCAAAAGGGGACAGGCTGCAGTCCACTGCAAGCAGCAAACCAGCAATGAAAATCAAACAGAGGAAAAAAAAACAGCAAACACTTATCTGAAGGAGAACAGGAACCTAGCAGTGCTTCAAACAAGACCAGAAGAACAATTGATAACCGGCAAGGCTGCTGGGAACGTAGGCCACTAATATCCTACCATTCAGTGCCAGCTGAAGGCCATTCATTAATCAGTTCATTACCCTCAGCAACCACCAGAGGGAGCCCCAGCTCAGAAGCCGCATCCAGCATATTCACAACAGCTTTTGGTGTGAGGGCACTACGCCCATCCAGGCCACGTGTAACCGATGTTGCTGGTTTGCCAGGACCAGATGTTGGACAGTTCAATAAGGGAAACCACCATTCAAAAATACACTTTTTGGTAGGGAATTTATACACGAGATAGCAGGTGCACAGTATTCCTTCCCAACTCAGAGCATTTTCTGCACACAGATTCCTTCCACTTTACTTGTCTTGTCCTTTTGCTTTCACCTTTACTCCTTTTGTTTTTCCTTTGGTTTCACCACTCCTCAGTACTTCACCAAGACCCAGCTCAACACTACAGTCCTGTTTAGCAAGAGTCCTTTACTCAACCCGCAGTTTTGCATCTTCTGTCCCCTTAAGGCCGCTATGGTGCCAGTGTTGTGACCCGCACCACAATTGTGGGTTACCAGGGCAATGGGGTACCCAGAGCCGAGCCCATGGAAGTCTATGGGGTTGTCACAGGTAGCGGTGGCTCGGTCTGTGGCCCTGGCGGTCAGGCGTATGTTGGGGGGAATATTTACAGGGGATTTGGTATATAACGGTTCGTGACGCCACCTGTAGTTCTCTGATCACTAAGACCAGCGCTGCTGTAGATCTCTGAGGGGATGGTGTGGCAGCTAGATGTCGGGTCCCCTACAGGTGGGACTGGTCCCTCAAAGTCTATGGAATTAATGATGTCGGGTGCAGATAAATAAATCAGTCTCACACCATCCAGCGTCTTTCCATACCTTTTACTTGTCAGATGATAAGGCAGGTCCCAGGGAGGCTGGTCGGGTGGAGGATGTGTTTTGAGGTAACAGCTGAACAGGTTATGGGCCTCCTTCACTTTCCATATGATGAGTCCAACTAGCATAAAGCTTAGTTCACTCCAAATACTCCAGCTTCTCCAAAGCTGTACTGCCCGGTCAGTTTTGTGGTCGGAGTCTTCCTTTAATGTGAGAGAGCTGAGTTCCTACTGTTGTCCTGCATCGACTCAAGGTTCCCACTCTCCCTGACCCCAGTTACGTACCGACACTCCAAGGGCTGCTTTCTGTGACCTAAGGTCCAGTAAGACTCTGGTTTTTCTACCACTACGCCTGAAGCTGTAGTGACACTTCGGTCCCCAGTGACCGGTGAACAATGTGCAGGATAGTCCAATCCTAAAGGCACGGCTATAACTTCTTCCACTGCGCCCTTCGCCCTGTTCGCGCTTGTAGCATAAGCACTCCACACTTCCTAAGGTAATGCAAGTCAACCCCTTCTTGCTTCTTCCTTGGAGCTCGCTAACAGATGCTCAGTTATTCTTCTAGTTCAGGAGCACGTCGACTGAACTTCACTGTCCTTGGGACAGGCGACTGAAGTTTCTGCTGCTAACCCTTCTCTCCATCCAACAGTCTGTCTGACTTTAGCTCAAACCGAGCTCTGACAGGAATGCAATCTGATCTCCTCTCCTCCTGCTCAGACTGCACACTGACTGACCTGTCCGACGACAGGAAACTGACTGACTCCCTCCTCTGTCCGAAGACAGGAAACAGAACTCAGCTCTGCTGCATGTCACTAGCTATATATATCCTATGGGTGTGTCTAAAGTGTGTGATGGAGTGAATGGATATTGAGCATTAAACTGTTACCTCTCCGCACATTCTCCAGGGTACTGCGTGTGCCTTCACACCAGGGCTACACATTCCCCATGGTAAAATACAGCACTCCCGGGCTGTGAAATACAAGAAGACATTTTGTTTTTCATTAACAATAAACATTACAACTCTTCCCATCCGGGAGGTAAGAATTTCTTAAACGTTGCATTCAAACATTAGACATAGAAAAATACAAAACATACTTTCCATAAGTATATCATATCAACAATATTCTTGTGAAGGACCCGCACCAAACCTTCAACGTGGGTCCTGGGTGGGCTGCAGGACATCTGGCTGCAGACCTCGCTCAGTGCCACACCACACGGGTTTTCTGTTCAGAGGTAGTTGTGGTGGTTTCATGTAAAACCAATATAATGCACCGAAGCGCAACTATGTACAAAGATAAGTTCTGGGCTGGCACAGTCCTCAGCCTCAAAGTCCATGACATAATAAAAAGGACATATATATTTTCACTTCAATATTTACATTATATATCTATATATATACTTGTTTTAACTTTAAATTCACTTTACCCAACCAGGGTATTCTATATGTAAGACTCTGCAATCAACTTTTTCAAATTTTCATTCTGGTACCCAGCCGGGCATTCTACTCATTATATATAAAACTATGTAAACCCTATACATAGCAATAAAGTGCAAAACAGCAATTATTTCTTTTATCAAAACTTTTTACATCTTCTTAGCTGCGGTAAACCCTGTCTGGGTCCTACCGTTCTTCACATTTTCTTGCTAACTTCAGTTACACTTTCCATCCCGGGGGCTGGAACAATGCAATGCTCTTTAGAGCACATGACAAATAGGTCGTGACCTGCTATCCAAGTCTGAGTAGCGACTGTTTTCACTACGGTCCCATCGGGTGACTCCATCATGCAGGACGCAAGCGGTATCTCGAAGGTGTCGCTGTTGGTGCCGCTATATCCGGCGGTGCAAATTGCGATTTGGAACGAGTCGTAGCTTGTGTCTTGGTACGAGGCACTGGCAGAGTAGAATATGCAGGGGGCGCTTCCAACTGTGACGTACGTTCATGGGGCGATGCCGGGGCACGGCCTGGTGCAGCGGGAGCTTGGGACTGTGACGCGCTGGCAATGGTGACGTTACCTGCGTCGGGGACGGGGGTCTCTGACGACTGCGACATTTAAGGCATACCATCCTTTCATACCCCAGTGCCGTGTATAGGTTACTATGTCCCCATTGATTAGGTCCCTCCCGGGATGGCCGATGGGCAGGTGGGATTCTACGTCCCTGCGACTGACAAAGACCCCTGGGTAGAGGCCCGGTTCTCTAATGAAGCCCCAGCCCTTCCGGAGCTGGAACTCTGTCACACACCCCTGCCGCCGCGGTTCCCTTAGAGTACCTTTTTCCCGGCGGACACTTTCCTTATCCGCAATCAGCTGCTCGTACTGCCGCTGCCGGTTCCGCTGCACTTCCCGTCTTCCTCCTGCCGGCGTCGCTGTTCCTCTTCGCGACGCTGCCACTCACGTTCCCACTGGGCGGCGTAGGCGACGTCATCCAGGCGCACCATCTCATCCCAGTCGACGTCTGGTAATGATGGACAGGACCCCTCCGGTGTCCCTACCGGGGATCGATCATCTGCTGCGGCCTCCTGGCCGGGCGGGCGTTCCGGAACTGGCGGTACCTCCTCAACCTCCTTCGCTTCCACCGCTCCATCGGTAGGATCAGGGTCGGTCCTTTTGGGGGTAGCCTCCGGTTGCTCCTTAGCCTTGGGCAGCAGAAGTTTTGGTAATTCAAATCGTGGAGGGTCGTCGAGGGGAGAGAACACCGCGTCCCACAGCCGCCGCTGTATCTGGTTACGCCGGCGTTTCTCAATCTCCTCCTCGCCAGGTCGTTGCAGGATCATCTTCTTTAACCTTGCATTTTCCTCACCAATCTCCAGCAAGGCTTGCTGCAGGTGCAGGACCACAGATGGTTCTGGTTCTAGTGGCAGCTTGGCTGGGGAACGGGGCCTGCCTTCCACCGCTTCCCTGCTCGGCTGCACACGTCCTGCCTCCATCATGTTCCAGAACACACTCTCTACTTCTACCAGAGCCGTCCGGTCTCTTCCGTGGAGGCGGGGTTTGCGTCTCCTCCTCTTCGCAGGGAAGGTGAAGAGGAGGCGGACCTCCTTTGCTGTAGGGCAGGATCGCATATTGTAATAGCACTTTGAGAGGGCAGGCATTTTCTTCGCGCCACAGGGGGGCACACGCCCACGAATCCACGCCCACCTTCTTCTCCAGCGCCTGAGGGCGCGAATTTGGCGGCAAAATGGCGGATTTTAGCGCCAAAAATAGCAAACAGTCCTTTTTCACAAAAACACCTCCACAGGCACACAGGGCTCGCAATTTTGCGAGTTTCGCATCCTGTTCGTGACGCCAAGTTTTTGTTGTGACCCGCACCACAATTGTGGGTTACCAGGGCAATGGGGTACCCAGAGCCGAGCCCATGGAAGTCTATGGGGTTGTCACAGGTAGCGGTGGCTCGGTCTGTGGCCCTGGCGGTCAGGCGTATGTTGGGGGAATATTTACAGGGGATTTGGTATATAACGGTTCGTGACGCCACCTGTAGTTCTCTGATCACTAAGACCAGCGCTGCTGTAGATCTCTAACGGGATGATGTGGCAGCTAGATGTCGGGTCCCCTACAGGTGGGACTGGTCCCTCAAAGTCTATGGAATTAATGATGTCGGGTGCAGATAAATAAATCAGTCTCACACCATCCAGCGTCTTTCCATACCTTTTACTTGTCAGATGATAAGGCAGGTCCCAGGGAGGCTGGTCGGGTGGAGGATGTGTTTTGAGGTAACAGCTGAACAGGTTATGGGCCTCCTTCACTTTCCATATGATGAGTCCAACTAGCATAAAGCTTAGTTCACTCCAAATACTCCAGCTTCTCCAAAGCTGTACTGCCCGGTCAGTTTTGTGGTCGGAGTCTTCCTTTAATGTGAGAGAGGCTGAGTTCCTACTGTTGTCCTGCATCGACTCAAGGTTCCCACTCTCCCTGACCCCAGTTACGTACCGACACTCCAAGGGCTGCTTTCTGTGACCTAAGGTCCAGTAAGACTCTGGTTTTTCTACCACTACGCCTGAAGCTGTAGTGACACTTCGGTCCCCAGTGACCGGTGAACAATGTGCAGGATAGTCCAATCCTAAAGGCACGGCTATAACTTCTTCCACTGCGCCCTTCGCCCTGTTCGCGCTTGTAGCATAAGCACTCCACACTTCCTAAGGTAATGCAAGTCAATCCCTTCTTGCTTCTTCCTTGGAGCTCGCTAACAGATTCTCAGTATTCTTCTAGTTCAGGAGCACGTCGACTGAACTTCACTGTCCTTGGGACAGGCGACTGAAGTTTCTGCTGCTAACCCTTCTCTCCATCCAACAGTCTGTCTGACTTTAGCTCAAACCGAGCTCTGACAGGAATGCAATCTGATCTCCTCTCCTCCTGCTCAGACTGCACACTGACTGACCTGTCCGACGACAGGAAACTGACTGACTCCCTCCTCTGTCCGAAGACAGGAAACAGAACTCAGCTCTGCTGCATGTCACTAGCTATATATATCCTATGGGTGTGTCTAAAGTGTGTGATGGAGTGAATGGATATTGAGCATTAAACTGTTACCTCTCCGCACATTCTCCAGGGTACTGCGTGTGCCTTCACACCAGGGCTACACACCAGTATGGCCTGTACTTATCTGGTGCTGACGCTTTGGAACTCCCGCCTGGGACATTCTGTTAATTTTGCATACTCAGTCCTGTCCAGGCCCGTTACCTGCGGGAGTTATAAACTCTGGACCCTTTTGGTAAGCATTCTCTCCCATGACCCATCTCTGGAAAATCACTCTGTCTCTCAGTCACTTCTGCTCTGGATCACACTATCCCTTTTTGTCTCCTCTCGATACCCAACAGTGCAGTACTGCACACTTTGGATCTTAGGTCCTTTCTTTATGCACTCCAGCCCTATCTAACATTCTAACAGGAAACTGTCACTTTCCCTTCAACTTAGCGCCTCCCACTCTGGGCTAGTCCCAATTATTGACTCTATCTGTCCCTCTCAACTACCTGTCACAGAAAGAGGAAAATCCTAAATAGAGAATCCTTTTGGATTTTTAAGCTAATTACTAGGGTTCCACTGGGTATGAACTCGCGACAGGATTTAATATTACAATATTAATTCTATATGTATATATTTTCCTCTTTCAGTGACTTTTTAATTCAATTTTGTTTGTTATGCACGTTTATGTATATGCTTTTTGTGTGTCTTTGATTGTATCTGTTTTAAGGGTTAATCCCTCCATGTGCTGAAGCACTTAATTTTTTTTTCACCTGATATGTTTGCAATAATGGAGTATATAACCTTGTGCATTTCTACTTTCATGCATACCATGATTAAGGCTTAAATGCTGAAACGCGTCGTTAGATTGCTTCTTTCTGTTAGCCACATTGATTCGCATGTTTTTAAAGAATTGAAAAAACTAACATTTTTATGCAAGTGGATGGTTTCATCGCTGGAGCATACCCTCCTTTTTTGCTGATGACTGATGCCCTAGACTGGGGCGGCTCCGTGCAGAGGACTTCCACAAACACGGAGCAACATGCTGTGGTGAGCTGACTTTCCCTTTTCCCTCTTCCTACATTGACATTTTTTTCTTTTAGACACTTTTTGTAAATCCCCCATTATATTTTTTTTTTCCAATAAATGTCTCAAAATTTGGAATTCAGCATTTTGACAGGTGTTCTTTAGGATATGTGCAGACAAATGTAGATTCTCTCAGAGAGAATGGGGACGATAATGCAAATGACCTTGATCACATTCTGTTCAGAGAAAGATCAGACTGTCATCAGAGTGCGATTCGATTTTCTTGTATATAGAGAAAATGATCTTCTCCATTCTATCACTCTGTGGAAATCGGACTGCACTCATATGTCATCCGAGTGCAGTCAGATGGTTTCCACGCACTCACTGACTTGTACAGTGGAGTGCGATCTGACTATCAGATCAAATGTTGCGATTTTACCTCGGGCAGTATCTTACACTAACATTGGTCCGAGTGTGATACGTTGTTTTGTCGGATCGTATTTGGACCAAAAATACGCTTGTCTGCGCCTGCGCTTAAGATGGAGTTTTATTTCCACTACAGAGAAAAGTACAGCGATCATGAAAATTATTAAGTATACAATTATTATCCTATCTTTAACATTTCCTTTATTATGATACAGTGAGATATAATATTTGCGCTTACACGTGGCTCGTTACACTGGCAGCAGGCTGATCCTCTTGTTTCTTTGTTACGTAGATAACTAATTACCAACTTCATGATCTTAAATAAATGAAATATCGCCGGTGTTGTCCATGGAGTATTGAAATGAAATCCTGCTAGTACTGGTCTCTTCTGCTGTGGTTGCTGGACGGATCCCAGCTGGCCTGGGCATGCTCTGGTGTAGGAGGGATGGATGGAGAGAATAGAGAGGACATGGCATGATTGATGGTGGTTTAATAGAACCCCACTGATCCCTGGCAGGACTGCAGCAGTTACTTCAACTGCTAATTTATTGAAAGTGTACATGGATTTGGTGGGTAACCTGCTATCAACGACCTACAGTCATCAAAATCATCTAAGCGGAGTCGCTGATTTAAAGGAAAAAAGTCCTTAAATTCAATGCAAACCTGAGACGAGGATAACGACCCAACACTGGAATTGATCAAACTTTACTTTGTTTTTTCATTTGTCGGATTGAGGAGACACTGCTGCCAAAAGTAGAAGTATAGTAGAAATATTGGATTGACGATTCTGCCCATAGTAGCAGATCTTGGGGAGCACATGTACACTCAGTATGTGGCTGTTGGGGTGCAGATAGCAGTCCTGAGTGGGGAATCAGTAGCAAGTGTTCAGTTCCCTGCAGCGCCACCACAGGTAGAAATCATGCATTACACAATAGAGGGAGGATAGCAGCAAAAAAAATGACGTTCAAACCAAGCACAGGCACTCAGTGCACCTTTTCCAACCTACTTGTTTTCCATCCATTTCTGCACCCTCTTCGTTGGCTTTGCAGGATCCATAAAAGGGTGAAGATGTATGGGAAAGAAGTGGGTAGGAAAGTGACCTGTACTGGTTGACCAAGGCAAGAGTGCACCAACTGCCTGTGCTTGTTTTGAACAGTCATTTTGTGTTTTCTTCTAACAGACACCCTTTAATAATAAAGGTCTGCCCTTTTAATGCATGGTAATGCTGCAGTTCTGCTGTGCAAAGTCCACTGTTTTTGGCAGCTTTCTGCTCTGGTTCTGTAACCACATTACAGGGACTGGCCACACACAGACCAGGGGAGGTAGGTTCAGGCTCTGGCCACTCACAGACCAGGGGAGGTAGGTTCAGGCTCTGGCCACACACAGACCAGGGGAGGTAGGTTCAGGCTCTGGCCACACACAGACCAGAGGAGGTAGGTTCAGGCTCTGGCCACTCACAGACCAGGGGAGGTAGGTTCAGGCTCTGGCCACTCACAGACCAGGGGAGGTAGGTTCAGGCTCTGGCCACACACAGACCAGGGGAGGTAGGTTTAGGCTCTGGCCACTCACAGACCAGGGGAGGTAGGCTCAGGCTCTGGCCACACACAGACCAGAGGAGGTAGGTTCAGGCTCTGGCAACTCACGGACCTGGGGAGGTAGGTTCAGGTTCTGGCCACACACAGACCAGGGGAGGTAGGTTCAGGCTCTGGCCACAGACAGACCAGGGGAGGTAGATTCAGGCTCTGGCCACACACAGACCAGGGGAGGTAGGTTCAGGCTCTGGCCACTCACGGACCTGGGGAGGTAGGTTCAGGTTCTGGCCGCACACAGACCAGGGGAGGTAGGTTCAGGCTCTGGCCACACACAGACCAGGGGAGGTAGGTTTAGGCTCTGGCCACACACAGACCAGGGGAGGTAGGTTCAGGCTCTGGCCACACACAGACCAGGAGAGGTAGGTTCAGGCTCTGGCCACATACAGACCAGGGGAGGTAGGTTCAGGCTCTGGCCACACTCGGACCAGGGGAGGTAGGTTCAGGCTCTGGCCACTCACGGACCTGGGGAGGTAGGTTCAGGCTCTGGCCACATACAGACCAGGGGTGGGTAGGTTCAGGCTCTGGCCACACATGGACCATGGGAGGCCGGTTCAGGTTCTGGACACACTCGGACCAGGGGTGGGTAGGTTCAGGCTCTGGCCACACACGGACCAGGGAAGGTAGTTTCAGCCGTTGGCTACACATAGATCAGGGGAGGCAAGTTCAGGCTCTGGCCACACACGGATCAGGGGAAGCAGGTTCAGGTTCTGGCCGCACACAGACCAGGGGAGGTAGGTTCAGGCTCTGGCCACTCACGGACCTGGGGAGGTAGGTTCAGGTTCTGGCCGCACACAGACCAGGGGAGGTAGGTTCAGGCTCTGGCCACACACAGACCAGGGGAGGTAGGTTTAGGCTCTGGCCACACACAGACCAGGGGAGGTAGGTTCAGGCTCTGGCCACACACAGACCAGGAGAGGTAGGTTCAGGCTCTGGCCACATACAGACCAGGGGAGGTAGGTTCAGGCTCTGGCCACACTCGGACCAGGGGAGGTAGGTTCAGGCTCTGGCCACTCACGGACCTGGGGAGGTAGGTTCAGGCTCTGGCCACATACAGACCAGGGGTGGGTAGGTTCAGGCTCTGGCCACACATGGACCATGGGAGGGCCGGTTCAGGTTCTGGACACACTCGGACCAGGGGTGGGTAGGTTCAGGCTCTGGCCACACACGGACGAGGGAAGGTAGTTTCAGCCGTTGGCTACACATAGATCAGGGGAGGCAAGTTCAGGCTCTGGCCACACACGGATCAGGGGAAGCAGGTTCAGGCTCTGGCCACACATAGACCTGGGGAGGCAGGTTCAGGCGCTGGCCACACATGGACCAGGGGAAGCAGGTTCAGGCTCTGGCCACACACGGACCAGGGGAGGCAGGTTCATGCTCTGGCCACAGACAGACTAGGTGAGGTAGTTTTAGGCTCTGGCCACTCATGGACCTGGGGAAGCTGGTTCAGGCTCTGGCCACACACGGACCAGGGGGAGGCAGGTTCAGTCTCTAGCCACACATGGACCAGGGAGGCAGGTTCAGGCTCTGGCCACTCACGGACCTGGGGAGGTAGGTTCAGGCTCTGGCCACATACAGACCAGGGGTGGGTAGGTTCAGGCTCTGGCCACACATGAACCATGGGAGGCCGGTTCAGGTTCTGGACACACTCGGACCAGGGGTGGATAGGTTCAGGCTCTGGCCACACACGGACCATGGGAGACCGGTTCAGGCTCTGGCCACACTCGGACCAGGGAGGGTAGGTTCAGGTTCTGGACACACTCGGACCAGGGGAGGCAGGTTTAGGCTCTGGCCACACTCAGACCTGGGGAGGCAGGTTCAGGCTCTGGCCACACTCAGACCAGGGAAGGTAGATTCAGGCTCTGGCCACACACGGACCTAGAGAGGCAGGTTCAGGCTCTGGCCACACACGGACCAGGGAAGGTAGTTTCAGCCGTTGGCTACACATAGATCAGGGGAGACAAGTTCAGGCTCTGGCCACACACGGATCAGGGGAAGCAGGTTCAGGCTCTGGCCACACATAGACCTGGGGAGGCAGGTTCAGGCGCTGGCCACACATGGACCAGGGGAAGCAGGTTCAGGCTCTGGCCACACACGGACCAGGGGAGGCAGGTTCATGCTCTGGCCACAGACAGACTAGGTGAGGTAGTTTTAGGCTCTGGCCACTCATGGACCTGGGGAAGCTGGTTCAGGCTCTGGCCACACACGGACCAGGGGGAGGCAGGTTCAGTCTCTAGCCACACATGGACCAGGGGAGGCAGGTTCAGGCTCTGGCCATACACGGACCAGGAGTTTGGATTCAGGACCTGGTCACACAAGGACCAGTAGACCTAACTAGGCTCCAAACTAACTAATGAATCAATGTTGCTTGGGCACCTACCTAATGGGGAGGGTGCCTTTTATAAAAGATGGCTGGGGGCAACTTAGCAGGAACGCACGCTGCCCCTTTAAAAACAGGTGAGTGCACCCCCAGGAAGTGCACAGACACTATGTCGCTTCCCTGCATGGGCGCTGGCATTAGTGTTTCAATATTGTTTGTGAGGAAGGTCATTGACAGATGATGACATGTAGAAGTTAGGAATCCAATGGAAACTGGACAAAATAATGTATCAGTGTATTTTAGTGTTATTTATTAATTTTAATGCTTATTTAGAGCGATCATTCCACGCCTAGAAGACTTGATGCTTTCCTTAAATATCATAGAAGTCATAAAACTATACTACATGTAGTAGTTTTTGATGTGGGGTGTACTCATTTTTGCATCAACTAATTCAGACTAACTGAAGACTTTATAATGAAAGTTAGGCCGGGGTCACACTTGCGTGCGCAATGCGAGAGTCTCTCGCATCAATACCCGGCACTGCCACCTGCACTCGGACCGGAGTGTGCGGCTACATGTATTTCTAGGCAGCTGAATGCTTCGGTCCGAGTGCCGGTTGAAGTGCCGGGTATTGATGCAAGAGACTCTCGCATTGCGCATGCAAGTGTGACCCCGACATAATATTAATAATCTTACTTTCATGTTATGATTTTTAAAAATGTTATATGAAAACTGGCCACACTTCGGAAAATGTTCTCATGTTCACTAAGATAGTGCTTAACATCTTACTTTTCGAAGGGGGTGTGCTCATTTATGCTAACCAATGTGTATGCATGTGTATATATATATATTATTTTTTTTTTACTTATGACTAAATGAAAGGATAGGGGGTTTGTGTAGAATACCAACATGCAAGATCCATCTGCTGACATCAATTTGCAGCAGTTTAGTCAGGATACACGCTAAGGCCTCTTTCACACATCCGGCGGGCGCCTTGCGGCGCCCCCGGCATTTTGCCGCAGCGCCGCATCAGTAAACCTGATGCGCCGCCGGCGGCCGCATGCGGTTTTTTGCCGGATGGTTTCTGATGCCCGGAGA
>JARQOD010000007.1:62633456-62745956 GCA_033576555.1 Oophaga sylvatica
AAGTTGCTCAAAAATGTGAAACTTTTGGCATTTCTACTTAGTTTCCGTCAACCTCTTCCAAGTTTTTGAAAATTGGCAGAACTCAGACATGCTGGTGGCGTGCAGGGGGTACAGGGGGAATCATGGACGACGGATATTTCGCTTCTACTCTGATGCTTCCACGTGTCAGGTGCTGCTGTTTAAAGATGCGCCTAATTTCCTTAAGTACAACGCTTCTCAATGAATTTGGAGCATCTTCAGCAGTTTTTTTTTTTATTTAATCTGGCATTCAAAACACCAGTAATAATTCATAATAAATACATCCCACATTAATAAAAATATATCCCAACGTTAATTAAGCCTCACTCCTAGTCAAAGCCAAGCCTCAAACTAAAAGTAAAAGAGATCAACAGAAATGAACCCTGTGTTTTTTTGTCTTGTGTTTTTTTTTGCAGTTCTTCAGGCAATTTGTTTCAGGTACATGCAGGAAACCCTGGAAATTTACTAACAGCGCAAGCAATTTATCTAATTTTCTTTAATCAGTCATTTTTAGGTAGTGTTTCTTTAAAGGGAATCTGTCACACGTTTTTTTTGCCAACCCATCTGAGAGCAGCATGATGTAGAGGCAGCGATCCTGATCGCAGCAATGTATCACTTACTAGTCTGACTGCTGCTGTTTTGATAACATCTTTGTTTAATCGTCTGCAGATCTAGCAGTTCTCTGAATGCTGAGCTCTGTACAACCCCGCCCACAATGATGATTGGCAGCTTCCTGTGTACACTGTGCATAGGCAGAAAGAAACCAATCAGTGGTGGGGGGTGGGGTTATATAGAGCTCATGAATATGAAAGATTACACGGCAGTAGGCTTACTAGTCCTCTGGTGATAATCTCCTGCTGATAAATTAGTGATTTGATCAAAACTACAGCAAGCATCCCAGTAAGTGACACATCGCTTGCATGCAGCACTTTGATTAGGTGGCAAAAAACCTGGTGACAGATTCCCTTAAATTTTTTTTTTTTGCAAAGCAAATTTAATATATAGATGCATTCATACCCCTCAATCTAAACAACCCAAGGCCATTAACTAACAGAACTCCACGTAGCCACATCCTATTTTCTGGTCACTTCTAAGAAGTATATAAAGAATACAAAAAAGTTTCTAAGACAAGGTACATAAGGGGGATGTCACATCAGGACAAGAACTATCAAATAAAGATCACCGGGAGATATTCTAGACTCAGGGACTCAGAATCTTCCTTTACGTGGCAGATCACAAAGCAACTGCAAACATCAGCCCTCGCTCTAGAGAACTTATCACAACCACATATTACAAGAAGTCATTGAGTTCAGTAGGTGCCATATAATAATATATTTTCCCTGCAGCAATAGCCTCGTCGATCTCTTCTGGGTGGTGCATGCATAAAAACATGTATTATATTGAAAAAAGTAACATGAAAACCATAGAAGCGCCAGCAAGGCGTGAAACAGCCGTAGTCCGGCAGGTCTCACTGTTCATGAAAAAACTCCCCTGACACACTGCACCTGTGCAAATATCAATGTAACCAGTTTTATGGATTAAAAACCACATCTTAAAAGAAGGATCAGGTGTGTCTGCATTTTTGTTACTTTTTTTCCGATATAATTACTTACAGTGCCTACAAGTAGTACTCAAACCCCCTGCAGATTTTAGCTGGTTGACACATGCGGAATTAACTTGGCATTGTGACATTTGTACTGTAGATCAGCCTGGAAGTGGGAAATGCACTGCTGCAAAAATTTTTGTTTTATTTTTTTTTTTTTTTTTAAAAACTTTAAAAGTTAATTCAGAGTGTAATTTATTATTCTCGGACGAGATCTTGGTGCCAACCACACACGTGACGTTTTGGAGACTGGATGGCACTGCATACACCCCAAGAATACCATCCTACAGTCAAGCATGGTGGTGGCAGCATCATGCTGTGGGGCTGTTTCTCAGCCAAGGGGCCTGGCCATCTGGTCCGCATCCATGGGAGGATGGATAGCACGGCCTACCTGGAGATTTGGCCAAGAACCTCCGCTCCTCCATCAAGGATCTTAAGATGGGTCGTAATTTCATCTTCCAACAAGACAACGACCCAAAGCACACAGCCAAGAAAACCAAGGCCTGGTTCAAGAGGGAAAAAGTCAAGGTGTTGGAGTGGCCTAGTCAGTCTCCTGACCTTAACCCAATTGAAAACTTGTGGAAGGAGCTCAAGATTAAAGTCCACATGAGACACCCAAAGAACCTAGATAACTTGGAGAAGATCTGCATGGAGGAGGGCCAAGATAACTCCACAGACCTGTGCCGACCTAATCAGGTCTTATAAAAGAACGATTATTAGCTGTAATTGCAAATAAGGATTATTCCACGAAATATTAAACATAGGGGTTGTATAATAATTGACCCACACTTTTATGTTTAAAATTTATTAAAATTCAACTGAGCAACATAACTTTTTGGTTTGTAAGATTTATCTTCTGTTAATAAATCCTACTCTCGTTTGCAGTTTGAAGGCTCTAACTTATTTGCATCTTATCAAACCAGCTAAATCTGCAGGGGGTTGAATACTACTTTAGCACTGTATATATTAGCTCCACACCGCTTTAACAGACAATCATCATCATCACTGTCCCCATTGGGGCTCACATAGGACACAACTGATAAATGGAAACTGAGACTATGCTGAAAATCTCTGAATAAAAACAACATAAATAAATAAAACTGAGTTTAGTGGAAAAGTTGTTATATCACAAAGCATTTTCTTCAATATGCACCAATTTTTGCAACAGAAGGAAATCCTAAACTCTAACATCATAAGCCATAATACAGATAAAAAAAAATGTAGATTAGATATATGTTTAGATATACAGTGCAGACCAAAATTTGGACGCTACTTCTCATTTAAAGATTGTTCTATATTTTCATGACTATGAAAATTGTACATTCACACTGAAGGCATCAAACCTATGAATTATCACATGTGGAATTTATACATTACACTTAACAAAAAAGTGTGAAACAACTGAAAATATGTCTTATATTCTAGGTTCTTCAAAGTAGCCACCTTTTGCTTTGATGACGCTTGCACACTCTTGGCATTCTCTTGATGAGCTTCAAGAGGTAGTCACCGGAAGTGAAAACCATTTTCCGTGACCAGGTCGGACTGGCCCACCGAGAACCGGAGGATTCTCCGGTGGGCCCTGGCATCTGGGGGCCTGGCACCTGATGGCATACAGGGCCAGTTGCCTAGGGCCCCCGCTGCTCCAGGGGCCCCCAGCCGGTGGCGTGTCGCTAATAGCGGCACACCACGCACTGCCATGGGGCCCCCGTGCCAGCGGAGCAGCAGCGGGTGACAGGAGGCAGGAGCCCCAGTCCCCGCTGCTAAAGAGAAATGAATATTCACTGTTTCCCACGCCCACTTGGGCGTGGGAAGCAGTGAATATCATTACTTACCTGTCACCCGCTCCAACCGCTGAGCGCCGCTGTGTCCTCACGTCCTCTCTTGCTGCAATTTCAGGCAGAGGGGCGCGATGACGTCATTAGTGAGCGCCGCGCCCCCTGCCTGATCATTTACTGCCGAAGGACCAAAGACAGCGGCGCTCAGCAGTGGACCGGTGACAGGTAAATATCGCAGGTGCCCAGGACACCAGCACCTGGCCCCCAGCAACGAGAGGTGAGTATGTCTTTTTTTTTTTTTTTTGCAGCATCTATGGGGCACAGTGGAGCATCTATGGGGGCATAATCTATGGGGGCATAATCTGTGGAGCATTTATGGGGGCATAATCTATGGGGGCATAATCTGGAGCATTTATGGGGCATAATATATGGGGGCATAATCTGTGGAGCATTTATGGGGGCATAATCTATGGGGGCATAATCTGGAGCATTTATGGGGGCATAATCTATGGGGGCATAATCTGTGGAGCATTTATGGGGGCATAATCTGGAGCATTTATGGGGGCATAATCTATGGGGGCATAATCTGGAGCATTTATGGGGGCATAATCTATGGGGGCATAATCTGTGGAGCATTTATTGGGGCATAATCTATGGGGCATAATCTGTGGAGCATTTATGGGGGCATAATCTAAGGAGCATTTATGGGGCATAATCTATGGAGCATCTATAGGGGCATAATCTATGGGGGCACAATCTATGGAGCTTCTATGGGGCATAATCTAAGGAGCATCTATGGGGGAATAATCTAAGGAGCATTTATGGGGGCATAATCTATGGAGCATCTATAGGGGCATAATCTATGGGGGCACAATCTATGGAGCTTCTATGGGGGCATAATCTAAGGGCATCTATGGGGCACAATCTATGGAGCTTCTATGGGGGCATAATCTAAGGAGCATCTATGGGGGAATAATCTATGGAGCATCTATGGGGGCATAATCTATGGAGCATCTATGGGGGCATAATCTATGAGCATCTATGAGGGCACAATCTATGGATTATCTATGGGGGCATAATACATGGCAGCATATGGGCACAATCTATGGAGCATCTTGTGGGGCATAATACATGGGCAGCATATGGGGCATAATCTCATTTTCCACCCTAGGCTTATACTCGAGTCGATAAGTTTTCCCATTTTTTGTGGCAAAATTAGGGGGTCGGCTTATACTCGAGTATATATGGTATCTATCTATTATCTATCTATATCTAATATATATAGCATTATACCCTATGAGGGGGGGCAAAGCATTATCCTCTATGAGGGGGACAGCATTATCCCTATGAGGGGGGCTGCTTTATAATCTATGAGGGAGGCTACCCCAACTCCTGCTACATAATTAAGACAGTACTACCTTATATTATACCCTGATAATAGTGTGTTTTACTGCACAATTTGTGGTCTTGTATTTATTTCTATGTAGCTACATAGTGGGCCCCAAGAATGATTTTCTCTGGTGGGCCCAAGGTTTCCAGTCCGACGCTGCCGGTGACTACCTCTTGAAGCTCATCAAGAGAATCCAAGAGTGTGCAAAGCAGTGATCAAAGCAAAAGGTGGCTACTTTGAAGACCCTAGAATATAAGACATATTTTCAGTTTCACACTTTTTTGTTAAAGGGAATCTGTCATCCCATTTTTGCCATATCAACTAAAGATATGGCTGAATAGTGCGTCCCAGAAGAAAGCTAGCGGTATTTACCTTATTTCCTGATACCCCCATTTTCATATAAAAATACCTTATTAAAGTTGGTATTTTGGGCTGCCAATCAGGGCGGTCAGGTCAGATGGGGCGGTTATTCGCTCACCCCCTCCTCCGCTTCTGTCACGTAACGCTGTCTGTGAATATCACAGACAGCGTACTGTTTCCGCAATTGCGCTGTGAAGCAGGGCCCCCGCGCGTGGCGCAGTGTTCTTTGCCCAACAGTGGGCAAAGTAGTAAAACATTACTGCCATGCGTCAGACTTCCTGACTTTCCTTGGCCGGAAGTCATCAGCCAATCACTAGACGACTTCCGGGTTAAGTGAAGTGCCAGAAATTACTTGTGCTTGCGCGGTAGTGATAGTTTTGCTGGCCCACTGTTGGGAAAACAACACTGCGCACGGCGCGAGGACTTTTACACAGCGCAAGCGCGGAAAGACAACGGACAAGAAAAAAAAAAGCTACGTACGCCAAAAGGAGGAGGGTTGGGGAAGCGAATAACCACCGCCCAGCTGACCTGACTGCCCTGATTGGCAGCCCAAATACCAACTTTACTAAGGTATTTTTATATAAAAATGGGGTATCGGGATATAAGGTAAATACCGCTAGTTTTTCTTCGGGACACACTATTCAGCCATATCTTTAGTTGATAGGCAAAAATGGGGTGACAGATTCCCTTTAAGTATATAAATTCCACATGTGTTAATTCATAGTTTTGATGCCTTCAATGTGAATGTACAATTTTCATAGTCATGAAAATACAGAAAAATCTTTAAATGAGAAAGGTGTGTCCAAACTTTTGGTCTGTACTGTATGTTGGCCAAATGGTCCTTCAGCTGACAGCTATCTCTCCCAACTTCCCCATACAGAGGTTTGGGTTCCCTTTTGACACCCACTGACATTTCTCTGGCAGCGCTTATGTCCGAAAGGATTGGCCATAAGAAGGATTGGCCATAGAAGGATTGGCCATTATTATTTTTATTATTATTATTATTATTATTATTATTAATTATTTTAGTGACATTTATTCCATGGTGTTTACATGTGAAAAGGGGCATACATAGACAAGTACAATAAACATGAGCAATATAGGGCACACACAAGTACAGAAAGAGAGAAAAACCCTGCCCCGAGGGCTCACAGTCTACAGGGATGGTGAGGATACACAGGAGAGGGTAGAGCTGGTCATGCGGCGGTGCAGTAGACTGAGGATCACCGCAGGTTGTAGGCTTGTGGGAAAGAGGTGGGTCTTCAGGAAGGCCATAGGAAGGATTGCCATAAGAGGTCCAACAGAATCCTTCTCCCCCCCAACATTATCTGCTTGGGAGAGTTGGGAGACGCTATAAATTTTAGACTGTTGGCTAATCCTCCTTATAATGGCAGGTTCAACAAACGACTTTGGGGACTTTAACCCCTTATGTCCACTGACGTGCAGAGTCCGTCATGGCAAGGTGCCAGTTCCGGCACCAGGACGGACTCTGCACGTCATGCCTTTGATCTACCACTGCGTGTAAACACGCAGTGGTAGATCAGTGCCGACAGCTGTCACAGACAGCTGACAGGCACGGCAAGCGGTGCGGGGACCTTTGCCGTCGGCCCCCCGCATCCACAGCCTGTGATTGGTCGTCAATCTGACTGACCAAACACAGCAGCGACGCGCAGGAGAAGCTAAATTTCAGCTTCTCCAGCGCGATCAGTGCAGAGCCGGCGCTGCAGTGGCCAGGCTTCCTGCACTGACAGCCAGGGGCGGAGCCCCCACCGCCCCTTGCTGTTAACCCCCTGACTGCTGCGATCCAGCGCGATCGCAGACTCAGGGGGGGAGGCAGAGGGTCGGAGCTCCCTCTGCCTCAGATCAGCGCCAAACCGCAATGTATTTGCAGGGCCTGATCTCTGCCTTGATGACCCGGGGGTTGTCATGACAACCTCCGGGTCATCTAGCTACGGGAAGCTGCTGTGATCATGTCACAGCAGCTCCACTATAGTTGCAATGCCTTGCAATGCCAGAGCATTGCAATGCATTGTAACTGCAATCAAAAAATAAAAAAAGTGAAAGTCCCATAAAGGGGCAAGTTGAAAAAAATCATTTTTTTAAAAAATTTTTAAAAAAAAAAAATTAAAAAATAATTTAAAAAAAATCCCCTAAAAAATACAAATTTTTATGTAATAAAAAAAATAAAAAAACAAAAAAAATACACATGTTATGTATCGCCACGTCCGTAAAAATCCCATCTATAAAAGCATAACCCTAGTTAACCCCTTCAGTGAAAGCTGTAAAAAAAAAAACAAAAAAAAGTAGTAAATTATACTTTTTCCAAGCGGTAATCATTATACCGCTTGGAAAAAGTGCAATAACACGTGATCAAAAAGTCAAATAAAAATATCATGGTACCGCTGAAAAAAATCATCTTGTCCCGCAAAAAACAAGTCGCATACAGCATCATCAGCGAAAAAATAAAAAAGTTATAGCTCGCGGAATAAACTGATGCAAAAATAATTTATTTTTTTTATAAATTCTTTATTGTGTAAAAAAACGCCAAAACATAAAAAAAAATATATAAATGAGGAATCGCTGTAATCGTAGTGACCCAAAGAATAAAGCTTGCTTTATCAATTTTACCACACACGGAACGGGGAAAAAAAAAAAAAAAAAACAATTCCTGAATTGCTGGTTTTTGTTCATTCTGCTTCCAACAAAAATCGAATAGGAAGCGATCAAAAAACGTTATGTGCCCGAATATGGACCAATAAATACGTCAGCTCGTCCCGCAAAAAATAAGCCCACAGATAACTCTGTCGGCGAAATATGGAAAAATTATAGCTCTCAAAATACGGCGATGCAAAAAATTCTTACAAAAAATTATTCCAAAAAAAAGCATCTTTTAGAGTGTGACAGAAGCTAAACATGAAAAAAGGGTGTAAATCTGGTATCGCTGTAATCGCACCGATCCGAAGAATAAATCGCCTAATCACAATATCGCACGAGAACGGCGTAAAAAGAAAACCAATTCTTCACCTTGGTAGATTTGTTCATTGTGCCTCCCAAAGATCGCAGTAAGGCGATCACAGTGGTTCCCCCCCGCATATGGGTATCAGCGTACTCAGGACAAAATGCACAATAGCTTTTGGGGTCCTATTTCTCCTGTTACCCTTATAAAAATAAAAATTGGGGCAAAAAGGTCATTTTGTGGAAAAAAAATGATTTTTTTTTATTTTCACGGCTCTACGTTATAAACTTCTGTAAAGCCCTTGGGGTTCAAAGTGCTGACCCACACATCTAATAAGTTCCTTGGGGGGTCTAGTTTGCAAAATGGGGTCATTTGTGGGGTTTCTACTGTTTAGGCACATCAGGGCTCTCCAAGCGCGACATGACCCCCAGACCATTCCATCAAAGTCTGCATTTAAAACGGTTCCTCCCTTTCGATCTCTGCCATGCGTCAAAATAGTGGTTCCCCCCCACATATGGGATATCAGCGTACTCAGACAAATTGCACAATAGCTTTTGGGGTCCTATTTCTCCTGTTACCATTATAAAAATAAAAATTGGGGCAAAAAGATTATTTTTGTGGAAAAAAATATGATTTTTTTATTTTCATGCTCTACGTTTATAAACTTCTGTGAAGCACTTGGGGGTTCAAAGTGCTCACCACACATGTAGAAAAGTTCCTTGGGGGGTCTATTTCCAAATGGTCACTTGGGGGGTTTCTACTTTTATGGCACATCAGGGGCTATCCAAACGTGACATGACACCCACCAGACCATTCCATCAAAGTCTGCATTTGAAAAAGGCGCTACTTCCCTTCGAGCTTGCCATGCGTCAAAATAGTGGTTTCCCCCCACATATGGGGTATCAGCGTACTCGGACAAATTGCACAATAACTTTTGGGTCCTGTTACCCTTTGGAAAATAACAATTGGGGGTGGAAAGATCATTTGTGGAAAGATATGATTTTTTAATTTTACTGCTCTACGTTATAACCTTCTGTGAAGCCTTGGGGTTCAAAAGCTCTCACCACACATCTAGATAAGTTCCTTGGGGGTCTAGTTTCCAAAATGGGTCACTTTGGGGGGGTTTCCACTGTTTAGGCCACACAGGGACTCTCCAAATACGACATGGCATCCAACTCAATTCCAGCCAAAAAATCAAATGCGCTGCTTTTCCCTCCGAGCTCTGCCATGCGCCAAATAGTGGTTTACCCCCACATATGGGTATCAGCGTACTCAGGACTAATTGTACAATAAATTTTTGGGTCCTTTTATCTTTTGGAAAATAAAAATTGTGATGAAAAGATCATTTTTGTGGAAAAAAAAATATATTTTTTTAATTTACGCTCTACGTTATAACCTTCTGTGAAGCGCTTGGGGGTTAAAAGCTCTCACAACACATTTAGATAAGTTCCTTGGGGGGTCTAGTTTCCAAAATGGGGTCACTTGTGGGGGGTTTCCACTGTTTAGGCACACAGGGACTCTCCAAATGCGACATGGCGTCCAATCTCAATTCCAGCCAAAAAAGTCAAATGGCGCTGCTTCCCTTCCGAGCTCTGCCATACACCCAAATAGTGGTTATACCCCCACATATGGGGTATCAGCGTACTCAGGACTAATTGCCCAATAATTTTGGGGTCCTTTTATCCTTTGGAAATAATAATTGGGATGAAAAGATCATTTTTGTGGAAAAAAATATGATTTTTTAATTTTACGGCTCTACGTTATAACCTTCTGTGAAGCCCTTGGGGTTAAAAGCTCTCACAACACATTTAGATAAGTTCCTTGGGGGGGGTCTAGTTTTCCAAAATGGGGTCACTTGTGGGGGGTTTCCACTGTTTAGGCACACAGGGACTCTCCAAATGCGACATGGCGTCCAATCTCAATTCCGCCAAAAAAGTAAAATGGCGCTGCTTCCATTCCGAGCTCTGCCATGCGCCCAAATAGTGGTTTACCCCCACACATGGTATATCGGTGTACTCTGGAGAAATTGTACAACAAATATTGTGGTTCATTTTCTCCTGATACCCTTGACAAAATTAAAAAAAATTGTGTCGAAAGAAAAATTTTGGGAAAAAAAGTTAAATGTTCATTTTTTTCCTTCCACATTGCTTCAATTCTTGTGAAGTACCTAAAGGGTTAATAAACTTCTTGAATGTGGCTTTGAACACGTTGAGGGGTGCAGTTTTTAGAAAGGTGTCACTTTTGGGTATTTTCTGTAATATTGACCCCTCAAATTCACTTCAAATGTGAGGTGGTCCCTAAAAAAATGGTTTTGTAAATTTTGTTGGAAAAATAGAAATTGCTGGTCAACTTTTAACATTATAACTTCGTAACAAAAAAAAATTTTGGTTCCAAAATTGTGCTGATGTAAAGTAGACATGTGGAAAATGTTATTTATTAACTAATTTTTTGTGACATATCTCTTTTATTTAATGGGATAAAAATTAAAAGTTTGAAAATTGCAAAATTTTCAAAATTTTTGCCATATTTCCATTTTTCATAAAAAAAACGCAAGTTATATTGAAGAAATTTTACCACTATCATGAGTACAATATGTCACGAGAAAACAATCTCAAATCGCCAAGATCCGTAGAAGCGTTCCAGAGTTATAACCTCATAAAGAGACAGTGGTCAGAATTGTAAAAAATTGGCCTGGGCTTTAACCTACAAAATGGCTTGGTCATTAAGGGGTTAAATGTAAATCTTTAAATACAGGTAGTAAAAGGCCCAATTATGCTTAAAAAATATTTAGTTTAGTTTTTCATGGATTCTTGTTATAACCATTGGCCATTATAAATCAGAAGAAGATCAATAATAAAACAATCAATCAAATTATTGTCTATAATAGATCTAATGATTGTGTGCTGTGAAAATGATTATTATTTTGCTTTTATAGCGCCATCCTATTCCACGCACTTTACAGACATTATCATCACTGCCTATATTCGGGTTCATAATGTAAATTCCCTATCAGTATGTCTTTGGAGAGTGGGAGAACATACAGACTGTTCACAGATGTTGTCCCGGTGGGATATGCTGAATACTGAGCTATTTTCCGAGGAATCACCTTATCGCCATTGTTATGGCTTCTCCATTCATGATCATCAGCCATTGGAGGAAGTGAAGGAAGTGTGACCATTAATTTTTCCTATAGCAGCACCTATAGTCAAATTGCAGTATTACATGGCACATTTGTATGTGGGTATCCTGATTATTTCCTGACTATATATGATAGGATGGGGCATATTGGATTTCAACATGCCCAATCCTGTTTTCATAGGCGATACACTGCTTCCATAAGGGTGTGGCAGTGGCTTACCTCTCATACTTATTGGAAACACTTGCAAGCTTTACAGCAGGTAGGAGCCGGTGGCGGCACCTGCGCTGCAGCATGAGCTCATGTATAATGTGCATTTAATTATTTCATTTGCTTGTTTGAATAAATTAATTAAAAAAGAAATCTGTCTCAAAACGGCGCCGTCCACCCCTGCGCAGTAGCAGCTATCGGCGATCCGGCGCCATCTTGGAGGCCATTTTTTTTGTCTAGCAAGATGGCTCTGGCAGAGCCTGCACAGTAGCTTCTATCGGATTGCATTGCTGATAGCTGCTACTGCGCAGGCGCGGCCGGCGCTGTTTTGAGACAAATTTTTTTCAATTAACTTATTTATACAAGCAAATAAAATAATTAAATGCATATTACACACGAGATCATGCTGCAGCGCAGGTGCCGCCAACGGCGCCTACCTGCTGAAGGTGTTTTCTTTTCCAATATATATAATATTATTTAAAATCAGTGGCAGGTCTGGTTGGAGTTAATGACCTTATCAGAAGCCATACACATGAATACCTAATCAGGGCACCACATGAAGACCCCCACAGGCCGCCCCTGAGCACAGGCATATCATTAACTCAAAACTGAAAATAAAGATTGCACAACAACCACAAGACGGATTTCATCAACCAATGTATCATTGTAATCAGTATAATCGCGCCGACCTGACACTGTCTGTAGGTTACTGAGCACAATCCTGATGACAGGTTCCCTTTAACATAATAGACTACTTTTTTTTTATTTTACCATGCAACCAGTTAGCTGTTCTGTAGCAAGTGGTAGAATTTTGGGCGTGAACATAGTAAAAAAATTAAGAGTAACCTTCATATTAATTTTTATTTAATAAATCAATAGTAGACATGGAAATAAGCAACTTTGTGATATATCTTATAAGAGAATTCTGCTTCTTTCTCTGCAAAAACTGATCAGTCATTATCAAAATTCTCAGTTCACAGGTAAATTCTGTATTCAGTGAAGACAGACTTTCTCAGTACTGAGAGGAGATGGCAGCTGTCACTGATAAGATTTTATCTAGATAGAAGAGGAAGGAGGAGGAGGAGCTCTGTCTCTAGCTCCTCCGCCCACTTTGAAATTCATTAGAAGCAGCTGCCATCTCCTGTCTCAGTAATGGGAAAGTCTGTCTTCATTGAATACAGATTTTACCTGTGAATTGAGAATTTTGATACAGAATAGAGATCAACGAACTCAAAGTTAAAAAATTTGGGGTTCGTAACTGTCCGGTGTTAAATGCCGAACATGGAATTCTCCCGGAAGTCCATTGCAATGTTCAGAGTTCCGGGGGAAGAGAGAGAAAGAGAGAGAGAGAATTTTTTTTACAGATCCAAAGTTCGGTTCTCCATTGTTTTCAATGGTGTTCAGATTCTGGTTTAAGTTCAGGTACAATTCTGGAACCCAAACCAAACTTTGGACTAAAGTTTGGGTCGGGAACCAGAACCCGAACTTCCACTGATCCGCTCATCCCTAAAACTGAACTTAAAAGTTTGCGGCTCGTACTGGACAGTTAGTGTACCCTACCCTTAGCAGCAACAACTGCAGTCATGCGTTTGCAACAACAGTCAGTCTTTTACAACGCTCTGGAGCAATTTTGTCCCACTCATCTTTTTAAAATTGTTGTAATTCAGCCACAATGGAGGGTTTCCGAGCATGAACAGATTTTTAAGGTCATGCCACTGAGCCGCACGTACCAGGGCTTTGGGGTACTCGGCACCGAGCCCGTTGATGTCTATGGGGGATGTCACGGGTAGCGCAGCTCGGTCCGTGCCCTGGGCGCTCACTGTAATGTGGGATATTTACAGGGGATGATGGAATGTTCATATAGTTTGTCGTGACACCACCTGTAGTATCTGGTCAGGGTGACCAGCGCTGCTGTGCAGATCCTCTGGGAGGGATGGTATTGTGCAGCTCGGTGTAAAGTCTCCTACAGGCGAGACTGTGTCCTCCCAGGGCAAGTAATGAAAGGGTAAAGTAATGGTGCAGGAGTGATGTAGCAGAGTGGAGTATGCGACGGAGTAATGAGGCAGAAGACAGTTCTTATGCAGTTCCACGGTTTTACTCACAGTCTGTTGTACATACAGATTCCAGCCGGGCACTGTGTCCTTCCAGTGAGTGGTCCAGCAACTCCCAGATAGATTGGTCACACTCCAAAGACTCCCTTTTATGTTCCTTTCCGGCGTTTTGTGCAATACTCCTTACTTCTACCTGCACCTCCCTACCACAGAGCCCTCAGCGAAGCAGTATTAGGTCCTTTCAGTTTTGCAGGTGCGACCCGATGTCCCGGGTGATCATCTCCAAGTGAGCTATGGAGACCGAGACACCGTCGGAAACCTGGACGTACTTGACCACTGAGCTGCTTCCGGACGAGATTATGGTAGCTAGTGGCTCTTGAAGAGTCCCACCAGATGCGGTGTTTGCTAATGGCGCTGAACTGACCCACTAGCCTGGGAACCGTCTCCCCGATGTGTTGCCTGGTCCTTCCTCCACTGAGGATGGGGGACAGCGTCAGTGCTGTACCTACCCCGGACCCTTCCGTTCTTCTCAGCAAGGCTCCCTGGGGTAAACCCAGGAGAGCTGCAGGACAGCCCAGTACCCACGCTGGCTGCCTGACTCCAACTGAACTCTAATCTAACACGCTGCTGCCTCCTGCTGCAGCTAGCTCCACCCACCCACTCTACACCCTTTACTAACCAGCCTGAAGCTCAGCACTGGCATGATGTGTGTGGATGCGGTGATGGAGTCAATGGGGTGCTTCCTCCTTACCTGAGAGTCAGGTGTCACACCTGTGGGTGCGATGCAACATCTCTGTGGCGACTGGACCCTCAGGGCGCCACATTCCCCCCTGGTTAAACACAGCACTCCCGGGTTGTAAAAGAGTAAAGGTGTTACATAGGAAACATACAAAAAATTTTTATGAATGCATTCAACATTGGAAAGGCAATTTCAAACTCATCATCCCTTTATGGGAGGCACTTCAGATTAAACGTTGCAAGAAAACACTTTTAATATTTACTTCACAGTTCAAGTAAACATATACTTGTGGAGGACCCGCTCCAAACCTCCAACGGTGGTCCTGGGTGGGCTGCAAGACTTTTCTGGATCTCTGTAGCAGTCCTCACTTTCAGCCACACCAAACGGGTTTTAAACTTCTGAGGTAATCAAGTGAAACCAAGATGAGGCACAGAAGTGCTAACTATATACAAGGACAGTTTTTGGGCTAGCAGTGTTCATAGCCACCAGTTCAGAAAAGCAATCTTAAAGGCAATCACCCCTCCGGGTTATGGCAACATTTGCGTAATATATACATTAATACACTATATACATTTGTGGAACCTGTCCGGTTTTCTCATTTACTTAGTAATGGCACCGGGGGTTTCCTGGTACCCCTCTTTGCCGGAAGTCTCTTATAGCTCCCTGCCGCCACAGCTTGTGCACAGTACCTTTCCTCTGCAGCATCCGTTGCTCCTGGCGACGCTGCTGGGTCTCCCACTTCCGGCGTCGGTCATAGTCCTCCTCTGCTAGCACCTCCAGAGCAAAGGGAACTAGCTGGGGAGCCGGCTCAGATCCAGGTTGTGGAGCCGGCTCATTCTGGCTCTCAGCGCAGCAGGGCCCGGCTTCCTCCGGGAACACAGGCAGCAGACCCGGGGCTGCTGCAGACGGCATGACGCACCGCTCCTCCGCGGACTCCTCGGCGGGGACGGGTGAGGCAGCAGCAGGGTTGGATCCGGGCACGCCTCCTGGTGGACCTCAGGCACCGGCGCTACAGGTAGGCGGAGTGATCGGCGCTGCTGCGACCGCAGCTTCAGGTTCCTCCAGCTCTGCTCCATACGTTCCGCTTGTTCGGCGTCTGCAGCAGGGTCAGGAAGGGTGCAGACATCTTCCTGCAGCACGGGAGGTTCAGCGGTGGGGAGATCTTCTTTATCAGGAGGGTCCCGCTCTCTGTTAAGGGGGCGGAGTTTTCTCTCCCTTCTTCTCCCACCATGGGGAATTAGGAGGCGGAACTCCATCGCTGATGGACACGTCCGGAGATTGCAGTAACATTAAGGGTAGGCGGACATTTCTTTCGCGCCACTGAGTGAGCGCACGCCCACGAAAGCACGCCCTCCTTCTTCACCAGCGCCTCAAGGCGCGAATATGGCGGCAAAATGGCGGCAAACGGCGGTAAATGGCGGCAAAGTCACAAAGATGGCAGATACAGTCTTTAACACAAAAACAGTCCAATTCAGGCACACAGGACTCGCTTGTAGCGAGCTTCAGAATCCTGTTCATGACGCCAGTTAAATGAGCCGCACGTACCAGGGCTTTGGGGTACTCGGCACCGAGCCCGTTGATGTCTATGGGGGATGTCACGGGTAGCGCAGCTCGGTCCGTGCCCTGGGCACTCACTGTAATGTGGGATATTTACAGGGGATGATGGAATGTTCATATAGTTTGTCGTGACGCCACCTGTAGTATCTGGTCAGGGTGACCAGCGCTGCTGTGCAGATCCTCTGGGAGGGATGGTATTGTGCAGCTCGGTGTAAAGTCTCCTACAGGCGAGACTGTGTCCTCCCAGGGCAAGTAATGAAAGGGTAAAGTAATGGTGCAGGAGTGATGTAGCAGAGTGGAGTATGCGACGGAGTAATGAGGCAGAAGACAGTTCTTATGCAGTTCCACGGTTTTACTCACAGTCTGTTGTACATACAGATTCCAGCCGGGCATTGTGTCCTTCCAGTGAGTGGTCCAGCAACTCCCAGATAGATTGGTCACACTCCAAAGACTCCCTTTTATGTTCCTTTCCGGCGTTTTGTGCAATACTCCTTACTTCTACCTGCACCTCCCTACCACAGAGCCCTCAGCGAAGCAGTATTAGGTCCTTTCAGTTTTGCAGGTGCGACCCGATGTCCCGGGTGATCATCTCCCAGTGAGCTACGGAGACCGAGACACCGTCGGAAACCTGGACGTACTTGACCACTGAGCTGCTTCCGGACGAGATTATGGTAGCTAGTGGCTCTTGAAGAGTCCCACCAGATGCAGTGTTTGCTAATGGCGCTGAACTGACCCACTAGCCTGGGAACCGTCTCCCCGATGTGTTGCCTGGTCCTTCCTCCACTGAGGATGGGGGACAGCGTCAGTGCTGTACCTACCCCGGACCCTTCCGTTCTTCTCAGCAAGGCTCCCTGGGGTAAACCCAGGAGAGCTGCAGGACAGCCCAGTACCCACGCTGGCTGCCTGACTCCAACTGAACTCTAATCTAACACGCTGCTGCCTCCTGCTGCAGCTAGCTCCACCCACCCACTCTACATCCTTTACTAACCAGCCTGAAGCTCAGCACTGGCATGATGTGTGTGGATGCGGTGATGGAGTCAATGGGGTGCTTCCTCCTTACCTGAGAGTCAGGTGTCACACCTCTGGGTGCGATGCAACATCTCTGTGGCGACTGGACCCTCAGGGCGCCACACCACAGCATCTCAATCTGATTAAGGCCAGGACATTGACTAAGACACTCCAAAGTCTTAATTTTGTTTTTCTTAATCCATTCAGTGGTGGACTTGCTGGTGTGTTTTGGACCCAAGTGTGCTTCAGCTTGAGGTCACTAACAGATGGCCGGACATTCCCCTTCAGGATTTTTTGGTAGAGAGCAGAACCTATGGTTCCATTTACAACAGCAAGTCTTCCAGGTTCTGAAGCAGCAAAACAGCCCCAGATCATTACGCTGCCACCACCATATTTTACTGTTGGTATGATGTTCCTTTTCTAAAATGCTGTGTAACTCCTACGCCAGATGTAATGGGACATACACCTTCCAAAAAGTTCAACTTTTGTCTCCTCAGTCCACAGAGTATTCTGCCAAAATTCTTGGAGATCATCAAGATATTTTATGACAAAACTGAGATGAACCTTTATGTTCTTATTGCTCAGCAGTGTTTTTCATGTTGAAACTCTGCCATGCAGTTCATTTTTGTCTCTTTCTTATGGTGGAGTCGTGAACCCTGTCCTTAACTGAGGCAAGTGAGGCCTGCAGTTCTTTGGATGTTGTTGTGGGGTCTATTGTGACTTCTTGGATAAGTCATTACTGCGCTCATGGGGTAATTTTGGTCAACCAGCCACTCCTGAGAAGGATCACCTCTGTTTCATGTTTTCGCCATTTGTGGATAATGGCTCTCACTGAGCTTTCAAAATGGCTTTATTGACTTTTCTAGACTGATCTCAATTTATTTGTTTCTCATTTGTTCCAGATTTTTTTTGATTGTGACATGATGTCTAGCTTTTGAGGATCTTTTGGTCTACTTCACTTTGTCAGGTAGGTCCTATTTAAGTGACTTCTTGATTGAGAACAGGTGTGGCAGTAAACAGGCCTCGGTGTTGCTAGGGAATTCAAACTCAGCTTCCAAAGATGTGATAACCCACAGTTACTTTATGCTTTGGTCTTTTTTGGGGGGTGGGGCAATTACTTTTTCACACAGGACCCTGTAGGTTTGGATTTCTTTTTCCCTTAATAATAAAGACCTTCATTTAAAAACTGCATTTTGTGTTTACTTGTTTTATCTTTGTCTAATATTTACATGTGTTTGGTGATCTGTAACATTTAAGAGTGACAAACATGCAAAAGAATAGGAAATCAGAAAGGGGCAAACACTTTTTTACACCACTGTATATTACAAAGTTGCTTATTTTCATAAGTACTATTGTTTTACGAAATAAAAAATAAAATTACTCTTTAAGTAATTGTTTCATGTTGTCTAAAGTTTGTCGTACTCATGAGATAACTGTCAGCAGAAAATTAATCCAGCAGACAACTATCACGCATGACCTCCTATACTAATGTGCTCAGCTTGGCTGAGAGTTTAATGTTTTCAATGAGGAGAGAGGAAAAATCCACTGGCAGAATCCCCTGACAGTGGATTATTTTTCCTGATAACAACGAAATTGGTTATTGAAATTTCAAACGCTTGCTCCTTCTTTACCCCAAAATCATCTGTCAGAGGGAACGTCAGTAGGCCTCCATACATATTAGATGGGTGGCCATTGGCACACACTTTTCATTTAATGGGTAAGGTGGGGTAATATGTGTAAGGCGGATATGATGGTGTTCTTGAATAGATATGGGACTTTTTTATGGGTTTATGCTATTTTGTCAAAATACCTCTTGCAATACAAATATATGAAAATAGCAAACACTTGTACAATAATTTTGAAGATGTTAAAAGCTGGAAAAAAAAAACTTTTTTTGTCATGTCATAATTATTTTCATGTCTGATACATTTTAATAGCAATCCACTATGATTGTTAGATGTGGTTGGACGTGATCTATTTTCGCATGTGTATTATGTAAGTGATACCTGTAATTTGTATGTAACCCCTTCTCATGTACAGCACCATGGAATCAATGGTGCTATAGAAATAAATATTAATAATAATAATAATAATAATAAATGTCATTCCACCTTTGAACAGGTGATTTACATCAAATACAAATCCAATTTTGACTAATTTACAAAATGTATGTGAACAATCACAATGCGTGATGATGACTCACTCACAAGCTTTTTAGCTGATTGCACCATTGAAACTGTGTCTATATGGCATGACTGGCCGATGAAACTATTGGGGAAACATGTCTAGTGTGCTTGGAGAGTGAACCCAGGATCTCAGCCACTGGGTTCTACTTACCTCGTTCTCTTACAGGTTTTTATGGGTTCCTGATTTTCATGCTTTACTATTACCTGGAGTTGTATGATATACTTCATTACTTGTTTAGCAATGAATTGTCTTTCATGCCTGACTTCAGTACTTTAACTGTGTAACTGCTTATATGGGTATTGCCTTATATAACCCTGTGTAATCCTTCCATCACTGTCCTTTGTGTCTATTTTGTGGCTTGGTTTTATTGATTTTTTTTTTTAAATCATACATATACCAATATACCAATAAAGATCATTTTGTTTTTTAGATTTGTCCCTCACACAGTTGTCTCTTTCTTGATGTTCACACTGAAGCTATTCATACTATGCATGGCATTTTTGCCAAAAAAGGGGGCTTTTTTTATTGCAGTCTTTAGGCAATCGACGATATATCAGAACATAGAAATATAGATTTATAGAGAAAAATAATAATGTAAAAAATAGACAGATATTGATAGAATGTTGGATAACAAGATAGATAGATAGATAGATAGATAGATAGATAGATAGATAGATAGATAGATAGATAGATAGATAGATAGATAGATAGATAGATAGATAGATGCAGTGGGGGAAATAAGTATTTGATCCCTTGCTGATTTTGTAAGTTTGCCCACTGACAAAGACATGAACAGTCTATAATTTTAAGGGTAGATTAATTTTAACATTGAGAGATAGAATATCAAAAATATAATCCAGAAAATCAGATTGTATAAATTATATAATGTATTTGCATTTTGCAGTGAGAAATAAGTATTTGATCCCTCTGGCAAACAAGACTTAATTCTTGGTGGCAAAACCCTTGTTGGCAGCACAGCAGTCAGACATTTTTGTAGTTGATGATGAGGTTTGCGCACATGTCAGGAGGAATTTTGCTCCACTCCTCTTTGCAGATCATCTCTAAATCATTAAGATTTTGATGTTGTTGCTTGTCAACTCGGAACTTCATCTCCCTCCATAAGTTTTCTATGGGATTAAGGTCTGAAGTCTGGCTAGGCCACTCCATGACCCTAATGTGCTTCTTTTTGAGCCACTCCTTTGTTGTCTTGGCTGTATGTTTTGGGTCATTATCTTGCTGGAAGACCCAGCAATGACCCATTTTTAATGTCCTGGTGGAGGGAAGGAGGTTGTCACTCAGGATTTTACAGTACATGACTCCATCCATTCTCCCATTGATGAGGTGAAGTAGTCCTGTGCCCTTAGCAGAGAAACATCACTAAAACATAGTGTTTCCACCTCCATGCTTGACAGTGGGGACGGTGTTCTTTGGGTCATAGGCAGCATTTCTCTTCCTTCAAACACAGCGAGTTGAGTTAATGCCAAAGACCTAAATTTTGTCTCATCTGACCACAGCACCTTCTCCCAATCACTCACAGAATCATCCAGGTGTTCATTGGTAAACTTCAGACGGGCCTGCACATGGGCCTTCTTGAGCAGGGGAACCTTGCGGGCACTGCAGGATTTTAAACCTTTACGGCGTAATATGTTATCAATGGTTTTCTTGGTTACTGTGGTCCCAGCTGCCTTGAGATCATTAACAAATTCTCCTTGTGTAGTTTTAGGCTGATCTCTCACCTTTCTCATGATCAAGGAGACCCCACGAGGTGAGATTTTGCATGGTGCCCCAGATCGATGTCAATATTGACAGTCATTTTGTATTTCTTCCATTTTCTTACTATTGCACCAACAGTTGACACCTCCTCACCCAGTGTCTTACTTATGGTTTTGTAGCCCATTCCAGCTGTGTGCAGGTCTATGATCTGGTCCTTGACATCCTTATAAAAGCTCTTTGGTCTTGCCCATGTTGTGGAGGTTAGAGTCTGACTGATTAATTGATTCTGTGGACAGGAGTCTTTTATAAAGGTGACTACTATGTAAAACAGCTGTCTTTAATGCAGGTAACGAGTTGATTAGGATCGTCTAAATGGTCTGTAGGAGCCAGAACTCTTAATGGTTGGTAGGGGATCAAATACTTATTTCTCACTGCGAAATGTTAATAAATTTATATAAGTTATACAATGTGATTTCTGGATTTTATTATTGATGTTCTATCTCTCAATGTTGCAATTAATCTACCCTTACAATTATAGACTGTTCATGTCTTTGTCAGTGGGCAAACTTACAAAATCAGCAAGGGATCAAATATTTTTTCCCCCACTGTAGATAATAGATAGTTAATAGAAAGATAGATATTATATAAATAGATGATAGATAGATAGAATAGATAGATAGATAGATAGATAGATAGATAGATAGATAGATAGATAGATAGATTAGATATTGGATAGATAGATAGATTCTGTTTAGAATTATGGAGTCGATGGAAAAAAATATAAATGACAGATAGATACGAATAGAAACTATAAATTGACACATAGCTAGCTATACATGGTTAGGTTAGTCAAAAGAATATAGAGTATGATATAGATAGATAGATAGACAGACAGACAGACAGACAGACAGACAGACAGACAGACAGACAGACAGACAGACAGACAGATAGATAGATAGATAGATAGATAGATAGATAGTAGATAGAATAGATAGATATAGATAGATAATGATAAATAATTTTTGGAAGGATCAGAGGTAGAGGTCATGTTTAAATGAGACTCTTTGATCTTTGGAAGGAGCTAGTTTTCTGGCAGCGATACAAACACCTGGTCTACAGGAGAGGAATCTGTTTATGTTTTACCCTGTCAGGATAGACATCTCCAACCCAATGAGGATTGTATGCAAACTATTACAAGATTCCTTATAAACATTCTTCAGTGATAGTTGTGTTCTGGTAAGGAAATTCTGGTTATTTTACACACAGCTAGGAACCTAAAGAGATCAGAGTTGCACTTTGAAAATTCCATAATGTCAACTTGGGGATTGATGATTATCTACAGACCAGAGATCTCAGGGGATACAACATTGTGATCTTCATGTGAATCAGGACTGCAGCTCACATGGTCTTCATTACAATAACTGCAGTGAAAAAAAAAAAAGTATCCTCTACAGTAAAGACATCTTATTCTTAACATCCTCTTTTGAAATGTGTGCATTGGCTTTAAGCTCTGCTAACAATATTTAATGTGTTTTGTGTATTTGTCAATTCTGTGTGTGATACCAGTACATGGTAATAAATGGATGTAAGGGTCTAAATGAGAGAATGGGGCGTGCTGTAACAAAATAGATAGAAATATCAATTTAAACAGTTTAGTAACAACAAAATATATAGTACATCATGACATGTATAGTATAGCACATCAGTGACAAGGGTGTAATATGTTTCTTAATTATTTATTTTTCAATGTCTAATAACTTTGTAAGAGGCCTGGAGGTGAAAGTGTCCTGAGGATGCATTCACACTCATGGTGTAGATGTTTTTTTTTTAATTATGAAAGTGGTGGGTATATTAATGAATCTTGTTCATTGCAACAGAACCATTTTGCATTAGTGCTGTCAATTCCATCATTTCTCCATATTAGCCCACATTGTCTCTGTACACAATTTTATACACATAATTATCAATATACAGCTTAGCAAATTGACAATTATTATCAGTGTGGGTACACCAGGGGTTAGTTCACACTGGTCTGCCATTGTAAAAGAGCTTTTAGGAAAAATCCATTTGATCTCAAATTGCACAGAACAATCAATGCATTTGGACATGACAAAAAAAAATGTTGCATGCATTTCTTCTCTGTCTAGTGAGAAAAACCTGTAGTGGGCACTTGCTGCTTTGGCCATTTTGCCAGAAGAAACAATAGGCTCTGTATGTCCGCAGATCTGAATCTGCATTGCTAGGCTAATTGTCATGTAGGAAGATGGGGTGAGCAGCAGAGACCCCCACTATAGATTCCCCATAAGATTACACACCACATGACACCAGATACTTTGTCCATCCTAATCACCCCCCATAAAGTGCTGCACCACCAATGATGGCAACTGAGACATTTTTATTATTATTTTTTCATCAGTTATGAGGATTTCATATTAAAAAATAAGCAGAAACTGGTAAATAAGAATGTAGCCATCATCACTGCTCTAGAATTATATCTTTCAGCTTTCCATATGCTTTCTATTTAAATCTTTAATATATGTAAAATGAAGTATGCTTATATATTGTGTGTTTATTTGTTACTCTGTTTGTCTCCACTATGTTTATGTCAATATATGGATGTATATATATATGTATTTATTTATTATTTTGTATATATATATATATATATATATATATATATATATATATATAATATACAAACATATAAAATAGGACATACAATGTGTGTGATTAATGTCTATATTATATATATGAATGACCACTATTCAAATTGACCTATAATGTATTAACATAAAATTATGTGTATATATAATGCTTATTATACATATGCATGTTAAATTATAATATATTATATGTCATTTTAAATAGTGTCCCGGTATATATATATATAATATAGACATTAATCACGCACATTGTATGTCCTATTGTTCTATACACGTTGCCACTTGTGGATACATGCATGAGACTTTCCTCACTTTATGTTAAAGTTGACCTATTATATATCATTACTAGTAAAATATCTATCCAATTATCTGACTATCTATCCACCATCCTGGTGTAGATTACCATACTTATCAATAACAGCATATTTATTAGACAATAAATGCATATTTGCACAATTATTAAACCAATCTATTCCACCAGTGTGTAAGCCCATTGTTAATAAAGCATATGACATTGTATAAAAGCCCTGCAGTGAAAATACAGCGCAGAGAGCAGAAATGATGTCATGTGTGCTGCATAATAATGACCTCTTCAAATGTATCTGTCTATATTACATATATCATCTATCTATTATGTATGTAGAAATAGATACATTCTAGATAGATAGATAATAGATAGATAGATAGATAGATAGATAGATAGATAGATAGATAGATAGATAGATAGATAGATAGATAGATAGATAGATAATAGATAGATAGATTATAGATAATAGATAGATAGATACCTGTTTTTTATTTCTCTGCCTTGTTATCTATCTATATCTATCTAATCTATCTATCTATCTATCTATCTACTATCTATCTATCTATCTATCTATCTATCCATCTATCTATCTATATATCTATCATTTATATTCTTTTGACTAACCTACCCATGTATAGCTAGCTATATATCAATTCATATTTGTCTATTGGTATCTATCTGTCATTTATCTATTTTTCCATTGACTCCATAATTCTAACCAGAATCTTACAGTCCACCCACTTGACTACTCCGATGTAATCAATCTATTAATCTAGAGGTATTCAACAATGGGATAATAGGAAGTAATTAAAGGTTTCTAATGTAGGTGACACTGTAGGAAAGAGATATAATGACTCTTCTTATTGCCCATATTACCCCTTTCAGGAGATTTGCAATGTGAGTAAAACGGTAAATTCCTTTGTCTACATTGTAAAGTGCTTTATTGCAGATGACGCCTCATCGCACTAGTGTGAATGGAGGCTTCCTCTTTCTCTTGAACTTCCTCTATTTCCTGTGATGATGATGCCAGCTGCTCTGTTCTGCCGCAGTGCAGAGGAGCAGTAAATACCTTTCCCAGCTGTCTGACAAACAAGGCTGAAATACTTTCTTTGTTCTGCTTTTCATGCAGCACAACCTTCACTAGCTAATAACACAATATTACAAACACTGGCCACACTGAGTCATGCAACATCATGATTTTCTTTGCATTTCATATAGTGTTTAAAAAACATTTATGATAGATAGATAGATAGATAGATAGATAGATAGATAGATAGATAGATAGATAGATAGATAGATAGATAGATAGATAGATAGATAGATAGATAGATACCAATACACAATGGTATGAAAAATCTGAAACTTCTGTGCAAAAGAAAATCTATAGCTAGTTTATGAAGCCAATAAATTGACTGTATGCTGCATGCTGCAGAATGAGACATTTCATTCTTATTCCTCCAGGCACGTCTAGACAGTCACTGCTCAATATGAGAGTTGAAGATGGTTGTGAAGATGCATTTTATACACTCAGATAAAAGCAAACCAATATGGAACCAATAATTTCGACGTCTCCAACACTAGCCATTATACTCTACATAAAACAAGGAAAAAAAGATTTTTCCATGCAACTATAATATTTATTATATATATATATATATATATATATATATATATATTAAGGTGGGAAATGCATGCAACAACATTAATTATTAGCTTATTAATATATTAATACATCGCTTCATGAAATGACTTTAACTCATATATCATCTGTCAATCTTTTATCTGCCTATCTATAGCACACAGTATGCTTACTATCTGGTGAAGAAAAATATTTAGACTTGAGAGTCCTCAGTGGTTGATACCTCTCATGTCTAAATATTTTTTATCTACTGGCTAACACGGTACGAAGATACACATCTTTCCTATATCTGGTGAAGAAGCATTTGCGCATTTTTCATAACCAGATTACCCCTGCATGAAATGATTGTCTGCAAATTAGTTTTTTAACGATCACTTACACTTGAGAAACACTGCAACACAATCAGTGTAATTAGTAATTCTGATCACTTTATGTTTGAAATTAAATATCTCTCTGTTACTATCTATCTATACTATCTATCTATCTATCTATATCTATCTATTATCTATCTATCTATCTATCTTATCTATCTATCTATCTATCTTCCTATCATATATGGTAGCAATAGCTAAAGGCAGATGACCACTAGTAAGTCCCATAAGAAAGAATCTTAGAATACTACTCTCCAGCAATGCTAGTATTGATTAGCATCACTCTCTGTCCATTGCCTCAGCTGTGATCTGCATACAGTACAGCACATAGCTGTAGCTGAATATTACAGTGTGGCAGAGCAGAAAGCAATCGTAGGGTGCTGTACAGATGGAAGCAGGAATGGTATATAATAAATTGCATCCAGCACTTACCCTTGCTGAGCACATGCAGGCAGACAGGGAAGGGAATGGAGCTGTAATCCATGTGGCATTTTAGTGGTTACCAGACTAGAATCTAGTTGTGAGCTTTTCCAGATTCCTTCTCTATTGCACCAGTAGAGAAACTTCCTCAGTGGGAAGGAGCATCAGACTGATCATTCAGTGGAGCTGGTGACTCTGGAAGGGATCAGCAGCATAAAACAAACCACAACAGGAAGCAGGAGATAAAATAAAGAGGGGAAGGAGGGGTTCAGGATCCTACATAACACTACATGCACCTCATCTGAGACAAAGGTTACAAAAAGAAGGTTTGAGACTCTCTAAAGGCAGAAGGCAGCAAAAATCATCCAGGGAACCCAGGCAAAAGGCCATGAAGAATCTCACAGGCTCCATGTGACCAGCAGCAGCCAATGGAGGAGCCAGGGAGGTCATAACCAGGGCTATTACCAAGTTGTAAATTTTCTTCAAACAAAAAAGGAATTTACTGCAATTCCTTGCGGATTTTTGGACATATTGCCAGCCAGCGCCATTTTTCTTGGCTCTTGTATAAACCTCTTGTTAAAGGCTTATTTTCAGATTCAGAGAAATGTAGCTAAACCCCGAACACAGGGCTCTGCGATAATCATTTAACAAGGGCATAAACACAATTAATATTTACTGGCTGTGATCTTCAGGAGCTGCTGCTTGTGTTATTATATTATATTTTATTTTATTGTTTTTCCATTGCATTACAAGGAACTCTGAACTAGCAGTGATGCATTAGAGAGGACACAGACACCAGGCAGCAAGAGGAACACTTGTAGAAATGTGCTGAGCTGACATTAGAAATCCATAATATCTGCTGTAAATATAAATAAAAGGATAAAGAAAGAGAAAAGCCATGTCATATATATATTATATATATTAAATATATAAATAATGTAAAGTAAACTACATCTATAGTGTACATTTGTTCAGGATAGCAACTCTATGTCACTGTCTCTTTTGTTTTTAAGACTATAAACAAAAATGACCTTCAAATGATCTTCACTACATTCTCCCTTCAAAAATAGCACAAAAAAATAAGAAAAAAAAAATGTTGGAAAACTCAGATTAATTTATTTTAGTGGTTGGGATGTTAAATAAATTTAGATTAAAAGTTCATCTGTTAATATGACAATTATTTGAGTGGCTTAAATTGTGGGAAATTAATGAAAAAGTAAAAAAAAAAAAAAAAAAAAACAACAATTGTAAAATCCATACAGCTTTTACACAATGTGAAAAAGAGTGAGGTAAAATAGATGCTGATTATCAGGAGATGAAATATGTGTCGCAGGTGAGGAGAGTACTGCAACCTTAAGTTGTAGTACTAATTATTAAAATACATTAAATTATAAAATGCATACAAATGCAGACTATTTATTTTCTGCAGTACGTGTGCACATATATATGTGTATATATTTATATTTATGTGTGTGCATGTATGTATATATATGACATGTATATGTGAGTATGTGTATGTATATATATAGAGTACGATGTAGAACTACTGTTTTTTCCTTATTGATTGGTATTTGTTTATATATATATATATATATATATATATATATATATAATACATAACATACATGTTGTGTGTACGTGTATATATGTATATGTATTTGCACAGAATAATATATATAATATACATATATATATAATATATAATATATATATATATATATATATATATATAATGTTACATCTGTTGTGTGTGTTTTATAACCTTTTATTTTTTTACATATATATATTTCGACTTTATCAATAAACATAGAATCTCAATATACATATATATACACACACATCGATTTTGCGATGCGTAAAACTACTATGGCGATAAGATGGCGGTCAGAGGCAGAGAGAAGCCGCAGCAGTGCCGCAGAGACAGAATGTGCTGCAGAGAGACGCAGAGTCTTTGTTATGTGCATTGCTGCAGTGTAATAATCGTAGTGGGTAACTCTGGCATATATTGGGGTTCCAGTTGCGTAACATTTATTAAACTAAAAATAAGATTACCTTCATAAACCTATATTGTGTTTCTTGCAAATTTTCCTTCATGAGGCCTCAGTGTGGGAAAGCCATAAGAGAGCTGTGTTCACTCCAGGCACATAATAGAGCATTCACCACAGCCCCCAGTTTATTGCCTGGTTGTAACGAGTGCTAGCAATACCACCAAACTCTCATTATGCTTCATTTAGAAAAGTTTTATTTCCTTTATTTCTGTGACATTTATAGAATCAGCAGCAGTCTCATCGATTGCATAGGAGATCTTCAGAAAAATGAACTCTGCATATAAATAATAGGATTGATAATAAAATAGCCTTTGTGTTTGCTACAGAAAAAAAATGCATACCATGTGTATTTATACTATTCATAATTATGATTAGCTTTACATTAACATGTAATGTGTGGGTAAATGCAGGTTTACATAGAATAAGATAGAGGTGAATATATTTTGCACTGCAGGAGTAGTGGGCTGCTTTTAATAGACTTTGCTCAATTAATGTTTCATTGTTTAACCTTTGTTGTTTTTTTAATATGTATATATGCTTTACTGATTTCTTTCAAGCATACTATTACTGCAATACAAGGACCAAGGCTTGTGGATTCCCAACCTATCAATAAGTTATAGATATAGTAAAATATATGTGTGTGTGTTGTGCTATGTAGGGAATATACAAACATGGAGAGAGGGAGAGATGAGACAGAGGAAAGAGGCGTATACATAGACTACAGAGCTAGGAAGACAAAGAGAATAAAGGATATAGATAGATAGATAGATAGATAGATAGATAGATAGATGGATGATGATAGGATGATGATGGATGGATGGATGGATGATGGATGGATAGATAGATGGATGATAGATAGATAGATAGATAGATAGATAGATAGATAGATAGATAGATAGATAGATGAGTTAGATAGTAGATAGATAGATATATTTAGTTAGATATATATATATATATATATATATATATATATATATATATATATACATATATATATATGGATGAATGAATGGATGGATGGATAAAAGATAGATAAATAGATAATATATAAATAGATTGATATAGATAGACAGATAGATTGGTAGGAATATTGGACATAAAATAAGGAAAGTCTCATGCACATGATTGATAACCATATATGACAGAGTATGGAGCATTTGGACATGAGATATTGAATGATTTATGTCGCTCATATGTGTTTATGTCCATGTGGCAGACTTATTCAGCTTTGTGTTGTTTCTGTGTTTTGCTTTATATTTTCCAATATTGCACATAATCCATTTAATAAGGTAAAAAAAGTCCAGCTTCAGTCATCTATGGCAGTCAGGAAAGCTGATCTGGTGTTTCATGGTTTGTTTATGTCGCAGTTTTGTGAGCTTTGCGGTGAGTTGTGACCTCGGACGTGTCAATGTCCCAGTCTGCGCATTGCTGCGTTTTTCTAACCAGCGAATTTAGGCCACGTTCACACGTTCAGTATTTTACCTCAGCATTTGTCAGCCAAAATCAGGAGTATAACAATCAGAGGAAAAGTATAAACACAATTCAGTATTTTGTACCCACTTCCTGATTTTGGCTTACAAATACTGATCAAATACTCAAGGTGTGAACTTGGCCTAACTCAACTAACCGCATACCCCCGCTTTTATATGCATCTATATGCACATGGTAGACGTCATAAGACAGGTGATTTTTTTTTTTAGTATGGTGTCTGCAGACTACATATTGGCTCCATATTGGATCAAACTATAGTGTGCACTGAGGCCTAGACAAAAGCTAACAAATATAAAAAAAAAAGAACATGCATGTGTTATTTAATTTTTGTTTTTATAAAATTTAATTTATAAACCCTTTTAATTGACACTGTTTCATGCCACTATCTTGATTAAACACCATTGAAAAAATAATAATATAAAAATACAAATAATATCCATTCAAAGTCGATATTGTATATTTTAACAAATTTACTAAATCATTAAAGAGTGCAATTCTTCTGATTGGTAAATCTGTCTATTTTTTTTTTAATTATACAGATATATAAGTTATCTATTCTTCAACATTCAAATTAAAATATTTATTCTGATTTGTAATAAGAATTAAAAAAAATGGCATATTTCCTACATTGTGCTATTTTTTATTTTATATATATAGTAAATGTGAAATTTTAAGGACATGGGTTTACAGCAGTCGTTAAATCAGCAGCATTCACAGTAGTTGTGGAACTACAACTCCCAGTATGACTTGTAGTTCCACCGTACTGAGAAATCCATAGTGGTGCTGCTGGTTGATAGGATAGGTAGTATAATTCATGGTGATTTTGTAGATTAGCGGATTAGGTTTCGATTACACAATTGTATACTCCCCATACCATTTAATAAATGACAAGTCTGGAAATAAAGTCAGTTAGTGTCTCCTCCTCTGTCTTCTGCTGCTTCTGCTTTTGCATCTTCTTTGCCCTCTTGGGAGGAGACTGGGAATTTTTCTTTATTATTCTCCTTTTTCCATTTCATTCTTCTGTTTTGAAACCATATTTTGACCTGCCTTTCAGTCAGTCCTAGTGCATGAGAAACCTCAATTCGCCTCTTCCTGGTCAGGTAAGGGTTAAATAAGAACTCCTTTTCCAGCTCCAGCGTTTGGAATCGGCTGTATGTCTGTCTCCCTCTCCTTCTACCAGGGACTACTAATGAAAACAAAGCAAACAAAACTACAAAAATAAAAAAAAAATATTTGTACTTTTGACAATCTCTCCACCCCCTCTGAGTCTTCAGTAACAACAGTATTTTATTTAGCATTATTGCACATCAACATCAACGCCCTTCTGCAGTCACAAGGCTGCTGCATGGGAACCTCGGGGATCTAAAGGGTCGTAAAAGATTATATTGGATCAACAGACGCCCAAATCGTAAATATCTTATAAATATACCTATACACACTAGGGGGAAACCCTGACTCTAGTGTTATAAAGAGGGCAAAATAAAAAAAAAAAACATAAAAAATTCCTCTGCAATATTTCCACTACAATTCATAACTATAATAGCAAATAAAAAGTGTTATAGACTTTATAGAAAAAAATAATAATGATAAGCCATAATAGTATATAACTATATGGATAGAACTTCAACATAAAGTTATCTCTAGATTTGTAAATATGTTTAAATTTGAAAAATAAAACATTACACACAGAGTTAGAATAAGACTCACTTTATCTATCTATCTATCTATCTATTCTATCTATCTATCTATCTATCATCTATCTATCTATCTATCTATCTACTCTAATCCATCCATTCATCCATCATGATACCATCAATCTATCTATCTATCTATCTATCTATCTATCTATCTATCTATCTATCTATCTATCTATCTATCTATCTATCTATCTATCTATTCATCCATCATGATATCATCTATCTATGTATCTATCTATATATCAACAGTTATCCATTCATCATAAATATATATCTATCTACATCTATCCATCCACCCACCCACTCATCCATCCATCCATCCATCCATCCATCCATCCATCCATCCATCCATCCATCCATCCATCCATCCATCCATCCTTTCTATCTATCTATCTATCTATCTATCTATCTATCTATCTATCTATCTATCTATCTATCTATCTATCTATCTATCTATCCTTCTTTTCCTCCACTCATCAATCCATATATCTTCTATCTATCTATATATCAAGTTATTTAATATCCATCCATCATAAATATATATCTATTTACATCTATCCATCCATCCACCCACCCACCCACCCACCCACCCATCCATCCATCCATTCTATCTATCTATCTATCTATCTATCTATCTATCTATCTATCTATCTATCTATCTATCTATCCATCTTTTCCTCCACTCATCAATCCATATATCTTCTATCTATGTATCTATCTATATATCAAGTTATTTAATATTCATCCATCCATCCATCATAAAATATATCTATCTACATCTATCCTTCCACACTCCCACTCATCCATCCATCCATCCATCCATCCATCCATCCATTCTATCTATCTATCTATCTATCTATCTATCTATCTATCTATCTATCTATCTATCTATCTATCTATCTATCTATCTATCTATCCATCTTTTCCTCCACTCATCAATCCATATATCTTCTATCTAGCTATGTATCTATCTATATATCAAGTTATTTAATATCCATCCATCCATCATAAATATATATATATATCTACATCTATCCATACACCCACCCACTCATCCATCCATCCATCCATCCATCCATCCATCTCCATCCATCCATCCATCCATCTATCATCTATCTATCTATCTATCTATCTTACTATCTATCTATCTATCTATCTATCTATCTATCTATCTATCTATCTATCTATCTATCTACACTACATGTTTGCAAACTGTAACCTAGAATTTGGGTGACCTCAGTGCATTTGCTTCTAGTTACATGGTAAGGTGAAAGATTTGACTGCATCCAACCTTGTGGTCTCATCCAAGGGAACATTTGGGAAGCAGAAGAGTTCTGATTTAAGTGCTCTGGATCTCCTCCAATATTACCACTGGACGATTTACAGTCAGGATATTGGACCAGCTCGGCCTCTTGATGTGTCGTAAAAATCTGCTGTCTCTGTAAGTTATCGTATCCGTAAAATTTAGTGGGGTCACCATGACAAGTAATCCCACAAGGAGCCTGCTGGTAGCCTGTCGGGTTCGGGATGCCTGCTGCTGGTGGGTTTCCATGGTGGTGGTAGAAGTCCTGATTTGGGTGCTGAAGACTTGGACTGGCACTAAACACCAGAGAGTGCCTGCTGCTGACATCTTGGGCAAAATGACAGTCGTAGTAAGCCGGATTTATGGCATCTCCTGCTTTGTATTTGGAGTACAGCGGATTTACAAAATAGGAACTCATCTGGGTTAGATCAGGAGACAGTAAGGAGAAGGAAGGAAAAAAAAAGCTGAGTGCAAAAGTGACTGCCTTTTTTCTACAGCCCTGCAATCCCACTAAACATAGCAGCAATCCCACTGCACTCTGCTGATTACTGGGGGATATGGAGCCACACTCAAGTCTTGCCTGACTGCCTTTGCCATTTCCTACTAGGCACTTAGCACACACAAAAAAACTTCACCTAGTTGAGATCTTTGGCTCTAGTTTACATTCCCCACTCCTGAGGCTCCAGGCTCCCCCATCAGGACGTAGATCCAGTCCACAAACCAGCAGGCTCAGTGATTAAGCAAGATAGCCGGCGGAGGGATACTGCTAAGTCTGCTGTGTACTTGAGCCCAGGATTCATGCGCAGGACTGCACATCAGGGGACTTTCCTCAATTATTGTAATAAAATCTCTTCTGCTTCCATTATCCACACTCTGAGCCTTGTACATTCATACTCGGATCTTTTCCAGACATAGAAGTCGATTACATTTCTTTTATACTTTGTGCTATTTTGTAGCTCATTCAATCCTGAAAGGGAAGAAAGCAAATATACACGTTTGCAAACCCAATGAGCAATTTACCCTTGACTTGTGGAACGCTTGACTGGAATTTACAGGTTAATTGATACTAAATTAAATACATGCTCCTGAATATATTTCCCATCATTAGCCCTTGACAAAAAAAAAAACTAGGAGAGCCTAAAATAGTGAATTATGCATAAGAATCAACCTGGGGAATGATTTACAGTCTGGTATTTATTATTTATCAGTGCAAATAAAGGCACAAACACACATGGGATGTGATTATGTGGGGATTACACTATGAGGTTCATTGGATAAAGGTCAATTCTGCAATTATTTCTATGATAAGAAATACAAACAAAATGAAGTCTGCATGACACCTATTATATGTTATGTGATGAGGCAGGTGTTTATAGTTGTATCATATAGATAGAATATAGGTAATGCCAGCTGCTCCACATAGTTATAAAGCAGAACATAGTAATAATGTAGGTAATGCTGGGTGCACTTGTAGTTATATTGCAGATTACACTAGTTATGCTATATGGTTATAATGTATATTATGGCAGGTACATCATGTAGCTATAATGCACCAGTTATACTATATGGTTATAATGTAGATTATGGCAGGTACATCATGTAGCTATAATGCACCAGTTATACTATATGGTTATAATGTAGATTATGCCAGGTACATCATGTAGCAATAATGCACCAGTTATACTATATGGTTATAATGTAGATTATGCCAGGTACATCATGTAGCTATAATGCACCAGTTATACTATATGGTTATAATGTAGATTATGCCAGGTACATCATGTAGCTATAATGAACCAGTTATACTATATGGTTATAATGTAGATTATGCCAGATACATCATGTAGCTATAATGCACTAGTTATGCTATATGGTTATAATGTAGATTATGCCAGGTACATCATGTAGCTATAATGCACCAGTTATGCTATATGGTTATAATGTATGATTATGCCAGTTACATCATGTAGCTATAATGCTACCAGTTATGCTATATGGTTATATGAGATTATGCCAGATACATCATGTAGCTATAATGCACCAGTTGCTATATGGTTAAACGTAGATTATCAGTACATCATGTAGCTATAATGCACCAGTTATACTATATGGTTATAAAGCAGATTATTCCAGGTACAATAATGTAGCTATAATAGCAATAGTTATGCTATATGGTTATAATGCAGATTATGCCAGATACATCATGTAGCTATAATGCACCAGTTATGCTATATGGTTATAACGTAGATTATTCCAGGTACATCATGTAGCTATAATGCACCAGTTATACTATATGGTTATAATGTAGATTATTCCAGATACATCTTGTAGCTATAATGCACCAGTTATGCTATATGGTTATAATGTAGATTATTCCAGGTACATCATGTAGCTATAATGCACCAGCTATACTATATGGTTATAATGTAGATTATGCCAGATACATCATGTAGCTATAATGCACCAGTTATACTATATAATAATAATAATCTTTATTTTTATATAGCGCTAACAGATTCCGCAGCGCTTTACAGTTTTGCACACATTATCATCGCTGTCCCCGATGGGGCTCACAATCTAGATTCCCTATCAGCATGTTTTTGGAGTGTGGGAGGAAACCGAGTACCCGAGGAAACCCACGCAAACGGGGAGAACATACAAACTCCTTGCAGATGTTGTCCTAGGTGGGATTCGAACCCAGGACTCCAGCGCTGCAAGGCTGTAGTGCTATCCACTGAGCCACCGTGCTGCCCTATATGGTTATAATGTAGATTATGCCAGGTACATCATGTAGTTATAATGCACCAGTTATACTATATGGTTATAATGTAGATTATTCCAGATACATAATGTATCTATAATGCACCAGTTATGCTATATGGTTATAATGTAGATTATGCCAGGTACATCATGTAGCTATAATGCACCAGTTATACTATATGGTTATAATGTAGATTATACCAGGTATATCATGAAGCTATAATGCACCAGTTATACTATATGGTTATAATGTAGATTATGCCAGATACATCATGTAGCTATAATGCACCAGTTATACTATATGGTTATAATGTAGATTATGCCAGGTACATCATGTAGCTATAATGCACCAGTTATACTATATGGTTATAATGTCGATTATGCCAGGTACATCATGTAGCTATAATGCACCAGTTATACTATATGGTTATAATGTAGATTATACCAGGTATATCATGAAGCTATAATGCACCAGTTATACTATATGGTTATAATGTAGATTATGCCAGGTATATCATGAAGCTATAATGCACCAGTTATACTATATGGTTATAATGTCGATTATGCCAGGTACATCATGAAGCTATAATGCACCAGTTATACTATATGGTTATAATGTAGATTATACCAGGTATATCATGAAGCTATAATGCACCAGTTATACTATATGGTTATAATGTAGATTATGCCAGATACATCATGTAGCTATAATGCACCAGTTATACTATATGGTTATAATGTCGATTATGCCAGGTACATCATGTAGCTATAATGCACCAGTTATACTATATGGTTATAATGTCGATTATGCCAGGTACATCATGTAGCTATAATGCACCAGTTATACTATATGGTTATAATGTAGATTATACCAGTATATCATGAAGCTATAATGCACCAGTTATACTATATGGTTATAATGTAGATTATGCCAGATACATCATGTAGCTATAATGCACCAGTTATACTATATGGTTATAATGTCGATTATGCCAGGTACATCATGTAGCTATAAAGCACCAGTTATACTATATGGTTATAATGTAGATTATTCCAGATACATAATGTATCTATAATGCACCAGTTATGCTATATGGTTATAATATAGATTATGCCAGGTACATCATGTAGCTATAATGCACCAGTTATACTATATGGTTATAATGTAGATTATTCCAGATACATAATGTAGCTATAATGCTCCAGTTATGCTATATGGTTATAATGTAGATTATGCCAGGTATATCACAAAACTATAATGCACCAGCTATACTACATGGTTATAATGTATATTATGACAGATACATCATGTAGCTATAATGCACCAGTTATACTATATGGTTATAATGTAGATTATACCAGTATATCATGTAGCTATAATGCACCAGTTATACTATATGGTTATAATGTAGATTATGCCAGGTACATCATGTAGCTATAATGCACCAGTTATACTATATGGTTATAATGTAGATTATCCAGATACATAATGTAGCTATAATGCCCAGTTATACTATATGGTTATAATGTAGATTATCCAGGTATATCACAAAACTATAATGCACCAGTTATCTACATGGTTATAATGTAATTATGACAGATACATCATGTAGCTATAATGCACCAGTTATACTATATGGTTATAATGTAGATTATACCAGGTATATCATGAAGCATAATGCACCAGTTATACTATATGGTTATAATGTAGATTATGCCAGATACATCATGTAGCTTAATGCACCAGTATATACATATGGTTAATAATGTCGATTATGCAGGTACATATGTAGCATAATGCCACCAGTTATACTATATGGTTATAATGTCGATTATGCCAGGTACATCATGTAGCAATAATGCACCATGTTATACTATATGGTTATAATGTAATTATACCAGTATATCATGAAGCTATAATGCACCAGTTATACTATATGTTATAATTTATGATTATGCCAGATACATCATGTAGCTATAATGCACCAGTTATACTATATGGTTATAATGTCGATTAAGCCAGGTACATCATGTAGCTATAAAGCACCAGTTAATACTATATGGTATAATGTAGATTATTCCAGATACATAATGTATCTATAATGCACCAGTTATGCATTATGGTTATAATATAGATTATGCCAGGTACATAGTAGCTATAATGCACCAGTTATACTATAATGGGTTATAATATGTAGATTATTCCAGATACATAATGTAGCTATAATGCACCAGTTATTGCTATATGGTTATAATGTAGATTATGCCAGGTACATCATGTAGCTATAATGCCCAGTTATACTATATGGTTATAATGTAGATTATACAGGTATATCACAAACAATAATGCACCAGTTAATACATGGTTATAATGTATATTATGACTAGATACTCATGTAGCTATAATGCACCAGTTATACTATATGGTTATAATGTAGATTATACCAGTGGTAATCATGAAGCTATAATGCACCAGTTATACTAATATGGTTATAATGTAGATTATGCCAGATACATCATGTGCATAATGTACCATGTTAAATACTATATGGTTTATAATGTAGATTATGCCAGGTACATCATGTAGCTATAATGCACCAGTTATGCATATATGGTTATAATGTAGATTATGCCAGGTACATCATGTAGCATAATGCACCAGTTATGCTATATGGTTAGCATGGAGTTCATAGCTATAAAGCATTAATACTAAACTTGTTATGTAAAGGTAGATAATGCTAGATGCACCATAAACTGTAAGAATAATAAACTTAATACAAGTTATGCAATATAGATAAACCACACATCATACTAGCTATATTATAACGTGAATAATACCAGTATATAATATTGTATCATGTAAAAAATACTAGTCATGTCAAATAGTGAAAATGAATTATTACATAATATATTGATACTTACTATATAATATAATGATTATACAATTCTAATGTAAGTTATGTTAGGTGTGACTTATAGTACAAGGCAGATAATAAGAGTTATGCCATAAAGCTTACATGTAGATGCTTACTAGGCCATACAGTTATCCTGTAGGTAATGATAGAAGCACCTTACAATACAGATAATACTAGTTGTGTCAAATAGCTATAATGCAGATATTGCTAGCTATGCCATATTGTTATAATAAAGATAATGCAAGTTATATCATGAAATTATAATGTCATTTACACAAGTTATGGCATAGATACATAACACTAGTAATATATTCTTATAAAGTAGATGATACTGCCTCTGTCATAGTTATGTGAACAATGCCAGCTGCATCACAGACCTTTCATTTGTATCATGCTTACTATGTCACAATGTTAGAATACAGTAATTATTAGCTATACCTTAGAGTTACAGTGTAGTTGTGTCATACAGTTAAGTATAGTTATACCATGAAGTTATCATATAAGTAAACTTAAGATGTATGCTATGTACCACAAGTACTTGGTGTCAAGTGAAGCATTTAATGTTAGTTATGGCAGCTAAGTATGATGCTAGATTTATTAACAAGTAATGGGACAGATTCACCTACTTATGTAGACTATCTCAGCTATGATGTAGCTACACCAGCTATGTGGTAGAGTTGTGATGAAGGCAATGTTAAGAATCTTACATTGCTCTGAAGAAGAAATTCTAGTAATATCCTAAAGGCAATCCATCTGCTCTGTCAGAGTTAGAATGTAGATCATGTCAAATATTTTTTTTAAAGTTTTCATGTAGATTATGTAAATAGTTACAGTGTGGATACTGGTAGTTGTGACACATAAATGCCATGAAAAGAATGAGTATGACGCAGGAATGGTTTCCATGTAGAAAACAGCAGTCATGTTTGAGATGAAGGTTCAATAATTATGACAAATCAATTCAAAATATCACATAGCTATAATGTAAGGTTACAATAATGATGCGACATAGGCATAACGCAGGGACTTCCAGTAATGTGATATGTGCAAGGAGTGCAGGAGTAGATGAACAGTGTAAATAATAGATACACTATAACTATAAAATCAACTGTGCATGGATTTCTTAAAAAAAAATAAATATATATATATATATATATATATAATTTCTGTGGATTTCTATTAACTATTATATCTATTATATACGCTATAACTAGCATAACCTATAGTTATATAGAATAGCATATAATGCAATGTATAGTATATATAGTAATATAATTATAATATAAAGTAATACATAGTATATATTATATACATGTATAATAAATATAGTCTAATATATAATATAAAATCACTTCTTTCACTTCTTATACATGCATAGATACTCTGTAGGATACTTCTAATATATATACAGTATATATATATATATATATATATATAATATATATATATATATATATATCAGATGTATCCTACACAATAACCATGCATATATAAGAAGTGATTTTAGCAGATGAGATTAATGAGTAGTCCTGAAAGGCATTGTAAGCAGTGACACTAAAGAAAGGAACATGACAGTTCCACAATAAAACAAATGGAGTAGGAGCGCTACCTAGCGGTCACGTAGAGTTCTCGCGTGTCATAAATTTGTTTATCTTACCATAAATGTTTATTTCACAGCAATTGAAATTATTGCTGGTATCAGGACTGCAGGAATAACGCTACAAACCCTGTAATTTTTATAACTTTCAAATGACGAGGTTTAAAACCATATGCTGCCAGTTCTATACTTTCACTTTTTTTTTTATTATATAAATTAGACCCTGGGTGAAGACAGTGAACGCCAAATGAACTCTGGTCCACACTGACCCTATATATATATATATATATATATATATATATATATATATATATATATATATATATATACATAAAGGGTCAGTATACATTCACATACACACATTCAAATATAATATATATATTTTATATATATATACAAACCCATACATAAATACCTGCCTATCTGTCAATACATCTATATCACTGTATAACAAATATACCTGTACCGAACACATCATACATATACATGTGTGTTATATATATATATATATATATATATATATATATATATATATAGTCAGTGTGGAACAGAGTTCATTATATATAGCTATTTGGTTCTCCTGCCTTCCCCAGCAGCTAATATACAAACCTTGCCATAGAGTTTCCATATGGGAAAGTATGAGTAAATACATAAATGTAAAAATAAAAAAAAAATCATGAAAATGTAACTGAAGTGGTAATGTCAGAATGTTAGTTCATTATCTATTATCATAATTAAGTGCCTGCTCGCATTTGAATGTGAATTCGTTTACTTATCCTTAAACCTGGTGTTGTTTCTGGACATCTGGACGAGTCAAAGAATAGTCCAAGTTTCCCAGATTTTTTTTTTTGTTTTGAAGTGACACAAACAACCAAATAAGATCCTTTGAAAGGAAAAAAAAGCGCCCTGGACCACCATAAAACCATTAAGTCCAGACGTCTAGCCGTTTAAATGACTTTATTACACCACAGCTCTTCCTGTTTTAAAAGAATTTAGAGGTATATAGCGGGCAATGGAGGCTTTCTAAATACAACACCTTATTCTTAGGGCAAGGACAAAAACTTTTATTTTTTTCCTTTAGAATTTCAGATTGTCCAACATAGGCATGTAAGCTACAATTCAATGTAAACATAATTCAGAACCAGATAATGAGAGGAGCGGTACTTTGTCATGGAAAAGAAATGAGTGGAGGTGGACTAGTCAAAAACAATATATATATATATATATATATATATACAGTCATGAATATATATATTAATGAAAAGTCCATGGTGTCAATAAAGGTTGCATTCTGCGTATATAAAACTAGCAGTAAAATGCCACCCTATGACATTGCATTGGGTATATTGGATGGGTGACAATAACATGGGATTTTTGGGGGTGACAACATCAATTTCTAAGTGCAGTATCCCTGAATTCTCCTCTGCATTTAAATAATAAAATCGGCTTCCAATCTAAACACAAATATAGAAACAAAAAAATCTATTTCTAAACACTTAACACTGATGTGATAATTCCCGCACACTTTCGTTATCTCCATGATAGGTGTTGCTTTATAATTTAAATCAAAAAAAATTCTCCAAATTAACAATAATCCAATTTTTTTTTTTGCTATCGAGGAATAAAACAAAAACATTTGAACGAAATATATATATAACACAGAACTACAAAAAAAAAAAAAAAAAACATAATTTGTAAACTGAATCCTAGGCCTTTGCTAAAACAATCTAGTTTATGCATGCGCCTTATTTGTTTCCACTAATACAATGAATATTAGTGTCATGTCACGTGCAGACCAAATATTCCTTCAGTAACGAGCATTTTGTCATAGATCTGCTGTGTCGGCTATAAACACGATTATTACCGATTTCAACCAAACGGAACTCTTACATGACATTTCTTTTACTGCTAATATTAAGGAACTACACTACTTCCTACAGATCCATAAGAGGCTTCAGAAATGTCGCAATACCTACCGGTAATGTCTAGCGTGCGACCACAATATTATCAGAAATAGTCCCCAAAAGGTTGCATCTTCAGATGCGCACTGACAACCAAGTTTGCAAAATACACAACAACATTTACATCTATTTCCAAGAAGAAAAAAAAAAAAAAAAAACTAAATATATATATTTCAGTGTTCCAGATAATACAGAGAAGATTCAGTGCGTATCCCAATGTGGTAATACTGTGGTTGTTACTGGTCCTTGTTGCCTTTTTCCTTGTTCATTTTCTTCATTTTCATCCTTCTGTTCTGGAACCAGATTTTGACCTGTCTCTCTGTGAGGTTTAGTATTCGGGCTACTTCATAGCGACGATCCCTGGTTAGATACATATTGAATAGGAATTCTTTCTCTAGTTCCAGAGTCTGGTATTTGGTGTAGGGACACCTCTTCTTCCTGGTGGATCGGGCGTGGATCCAGTTTGCTGCAGGATTATCTAAGAAGGGAAGGAATAGAAAAGAAACAAACAAACAAACAAACAAAAAAACAGGCTGAGGTTTGGAATTAAAACAGAACGCATTTGCATTGGGGGTGGATGAGCTCACTTACTGCACTTTTATAAAGAATTATCATATAAAGTCGTCTTAATGCGGCCAGAGTGTTTACAGTAGCAATGATGTCTTGATCTTAGGTGGTTATGTGAGTAATAGAATCATTTTATAGCCTCTTGTTGCAGCTTGGGCTATATGCTGGCCGTCTAGACGGTTTTATAGGTTAGTAAAACTATCAGTTTTGCACATTTAGAGCCTTGCAGGTTTAGGCTATAAATCAAACAGGAATTTCTTTCCTTCTCTCTCTCTTTTTTTGTACTTACTTGGATCAATTTGTGGATTCGGCTGCTGCTGTTGTTGCGGCTGCTGCGGCTGCTGCGGCTGCTGCTTCTCTTCTTTGAGCTCAGTGTTCTCTGGCTCCTCGCTGGGAGCTGCAGCAGCTGCGGGGACGGTATTGTCTTTAGGTGGAAGCTTCTCTGGGCTCTCTGTGAAGGAATTGCACGAGTACTCTGCCAGACTCATTCCCTGGGAGTCAAACGAGGAGCACTCGGTCCTTTTTGGGGCGCTTTCAGGTTTGATCCCATAGCTGCGCCCGTTGGGGTGAAATCCAGGGAAGGAGGACGCGGTGCTGGAGATGGGCTCCAGCCAGGAGCGCACAGTGTATCTGCTGCTTTCTGAGCCTAGGTGGGACTGGCTCATGTAGGGATGATAGATCCCAGTCATCCCTGGAGAAGGCTGAGGATGCACCGCAGACCAAGAAGCGGGGAACACGCTGGATTTGGACGCAAAGCTGCAAGAAGAGAAGTCTGAAGTGTCCCCAACACCTGGTGGTGGCCTAGAGGTCGTCGTGTGACCTCCCTGGGAGAATCTAGCACCGTACACCTCTTCATTCTCATGTCCTATGAGAGAATCCACATAGTAGTTACTTATGGTACCACTGGTGGACATTTTAGGCTCCCCTCTCAGTCATATAAAAGGTTACCCTCTTAACTGTATGTAATACCCTCCCTGAGAACAATCATAGTATTTTGCAGGCTGCATCCTCCATCCATTGGTCGTGGGCTCCACGTGATCATATTTACCAATACAGAGTAAATCAATCCGCTTAACTGGGGCTGATGTGATTAAAAACACATACAATTAAAAATAAAAGTGTAACTATGCTGAGATGTATGGAAGGAAGCGCCCAGGGGAGGGCTGCAGGGCTGAGGCCACCTTTACAGCTCCTGGCTAAGCAGTGGAGCAGGGTTACCAGGGACTATTTCTTTCTCAGCCCTGCTTCTCCCCCCCTCCACCCCTCTGCCATTCATTTTTTAATCACTTTGCAGAATTTGTTTAATTACCCTTTAAACTGTGGGGACCCTCAAATGAGAACTAGGGGAAGCATGTTCTGATTATTGACCTTTTGGATATAAAACTTGTTTTACTAGCCACAAACAAGAAGCCATCATGAAATTAAAGGGAGAGAGAAAGAAAGGAAGGGAAAAGAGAGGCAGCAGCACATTGTTGTTGCCCCTCTCGTTCAGCAACAGTTCATATTTACATAGAAGAGGCTGTAATGTGTGAAAAAAAGCATAAAACCTTCATAGGGTTTAAAAAGAAAAAAACAGGTGGAAAAGAACTATCATGATTTTTATGGGATTCAATAAAAATTTTATGAGGTGCATTTGATTATACATTAATGTGCCCTGTAATCAAATGGTCTAAAGAAGAACATTAAAACCTCTGCTGAAATCATCTGCTACTGGACCCTGCCATTGTTTTGCCCAATATCTCATCAATCGTTTACTCTTTTTATTTATTGCACACTCCCATATAACACACAGCCATAGAATACACAGTAATAGAATACACACAGACTTTACAATAAATACATTCACTTTTTTTTTCCCTTCACATTTCAATATACAGCAGAATGAGATGACCAGAGAGAGAAAGCAGATCTGAGATTCTTTTGATGGAACCTGTTTTACTGTTACATGAAACACTGAAGTAAATAGGATTTAATCACTGTCCCTGAGGATCTCAGCTATAAAGAATTTTTAAACTCAGCGTTAAGTGAGGCTGTGATGTCCTTTTTTTTTGCAGGAAGGCTCTAAGTTTATTGGGGCTGTTTCCTGAAATAAAAGAGAGTTTATCTGAAGCTACAGAAGGTCTATGTAGTTCTATCATAAAGGACCATGCTTGGAAACAACAAATGTAAAATAAACAAAAAATAAATAAATAAAAAACACTCCATTGAGTATCCACAAATTACACAGAAGGAGATGCATGTTGTAAAATCATGTTACAAAGTCCTCATCTAAAGCTTTTCTGTTGTGATGCTGGGATATAAGGAGAACTGAGAACGAAGAACAATTCCATCTTCCTCCCATGTATATGTTATATTAGTCAGGGGGATCAGATCAATGCAGATACATAGAGATTTGTCATTTGCTTTGCACTAAAAAAAATTGAATTGTGGACTCTCACGATGGACATGTTAGCAATTCAGATATCACAATGCGTCAATGAAAGTGCTAAACACACAAATTCATAATGTGCAGCATTCATAAGAGAGCAATGTCAGGAGCCATGACCATGATTATTCCTATGCGATTTATTTTTTATTTTTTGTTTACAAACTACTTTTTTTTTCTGCACTTTAAATACAGTATAAAATAACAACACATCACATAGGATTCACTGTACTAAAGGAAAGGTCGCCAATTCTGCAGATACTTTCAAAACTTATAATAAGAAAATATGTTAAAATTAAACACAGTAATACTTTTTAATTATTGTGTTGACTTCTATGAATGTAATTTTTTTTTTGCTGTCTTGCAACTCTTGCGCAATATCTACCTTAATTAATGTATTTGTAAATTAATATCTATCTAACTTCTGGCACATGATCTACATATGTATGATTTATCTATCAATCTAGATTAAGAAGAAAAAGTGGAAGCAGAGCACCAAAAGAGTGTAGAAAAGTTGATTATTTATGTATAATATAAGCCCATTGTGGCGAAGCTACTGCCAAGCATGAAAAAGGTTCACATATTGCCACCAAAACGTCGCCACAATGCTCTTATATATAAACAATCAACCTTTGCACACTCTTTGGTGGCTGCCTTCACTTTTTTTTTTTTTTTTTAATCTGGATAGTTTGGTATGTATCAGGGAAGCTTTACACCTTATTTCTTAAAAATGCTACTCTATTTTTCTAAATATAATATCTATCTATCTATCATCTATCTAATATCTATCCATCCCATATCTATCCATCCATCATGTATTATCTATCTATCTATATTCTATTATATTCTATCTCATAAAAATCTATTTATCCATCCATCCAATATCTATCTATTTATCTATCTATCTATCTATCTATCTATCTATCTATCTATCTATCTATCTATCTATCTATCTATCTATCTATCTATCTACTATCTATTATCTATTATATTATCTATATTTATATTTATTATATTCTATCTATCTTTCATATACATCATTTAGCTTATCTATCCATCCACCAATTATCATCTACTATCTATCTATCATTATTATCCTATCTATCTATCTAGCTATCTATCTATCTAATTATATATATTATGTATATATATTATACATTTATCTATATCTTGTCATGCAAACTACAAACATGGACAATACTTCTTTCCACTGTATCTATCTATCTATCTATCTACTCTATCTATCTATCTATCTATCTATCTATCTATCTACTATCTATCTATCTATCTATCTATCTATCATTTGTGTATAAATTTTTCCCAAACTAAAATAACAAACATTCAGAGCAGTGAAGTACACTCATTACACATGGGATAATATATATTTAGTTGTGAGTCACACAGACTTACCTGTGTGGTTCATACCACCAGCACTGCTTTGTGAATGCAATATCTGAGAAAACACATCAATACGTTTGTCTGCAGGGAGAACCATTGTGGCGACAATACTGACGTTAGTGTCCTTCTATACACAGTATCTACAGTAATTATCTATATCTACATGTTACATACAAACAGGCTGAGAACATGAAGCGTTCAGACAGTTTATTGCATAAGACATGCAAACAACATGCACAATATGGACACAGCTGTCTCCATGATATTGCCACATATCACAAGAAAAGTTCTACCAGGAATACGACTCAAATAAACTACACATTGACGAACAGATTCTCAGTTACTTGGAGCAGAGACATTTACAGAAAATGTGCTTATTTTGTCCCCAAAAGTCAACAAGAATAAACATGAATGTTAAAATGCTGAGGTCCATAAAGTCACACGCAGAAAGACTATTCCTTAGAAAAAATCATGAAAAAAGTCACATTTTTGGATGTGTTTGACCGGTCCCAATAATTTAAGACTAAAATGATAGACTTTCTTTACTTTTTACCCTGCCATACGGTGAAAAATAATAATAATAAATTACATGTGCTGGATCTTTATTATTTATATACACATGAAAATACATAGAGACACTTGCAGCACTATAAAATGAGGAATCACATTCTAGATCACAGGAAATGGATGGGATGTGGGGGGTTCACAGTCTCTCCTGCTGGGGAGCAATAGCTGCATTTAAGAAAAAGTCAGATTGGCGGTCAGTTCGCGGATTCGGTTCTCTCTACTCATCTTCTTAAGCTTCATTCTGCGATTTTGAAACCAGATTTTGACCTGCCTGTCAGTGAGGTTGACGCTCTTACTGATCTCTAGGCGGCGCTCTCGAGTCAGATACATATTAAACAAGAATTCTTTCTCTAACTCCAGTGTCTGGTGTTTAGTATACGGGCACCTCTTCTTCCTGCCACTCTTTGCAGTTAACCAATTGCTGGTTGGAGCATCAGACTTGATTTCCTCTATTGTGATAAAAAAAAAAAAAAGGCAAAAGAAAAATAAAATAAATAAATAAACAAATAGATAAATGTGAAAAAAAATTCCACCCAAAAAAATGTCCTAATTCCAGAAAGAATAGACTTGACAATGACCCCTCAAACAAAATGCCTATCATGTTGGTATTCTAACAAAAGCAAAAGCCTGATGTTATGCACACAATGGCAGATAAGGGGAGGGTGCACACACACAACACACATATATATATATGTACAATTAATACAAAAAAGGTATATGTGTGTATATATATACATATATATATAGAGATAGATAGATAGATAGATAGATAGATAGATAGATAGATAGATAGATAGATAGATAGATAGATAGATAGATAGATAGATAGATAGATAATTTGATTACATTTATGCATTCATATATTAATGCATTATTTGTGTGTATGGAAACTAGATGTATGCAAAATATGTATTTATAGGCACACACAGCTTTGTACTTGGACAAAAGTAGGTGGACAGTATGTGTAATAATGGTATTATTTTCTGTCCACCTACTTTTGGACCACCCTGTATATTAACGATCTGGGAATTATATATATATTATATATTATATATATATATATATATATACACACACAAAGCATAGGCGATTGTAAGCATCCAAGGTGAATACATTTATGAGCGCACCAAGAAGGTAATGCAGAACACATATGACCTCCTTTTAGGCAAGTCCCCTCTATTCTAACATTGACAGACCATAATCAGCACATATTAACTGAAAGGCACTTTTTTATTATAAGAAAAGCAAACAGATATCCTAAAGCCCATATGTCAAATGTACCAGACAAATCTTCATCCAGCATCTCATTCACTGTCCATCCGCAGTGTCATTAGCTTTGCTGACCGTCTATAAACCTGAATACAGATTTATCCAATGTATTAACCCTTGAATATCATTGTTTTCAATATTAATATTATGCCTACCATTTTCCATTATCCTTATTATAATAACTTTCTCTGTAACATGAGCAGATTATGTCTGCCAGCTGAAATTGAATTCAATTGTAATGTTCCTTGTACTTTCCTTGGAATTAACCCTTTAACAAAACATTGGATGGAGGTTACACAAAAAAAAAAGTCAAGAAAAATCCGTAAAAACTTTGAGTGCATTGATAATGGACATTTAATGCTGCACTTGAGTGAGATGTGTCTGGTTGATGATCATACATGATCATATAGGCTGAAGATATTTTTTTTTAAATACCTGAATAAAAAAGGGCAGTTCCTTCTTGACATGTAGTTACCATTAAATGTTATGGGAGGCAATGCTAGTATTTTACAGTGTTTTATGGTGCTGGCGTGTACAAGCTACTACTACACCATGCAATCAATGCTTTATAAAAACTTCTTTGTAATGATACCGACCTTTACTTTCCTTGTCTTGGACTTCAGGGCTGGACACGGACACCTCAGCCAGGCAGCTCCTGTCCTCCTGCAAGGCAGCTTTGGACTCTGGACTTTCCACTGAGGGGACTTTGGAGGACTCTTGGGTGCTCGGGTTTTCATTCATTTTCTTATCCATCTGGTGAGGTGAAGATAGCTGAGGTTTGGAGCTGCCGCGGGGTTTAGCTGTAACATTAAGGATGAACTGGTTTCTTGGCTATTATTGTACTCTTGGGGTTTCCCACCGGCGTAGGTCTGGCTCAGCCTAAAATATCCTGGGACAGGAACCTCAGAGTTGTCCACAGAACAGTTCTCAGAGACCAGCCTCTGGTATGGTGGCACCTCTGAAGAAATGACTTTTGATCGCTTATCAGAATACATGCAGCAATTGGTCTCTTCCTTAATATTTGTAGGAAAGGAACAAGTGGGGATCTGTTGTGTAACAGGTTGCTCTATTCTGCAAGACCTGTTCGGATCTGTCCAACTGTCTACTTGAGGTATATAGGGATGTACATTCATACCCATGTTTTGGTGATTGACTTCTCTTTTTGCCAGAGATGGTAGCAGTCCACAGGTTTGCATCCCATAAGTCCCAATGTCTGAGTTAGGTGGCATGTACATGCTGGCGTTGTTAGAATAGAAACTGTCACTTCTACAGGCACTGATCAAAGAATCTACTAAAAAAGTATTTGCAGCAGGAGAGCTGTTTGGAAAGGACATTTTGGGGAGGAATTTGAAGAAGAGAGATTGTGTCCTTTGTAGGCTGACATCTCTAGGAAAACATTCCCTGTGTAATTGTGGATGCCTCTGCACAACCACATGACAAGTAAGCCAATGAGAATTGAAAATGGCCTTGAGCTGCTACCTCCCTGCAGGTCACATGGTGCCTGGGCAGCCTGGGCTGCAGCTCAACTGTGGTCAACAGCGACATCTACAAAGCCACAGTGAAAGTGCTGCCCAGCAGCTTTCCTATGGAAGCAGCCCTGCTGCACTGCGCTGATTTAAGGTTATTTTTTTTATACATACCTACAAGATTATTCTTTTTTTTTTTTTTGCACTGAAAGACTGACATCACTGTGCTTTAAATGCATGAGCAACATACAGCAGATCCCATCCACAGCCTTCATATGATGTCGCCTAATAGAAAATACAGTAATGCAAATGCAATCACCAGTCCCTTTCTTTAATGCTTTACATTCAAATCAAAGAGTGTGCAGCTGACCTAAAGAACTGCCATTACTCCAAGGCAAGCAGAATTAAAGGCAGTCACTATGGGGAGGCAAAGCCAGATCACAGAGTTCACACACAATGCCCTGTGATACACCTTTAAAGTTTGCACAACAATATTTCTGCTATTGAATACAGTTACATTAATTATTATCAGGAACAGTGTTAGAAACACCATCATGATGCAGAGAAAAGTACATCGTTGTTTTCTTTATTATTTATGGATTAGGTAAAAGCTTCATTATTGACAACGTGGAAGGTGCAAAAGGTTGAGCAATTTATTAAAACATATTAAAAAGAATCAGGATGATCAATAGTGATCTCATCTGCATTCCTTGGATAGTTGCTCCTTTTTTTTTTTTTTTTTTTGCCTGTGTTGCTGTTTTTTTTTAAGAGTTATACCCACTGGTACCACACACTAGCATATATTTTATTAAGAAATCAATCGAAACTTAGTAAAGGGAAAGATTAATAGGTAAAATTTAGCATAATGGTATTCTCCATATGAGTTATTGAAAATAATTAATTGATTTTCATCCTTTGATTGCAAAAAGGGGGTTATTTGTCTTTTTCATATAAACTGGCAAATGGAGGAATATATATATATATATATATATATATATATATATATATATATATATATATACCGTTTCTTATGAAGAATATGTTTTATTTTAGATTGTTAACACTTTTCCTGTGCTGAATGTATGTGTTGCTTCCCACTATGATATACTGAATGCAGAAGTAAAGAAAGAAAGAAGACAGAGGTTTTCAATAGAGTTAGCACATACTATATTGGTGTGTAAGTGTTGTGTGATTGTGTGTCTTATTAAGTAGCTAAAGTTTATATATATATATATATATATATATATATATATATATAAATATATAATAGACAAACCACAGACACACTGACCAATGTAGTATGAGATACTATACATATATGTTTAGATTAATTCATATAGCAGCCCACACTGATTACTATAGAAGTTTAAATTCAGAGTTCCATTAGAAGTTGTTGAGAATTAGGGAATTCCAGCAGCAATTGCTCTTTTAAGACCCCCTTTTCTCCGGAATTTTATTTCCTATGCAGTTAAAACAATAAAATGTCTGGGTTTGTGGCAATGAGACAGACCTTTGATAAAATGGATGCCTCTCTCGCAGCTGTTCAAATACAACATCATTGTCAGGTTAAGAGCCACTGCCTTTTACAACTGCAATTGCCCAATTGCCATGCCTGTATGCTGTGTAATGGCTTGTATGAAGACAGCTCAGGCACACACATAGACAGACAGACACACATGTATACACACAAACGTGTGTATGTCTGTATATATATATATATATATATATATATACATACATATATAACATGTATATATATATATATATATACATACATATATAACTAAGAAAATACAGCTGCATGTATATATATTTATGTAAGCACACAAAGTTATAACTAAACAAGCACACAAATGTATCCAGCCACATAAACACAGATATATATACGCACAAACATATCCATATAGGTATACACGCACATATATGTATACACATGTATATAGAGACACTATGCACACACATATCCACACATATCCATACATATATACACGCACATATATGAATACACACTATGCACACTCATATCCACACACATATATATATAAACACACGCATTGCATCGCTACATAAGTAAGATATTTACAACAATAATGGTGACTGTGGAAAGTTGGGATTTGCTCTGGTCCTACCATAGAGGAATCAGTTATCATTACTTATACGGTAACGAGTATCTTTCTTTGTTTCTAAGGCAGGATATAGCTATACACTGATACTTCAGATATCTTATACATTGATGTCACTTACTCCAACATTTGAGAGTTGATGTTATTTGTTGCTTGTGTATGGAACCTATCCTACCTCACTGATTTACACCAGGCAATGGGACATGTTGGCAGCCACCAATCACCTAATTATTATATTGTTGCTCCACAAACCCTGTCCTGAGCGATCTGCAGGACACAGGGCACAACGTGGGCTTGTTATATACTGCACTTTTTTTTTTTACTTTCACAACGGACTAAAAATAAAAGTCTGCTCATTACACAAACAGGATCCTGGTTTCTTCCTGAACAATTACAGCTCAGTAAGACCTAGGCTACACTAGTATACAAAAGACAGAAATCTCATCTGTGCTCAGATGTCTGTGTGTACATTGCTTCACAATTAAACCTTTTTTTTTCCAGTTAATTAAATATTTTTGGGATGTATGATTCATTTAATATAGCAAAGATAATTAACATCCTGAATCTATCTGTCTATCTATCTATCTATCTATCTATTTATCTATCTATCTATCTATCTATCTATCTATCTATCTATCTATCTATCCATCCATCCATCCATCCATCCATCCATCCATCCATCCATCCATCCATCCATCCATCTATCTATCTATCTATCTATCTATCTATCTATCTATCTATCTATCTATCTATCTATCTATCTATCTATTTCTCTATATCAAATGCATCACATAATAAAATTAGATAGGGTAAGCAATTATATATATATGTATAAGGACACACACATTATCGCATAAACTAACACACGCACACACATATTCTTTGATCTTTTATCACATAAACAAATATGCAAACGTATATTACACATTTCGGAATGGAAATCGTTAAAATAATAAAAGTTGATTGTATTAAACATTATGCTATTGGCCTATACCATTATCAGCAAATATCATCTACACCTAATAGCAGGTCAAATTATTTTTTGACTTCTTAATTTGAAACACAACAGAGCTAATATAGCTAATATGTGCCTGAAGCCGATGAGCACTGCCCTGCTTCATCAATAATGCAATATCCCACTTCCAAAATATTGTAGCAGAGACAGGAATAACAAAAAATGCTTCCAGTTCCATTCATAAAAAGTAGATGGAGAAAACGGAGCAAAGGAACAGAATGTGCTCACTGATAGTAAGAGCTGCTCCTACAGGCACCAATGTCTTCCAGTTCAAAGTCAACAAATGAAGGGAAAACAGCGCATTCTCCTATTCCAGGAATGTTTTGCATTGCACATGAGAAAAGTAGTATATAGGACAGACAGGAATAAAGGAGAAACACTCAGGGATACAAGCGTGCAGCAAACATCACATAGGTATGTATAAAATAGAAATATATGAGTGGGATGGTAAGATAGATAGATAGATAGATAGATAGATAGATAGATAGATAGATAGATAGATAGATAGATAGATAGATAGATAGATAGATAGATAGATAGATAGATAGATGGATAATATATATATATTCATTTATATGGATAGATAAATATATATATAGAGACAGACATATAGATAGATATGGGATAGATAGATAATATATATATATTAATATATATGCATAGATAAATATAAATATATATATACATATAAATAGATAGATAGATAAATATGGAAATAGATAGATAGATAGATAGATAGATAGATAGATAGATAGATAGATAGATAGATAGATAGATAGATAGATACATATGAGGTAGATAGGTAGATATGGGATAGATATGGCATAGATATTAATATATATATATATATATATATATATATATATATATATATATATATATATATATACAGACATAGATTGTAGATTGATAGATAGATCACAGATGTAAATTAATACCAACTGAAATAGCAAAGCAAATATATATATATAGAGAGAGAGAGAGAGAGAGAGAGAGAGAGAGAGTGAAAGGTGAAACAGAAAAATAATAAACCGAAAAATTATTTAATGTATTTACTGTGTAGAAAATGTAGGGGTCTTTCAAATTTTGTCCTATTTACAATATATTAATAATGTGTGTTATCAGTATATTATCTATCTATCTATCTATCTATCTATCTATCTATCTATCTATCTATCTATCTATCATCTATCTATCTATCTATCTATCTATCTATCTATCTATCTATCTATCTATCTATCTATCTATCTATCTATCTATCTATCTATCTATCGCATGTAGTAGTATATACACCATATGTGATATTCGCTGTGTGTGTATGCGGTGTATGTTTCGAAGTCATGAATTCTCGCCTGAGATTTTTTTTATAATTCTTTTCCCGCACAATAATTATTTATTAATACCTACTTTATTTTTTTTTTTGTGACAATTATAATTTGCTAAATATTCTAAACAGATACATTGAAATTATTACTGAAGCCACTGGTGACTTTGGCATTCTGCTGGCATTTCTAAGAGGAAACCTAATAAACAATGTTTGCTGCAGCCTGCGGCATGTATCTGGCCATAAATACCTTAGGAGAAAAGTCTTATCCTCTGGCACATAAATGCTTTAAGATTATGTCATGTTAACTCACTGCAGACTTTCGATTTTTTTTCTTTATTCTTAATTAATTTGTATCAGTCATGTCATTTCTATAGATACTTCTACATCCAAATTGCAGATATATTTGATCTATTCTACTGGTTTTATCACAGAATAAGCGAGAATTCAATATTCCCTATGACTGTAGGTAAATCTATATGATAGTTTCCTCCTTTCTCTTCGATGGTATTATTTCAAGGTTCACAATGTGATGGTGGCATATATATCGAAATACTTATTACTTAAAGCATATTTAAACAGAACTGTTGCACTGGAGAAGAATCTAGAATCCTTATGTGACTTGGGTTCTAATTTATGGACAATGCTGCGCTTTTAGCTGCAACAATTTAGCTATTTGCAGTGCAGCAGTCGCCCTCTTGTGGACATTTGAGATTTAGCACACAATGCGGCATTTAAATGTCTGTGAGTATGTGGAGGTATTAGATGCATATATTCTAATTAAAAAAAATGGTTGCATTAAAAAAATACATGTATAACTATGGTTTTCTTACAAATTTAACACTTAACTATTTTATAAAGGTGTTTATGTCATTATCAAGCCTGTCATTGAAGATAACGATTTTTTAATTAGCCTGCTCTTATTATTGATAAACCTATTAATGACATTTGTTGGATTAATTTGCAAACAATAAATAAACATTTTGTGTGTAGTTATGTATTTTCTTTCTTTTTTTTTTTTTTTAAATATACCATGAATACATTAAATTTTATTATTTTGAATCTAGAACAATGCAGATCTTTGTCTCCAGGATTATGTAACAAGGAAATATTTTATAATCAACCAAATGTCAATTAATGAAAGGAAAAAAAAAAAAGAGAAAGAGAGAGTGGAAGAGAGAAAGAAAGAAAGAAAGAAAGAAAGAAAGAAAGAAAGAAAAGAAGAAAGAAAGAAAGAAAGAAAGAAAGAAAGAAAGAAAGAAGAAAGAAAGAAAAAGAAAAAAGAAAATGAAGAAAAGAAAGGAAATGATGGAAGAAAGGGAAGGAAGGCAGAATGTTGTTTAAGTAATTTACTTCTCCTTCAATAAAATATCTAGATATTTCAATGCACACTACTGGGTGGCAGCTAGGAAAAATAATAAGAAAGCTTTAGGGTATTTCATTATTTGGTAAGGTGAAAGGTGATGACCTTGACATTTTGGAAGTTCAAAGGCAACTACTTTTTTCCCTAAATGGAAGGAATTTTTTCTTAACAATATATTTTTCTCTGTGTCTTTGTTCTCAGTCCTTTTTTTCCTGTGGGTCTGTTCCTCAGTCCTTGTCTGCCTGAGCTCTATGCCAGGAGAATAACGCCCACTAAGTGCCATTGAAGAAAACAGCCCCCTTTCTCACTTCTTCCTTTATTGAACTTTGCGGAAATCGCTTTTAGCCCACCAGAAGGTGTCTAATATAAGCCAATTATGGTGCTTGGATCCCCTACTTTTATTGTGTTGTCTAGACAGTTCAAGGTTTTGTAAACAGCCCAGTGGGTCACGCCATATAAACCCTAATGGAATAAGCCCCAACCAAATTCCTTAGATTTCAAAATAAACAATTGTCCAGATCCCTGACTTTTGATTCTTAAAAACACCAAATGTCACCATTCTGACTCAACTTGGCATAAAACAAGCAGAATTACTGTAGAAACTGACAAAAAAAAATTTGGTTTTTAGTTGTGCATCAAAATGCATTTCCGTGAACAAAATAAAGCTAAAACTCATAGAAAACGTATCCAGGTTGGTTAAAAAATAACATTGAAAATTTAATAAATATGTACAGATGGGGTTATATATAATGCATTAAATGACTGACATATATATTTAAAGACCTTTGAGACATTGGAACTCATGCAATGTGTCCAAGGTAACACCGATTTAACCATAAAACAATTTTTCACAAGAGAACATCATTGTCGTGCACATGTATCCATACATATATATGTAAATCTATATATGTATGTGTCATAAAGCTGCATTCGTTTCATTAAATGTGTACTGTAGTCACTGTGGTCACTGGGGGGCTAAGAGCCTCCCTAGTTGTTTGCAGTCAGTTCTAAATACTGTGTAATCAGTGTTAATAGATTCAGGGAAGGGAGAGAAGAAAAAAAAAAAAAAACACCATTGGCTGCATTGTGAAAGTGACGTTTTTGTAGACCCTTTCCTTACCAAGAAGGCATCCTCCAGAGGTTTGGAAATCCTCACAAGATATCATGGTCCAAGTACAATGATAAAAAGTATCCGCAAGTGTCTTGTCTGAATATAAATTGTGCAGTCTCCTCTCAAAAAAGTGGGTTCCCAGTGAAATATTGCAGTCGATCCCTATTGAGTTTCTTTTCTTTCATCCTTCGGTTCTGGAACCAGATCTTGACTTGGCGATCAGTGAGGTTCAGCATCCTGGACAGTTGTAACCTCTTCTCCTTGTTGATGTAGACATTGAAGAAAAATTCCCGCTCCAGCTCCCGGATCTGGTACTTGCTGTAGGGACATCTCTTTTCCTAAGTCTCTGGGAGGCTGCTGAACAGAATTAAAAATATTACCATAATATTAACCACATAAAGATATTTAAAATTCTACATTTATATATGGATGAATATATATATATATATCTGTACGTGTATGTATATATATATATTTGTGTGTGCATATATGTATATGTGGGTACTTATGTGTGTATGTGTATATACATATGTGTGTGTACGTGTATATATATATTTGTGTGTGCATATATGTATATGTGGGTACATATATATATATATATATATATATATATATATATATGTATGTATGTGTGCATATGTATCTATAACATACACAGATAAATAAACATATAGGCTATATGTATAAAACTATAAATATATATATATATATATATATATATATATGTGTGTGTATATATGTGTATAAATATGTGTGTGTGTATATATATATGTGTGTGTATGTAAATATACATGTGTATATATGTGTGTGTGTATATATTATATATATATATATGTGTGTGTGTGTATAAATGTATATGTGTATATATATATGTGTGTGTGTATATATACATGTGTGTAGATATGTGTATGTACGTGCATATATATACATGTGTGTGTATATATGTATATGTGTGTGTATATGTATATATAACACACATATAAATAAACATATAGGCTACATGTATAAAATTATATATATATAACTATATGTATGAAAATATAATATATTTACTTGTATTTACACATATATACTCATATATATATTAAAAATAAAAGGGCTATTGAACACTACACTCCAAAGTAACGCATTTTATGACACTCGACAAGTAATGGTGGTGGGAGGGTGATCAACAAAACATGATAACATAATAGAGAATGCTCAACAATAGACCATCCTCATCTTAAATTAGTTCCCTGTCGTAAACACACTCTTTACAGCGGTAAAGGGAACCTTATAGGATATATAAAACCCTTGAATGCTTATAAAATAGCACATAAAAAGGGAGGCTGACAAAGTGTTGGCCTTGTACTCTTGCCCCCAGTTGATGCCTACCTGAAGTGTTGCTCTTGTCTGCTGCTGCCTCCCCCCCTGGAGAAGGAGAGCCGGGGCTGTTTTGGCTTGTCACTTTCTTGTCCTGTCCAGAGGTCACTTTGCTGTTGGGGTTGGTGGAGCCTTTGAGCTCAGACTTTGCAGGCTGCTCCTCCATGTCCATCTGGTAGGAAGAGCTTTGGCTGGCATCATAGAACTGGTCAAAGCCCTGTGGTAGGATGCCATTCCTCCCCACCGTGCCGTAGAAGTTGGAGGTGGCCCCCGAGGCTCCATGGTGGTTGCACACCGAGTCCGATTTGAATAACATGTCCGATCTCCTGTTCGCAGGCTGGATGAGCTCCCTGTGCATGACATCCTCACTGGGGTAATAGGAGGGGTAGCTGCCCCTGTACTGCCACTTGCTTCCATACTCCCTGAATGCCACTTCCCTCACAGGTTGCACATGATGAGATAAATTGGAGGAATATGAGAAAGTCATAGGGCAAGAAGAAGACTGAGACAGGAACGAAGACTTGCTGGAGAAATCCGATGGAGAGACATAGTAAGCAGCAGCCAGCAGCAGCAGCACAGCCAGGCAGATACATGTTGGGTGTTGCACTGTTGTTGCAATTCTCAAACTCAGTCATCTCTTCTCCCCTTTTGCGATGAAAAGCAACAAGGAGATTTCACTGCATTGAACAAGATCCATGTATTGCTCAAGAGGGGCTTGGACAGCATCAACTAAAGAAAAAAGCCTGAACGTGCTGCTGACGTGCAATTCATCTTGATTGATTCTAGTGGTAATTGCGTCACGTGATCCCCCATGTACAATGTCCTGATATCTATAAGAAGCCTGCAGAATGCAACATCCCTCCACACTACACAAAGGTGCAACACTCGGATCCTGCACTCTGTGGGCTCTGACACACAATTACACATCTTTTTTTTTTTTTCCTCTCTCTCTCTCTCTTTTTTTTTTTTTTTACACCAGTCTTTCCCACAGCAGTTTACAGGGAGCAGATTGTGTCCACAGACTATTTAAAAGGGGATCTATTATGGTAAAGTCCCTTCCTATTCAGCATAAAAATTATATATATTTACCAAATCTATGTAAGACTAGATACATCCTACTTCATACACTCCTGTACTAGAATATATCATATCTTATGGACAGTATTATATTTCTATATCATCAAAGTACAAATATCACAAGACACAAAAATAAACAGCAAATTGACATTTTTGAAAACCAGATACATAGATTTAAGCCTCAAATAATAGATGAAATAAGACATAATTTATGAAATAACTCCCATTGCGCCTTTTCTGGGTATACGTATGAAGTGTGTATGTACATGCCTGTGTGCATGTTTTCTGTGCACACATTTATGTACAGGTGTGAGTGCAGTTTTATGCTGTCACAATACATGAAATAATAAAAAAAAAAATATTACACTGACTCTAAAGCTCTCTACTGAACAAAGATTCTAGAATAGCTTCCATTTTGTTCTGCTTCATTTTTTATACACAAAACCCACAATATTTTGGTGCATTTTACTTGGTGTAGGACACATGTAGACATAGGTTTAACTACCCAGATCCCTGAGTTTAGAGACTGCACAATGCAGTAGATACAAATCTGATACAACCATAAAAATAAAGGCAGATCAGCAGCAAACATGGGCAGATTATCACAGATACAACCACCATGGTGCAGGTGCAGTCTGCTATACATGCAATGGACATATACGTTCTCTGTGATAAAACGTGGGTAATAAGTAACCCGAAAGTGGAAATCATATCAAACACATTTTCTATTCATCATTAAAAATTTATATATATTTGCATTTTTACAGCCGAACATTAAATACACACAGACACACAAGCGGGGAAAAAAAAGAAGGAGATATCAAAGAGTTGATACAACAAACAAGTCGTCTAAAAGAAGGTTTCCAAAATAATTGACAATAATACTTATCGCACACATGCCAAGTCTGGCCCTAACAGAAAGCAACATCTCTGCAGACTACATGTGTATGGCGAATACTACCAAACCACAGATACTCTGTACACTCTGCCACTATTAAGCATCTCACTACCATAAAACCTACATACAAAATGCATCAGTGCACAATAGAACAAAATACGAAAAAAAAAAACTTGTGTTACTGAGTATCATCATCATACTAGATGCGAATATAAATCAGGTTTATCAACTTTAGCTATAAAAAAAAATAGAAAATAAAGAAAGAAATACAGGAGAGCTAGATAATAGATAGATATAGGATAGATAGATAGATAGATAGATAGATAGATAGATAGATAGATAGATAGATAGATAGATATGATAGATAGATAAAATAAATAGATAGATAGATAGATAGATAGATAGATAGATAGATAGATAGATAGATAGATAGATAGATAATAGATAGATAGATAGATAGATACTATTAACACACATGCACAAATTGATATTTATAAAATATAGGAATATATCAATATTGTATAGATATTTTTTAATGTATTAAAATATGTACACAGATATTGTACATATCGATCGACTTACAGATGTGCGCATTGGTTGGGTTGGTAGGATTAATGGATAGATAGGCATACAGACATAAAGATAATAGACAGATAAAAGATAGTTAGGTAGATAGATAGATAAATAGATAGACAATTTAATGTTTTTAAACTATTTGCTAAATTACTTTCTACGTGTGTCTCTGAGTTTGCGCCTTGCGATTGTATTTAATAACGAGACACAAACACAACATACAATCATACATTTACACATGTATGTACAGTGTACTCGGGTTGCACAGGTCAGACACCCACATAGAAGTGCAAGAATTCTAAAAATCGACATATTTAAAATCAAATTCGAATTGTATTCAATATAATTCGACTCTAATAAACACACACACACACACATAATTTTTATATATATATATATATATATATATATATATATACAGACACACACACACATTAAAGCTAGATTCAGCATGGAATTAACCACACACAACCTGTAGACATAATTCTCGCTATTTACAGCTGTATAATGGACACATGATTAACTCCATGATCGTCATACAGCAGTGGAGTCTCGGGTCTTCTGGAGCTTCTTCTGGAGCCCCTGTGTACACATGATGAGCATTTTCCATTGTGGCTGTGTATTTACACAGATAGCAGCGCCACACAACACGGATGCACAACTTCACAACCATATTTGATAGACCCTTGACACATAGGACATACACAGCAGGTATAAGCACAGGAGGAGGCACATTACCTTTAGATGTCTCGGTGCAACATCTGTAATCATTCTCTCACTGAGCAGGGATGTGGCAATCAGTGACATTTCCCTGGGTTCTAGTGATGCATCAATATGATGACTCCTACTGTTGGCAGACAGCAATCTATGTATGTATGTGAGTGTATATATGTGTATGAGGGCAGAGGAGATAGGGAGCTATTAGTTTGTGCCACCCAAGATAAGACACTAACTTGACCTTAACTTTGTTATGGCGCCCCCAGTATCTGCAGGACGTGCACAGACGCTGTCTGGCTGCTCTCGTAAAAACTGACTGGAGAAGAGATTGTGACTCATTTCATTTATTGCACCACAGTTCTGCAAGAAAAGCTTCCCCCCTTCCTGTTCACAATGTAGGGTTTCTGCTTGTTTAGCTGCCACTGCCACCATCATGCCTTCTACCACTTAAATATATGTGAGTGCAGCAGCTGTGCTCCACATCCCACAACCTGCACCATTTGCCAGGAGTCTAGACTGTCCCTGCCTCACTCCTCACTGCTCCTGGCTGCAGAGGCGACAGTCACTCAAAGGCTCAGACATGAATCCAGTCACACAGACACTTATTCATTAATTAAAGTGCAACAACACTATCTATCATTATCTATCTATCTATCTATCTATCTATCTATCTATCTATCTATCTATCTATCTATCTATCTATCTATCTATCTATCTATCTATTATATATCTATGTACTATATATCTATCTATTATCTATCTATGTAATATCTATCTATCTATTTATCTATATATCTATCTATTATCTATCTATCTATCTATCTATCTATCTATCTATCTATCTATCTATCTATCTATCTATCTATCTATTATCTATTGTATATTATTCTTATCTATCCATCTATTATCTATCTATCTATCTATTATCTATCTATGTATATCTATCTATCTATTATCTATCTATATATTATCTCTCTATCTATCATCTATTATCTATCTATCTATCTATCTATCTATCATCTATTCTATCTATCCTATCTATCTATCTATCTATCTATCTATGTAATATCTATCTATCTATTATCTATCTATTAATATCTATCTATTTATCTATATATCAATCTATCTATCTATCTATCTATCTATCTATCTATCTATCTATCTATCTATCTATCTATCTATCTATCTATCTATCTATCTATCTATCTATCTATGTAATATCTATCTATCTATTATCTATTATGTAATATCTATCTATTTATCTATATATCAATCTATCTATCTATCTATCTATCTATCTATCTATCTATCTATCTATTATCTATCTATCTATACTATCTATCTATCTATTATCTATCTATGTAATATCTATCTATCTATCTATCTATCTACTACTATCTATTATCTATCTATCTATCTATCTATCTATCTATCTATATATTATCTCTCTATCTATCCATCTATATCTATCTTATATATCTCTCTATCTATCATCTATTTCTATCTATCTATCTATCTATCTATCTATCTATCTATCTATCTATCTATCTATCTATCTATCTATCTATCTATTATATATCTATGTAATATCTATCTATCTATTATCTATCTATGTAATATCTATCTATCTATGTATCTATCCTATCTAAATATCTACTATCTATCTATCTATCTATCTATCTATCTATCTATCTATCTATCTATCTATCTATCTATCTATATCTATCTATTATCTATCTATCATATTATCATTTAAAGGTGTCTAAAAATAATATTTATCCACACAAAAAAAAAACAGTGGGTAAACATGCTTTATATACTTCGCAATAATGAGCATATTTGTTATTCTCTATTATTATATTTCTATACTCATATTTTACTTATTTTTTTTTTTTATTATTATATGTCTTCACCTTAATCTGCGCTTACAATATCCAGACTATAATTAACACAAAGTAAAGCAAATGTGAAACATATGAAAGTTCAAATGTCAGTGGTATATTTATAATTCTGTACTAATTGTATACAATGTCACATATTAGTATACGAAATGAATAAAATCGCCCATGTCCCAATGCGATACTTGCGCTCACCTAGCTACCTAACAATATATATATACATATATTGGAAATAGGAAATACGAAAGTACATGCTATTGAGGCTATGTATGCGGTTTTGAAAGCTTTACACACACACACTCACATACTCATATAGTATGTGCTACATCTACATCGTAAGTTTTTCTTAACATCTGCATATATTAGTATATTAATTATTGTACGAACCGATGCATACACCCATTGCCGAGAGAAATGTAAGAATTTCAAAGGAAAACTTTACTCACATGTAATTCATGTTTATAACTGTAATATCCTTGCACCAGTGGATTGTATTCGTACAGGACCATCTATGAAGACACAGGACGTTTGGGGGAAAAAAAAGACTACAGACAATTCGGAGACAACACTTGGTGCTTTGTGGTGGAAGGAAAGAACAACTCCCACATTACACATGGTAAAGCCATTTAATTGTTTACCAAGTGCAACGGCAAAGGGAAAGTCAAAGGGACACAGCTAGCTCTGGGTATGTACTAATGCCAGACCAAGACCCGCCAGATCTGATATTACGAGTGGTAAGGGAGGCATTATAAGAGCAGTCACTGTGGATATGGCTGTCACACAAGCCACACACCGAGAATATGAACTTCTGCTTACACCCACACAACTTTATTGCATAGTAACATATTTTTATACAACAATCTTTCTTGATTTAATCGTATATAATCTACGCTATGTCTATACATGCAGGTGTAATGATTACATTCAAATACTATAATAAATTTATTATGCAAGTTTTAATCTATCTATCTATCTATCTATCTATCTATCTATTATCTATCTATCTATCTATCTATCTATCTATCTATCTATCTATCTTATCTATCTATCTATCCATCTATTATTATCCATCCGTTGACAAATACAATCTGCCAACTGACATCTGTACTAAATAACTATTACAAGTGTTTGTGTATATCAAAATATTATTTACGTTTGATTAATTAATAAAGGAACATGTAAAGTGTATACATTTATATAAATCTCTCATCATTTTTGTAGAGTCTATCTATCTATCTATCTATCTATCTATCTATCTATCTATCTATCTATCTATCTATCTATCTATCTATCTATTCTATCTGTCAATCAATCAATCAGATATTGCATTATATTTAAATAATATTCCATTTTCTATTATGCATTTTATTTATTTATTTATTTATATTATGTGCACGGTTTGATAAATATTGAATAAGTTGACGATTGGTAGAGAATAACATATTAGATAGATATGAGATAGATGATAGATAGATAGATAGATAGATAGATAGATAGATAGATAGATAGATAGATAGATAGATAGATAGATAGATAGATAGATAGATAACACAATGGTAAAGATCCTCGTTTGTACCGAAACATCACCACTATGGGGCCAATAGATTTTTTTTATATTTTGCTGCATTTAAGTCATATCTATCTATCTATCTATCTATCTATCTATCTATCTATCTATCTATCTATCTATCTATCTATCTATCTATCTATCTATCTATCTATCTATCTATCTATCTATCTATCTATGACAAAATTATGCACAACACTAAAAAACAGGGTGCAGCGTTTCACAGGCATATACCAAACCTTATAATTAGAATCCAAAAAAAATGAAACAGCACTCCATATAGCAAAAAAATAAAGTGCTCTTTATTGGCCCATGTGGCGACGTTTCGATCCTGAGTGCAGACCTTTCTCAAGCTTGAGAAAGGTCTGCACTCAGGACCGAAACGTCGCCACATGGGCCAATAAAAAGCACTTTATTTTTTTGCTTTACGGAGTGCTGTTTATTTTTTTGGATTCTATCTATCTATCTATCTATCTATCTATCTAATCTATCTATCTATCTATCTATCTATCTATCTATCTATCTATCTATCTATCTATCTATCTTTTCTATTTATCTATGTATCATATATTGTATTATATTATAATATTCTAGTTTCTGTTATGTATTATATATACTGAATACATTGACGAATAATAGAGAATGATTAGATTAATAGATAGATAGAAAGAAAGAAATGTGATCTAGTCAGTCTTGAAACAGATCTATTTGTCACATAACACAACAAATGTTGAAATTCTGATGTGTTTCTTTGATTTTACACAGGAAATCCACATTGCAGGTTATTATCAGTTTCGGGACTGCTAGACCTTTCTGTAACTTCCATTGTTTATTTATTTGACTCTTTCTTTATTTCTCTCTTTTATAAGTCTCCTTTTGTCCCTATATATTCCTTATGGAGGCTGGGTGAGCAGTGGGGGCTGGGGCTCTCAGACTGAATGGACACACAACGAGACAAAGGCTAAACAATGAGAAACATCAAGAAAAGAAAGAACAGGAAAAGAAGGTGCATGTACATGTGACTGCAGATGTGTGCGAGTCACTGAGCCCCAGATAACTATCACACCACACTCGTATGATGGAGAAGAGACAATCATTCTCCAGTTTGCAGCATGTCCTTATAGAAAGGCCAAAGGCATGGTCCTGTGATGGCTGCTGTCCCGTCACGTTCAAGTGGACGACATTCCTGACGTTTCCTGCAGACTCCCTGCATTCCCTGCACACAAAGCTCCAGACCCAAACAGGCATGTTCTTCAGGGCATTCTCCTGCATCCTGGAGGTTCGGGCTTGTCCATGTGTTTGTCTGTGATCATTTAGATTTATATCCCTATATGAAGCCCAGTGATCTACATTTACTTCACTCAACGTAAAGAGGGTTGAAATATTTGTAATCCCCCATAGATAATAGCAACTGCATGATGGCTCCAGGCAGCTGCATCATCCTGCAGAATTCCATCACTATTTTCTCCCCAGCTATCATCCAATTTCCTGCAGAACGAATGAGCCTTATGGATAGAAGCTGTCTGTTGTTGTTGTTTTTTTTCTTGTTGTTGCTTTTTTTTTTTGTTTTACCAAGAAAATGACAATCGTGTATCAGCCCAGCACTGGTCATGGTGTAAGCCATGTGGTCAGCAGAAGACACTACTCATTCCTGTCCCATATACTTCCTTCAATTCCCTAAAGTAACTCAGGGGCTGTGGCAAGAAGATCCACCTGATAGGAAGGTTTATGAAACAAAGGCCGCCCTCTGAAAAAAAACAAAAACAAAAACAAAAAAAAAACATGGAGTCCACCAAATTCTTAAATCATGGCTGCTCCAGATTCTGTAATGTATCCTAATGTATATGTGTATTCATGAGAGATGATAGAGACAGGACATAGATATGGCATATATAATAATGAAATCATGAAAAAGAAAGAACGAGGTAAAGAAAAGGAGAAATTAAAGAGAAAGTAAATAAAGAAAAAGTGCTCATTCACTGACAATTCCTTTTGTGTATGCATAATTTCTGTATCATAAATTGGTGAATGAGGATCGCATAGTTATAAAGAATAACATATTTATTAACAACAAGAACATCACTAAAATAGTAGTAATTAAACAATTAATACTATTGTGTTGAAACCATATATGACAAAGAGAAATATAGATAGAAAGCAGCTTTGTATCTAACTAATGAGATATTTCCCTTATGATTAGTTTCTGGAGCAGACCCCTATTGTTTGTATCGTTGATAAAGTCTGATTTTGTTTGTACATCATCCTTTGAATTGTAAAATACTGATAAATATGTTGGCGCTGTACAAATAAATGTATTATTAATGTTATTGTTATTATTATTATGATAGATAGATATATAGATAATAAATAGATAGATAGAAACATAAATTGATAAATAGATATATTTCCTTTTCTAACAATTTCTCATTTATAAATATTTACAAACAAAATTAAGAATATCACAATTATCGCCATGTGGAATGTTATGTTTATTTTTTTTTTACTAGATAAGCAGAGCAGGACTTTGTATATCCACTAAATATGATTGCAAGCCTCGGGATCCATCTATATAATATTTGCTAGATAAATTAGTGAAATAAATAAATAAATAAAAATAAATACATGAAGAAGGCAGCACTTCAAAGTTCCTATTATAGAAAGTGAGTTTTTCACTAGCCCATGGTAATGGTCTACTAAGTCCTTACTTTCGACGATAGATAGATAGATAGATAGATATAGATAGATAGATAGATAGATAGATAGATAGATAGATAGATAGATAGATAGATAGATAGATAGATAGATAGATAGATTAATATATTTACTATTTCAAGTGTAACTCTTGTTTACTTTTTGTTAATAATCGATGTTGTGATAATACTTGTCTACTTTCAAATGGCAACATTCAGAATGACCACTACAAAACATAGACTTAAGTAATAATAATAATAATAATAATAATAATAATAATAATAATAACAACATATGGTTTGGCGGTTTTGATTATAAATTCCCTAAATCCACCCCTCCATAGTCACCACTACTAATTTGCAGATTTACCTTACACATATATACGTCTAATTAAAACAACTTAGAACTTAATCTGTCATATATCTGCATATTCAGACAGTAGATTGCAATACATTTCTGAAGATAACAACGCAATCAACATAAGAGAAACTGACGCCAAATAATTTATCTGACGAATCCATAGGGTGTAACACAATCGCTGTAGGTATTTATGAAAGCACAATGAAGCAAAAATAGATTATTTATTAAAAAAATAGTCTTACCCTATCATAGGCAGTAGAAGAAACATTCGCAGACTTGTAAATTTAGAACAGGACGATATATCAGGAAGGAATGGCAAGAAAAGGGGGATATTTTGTAACAAAAACTGTGATTACATGATATGTCCAGCAGGTGGCGGAATTATTCCACCTTTTGCAGCTTCTCGGCAGCTACTTGAAATTCCAGAGCTCAATTTCCATTTTCCACGTTTTAGCAGATTTATGGTGAGACCGCTGGATGCTGTTTTACAAAGAATTGTAAGAATATAAAAGCCATTATTAGAGCGATGCGGATAAGGAGATGTGTGCATACTGATCTTACTTCTAGATAGATATGAGATGAATAGTCATCTATTCTAGTCTGTTGCAGAAGAGCCAGGTTCAGTTTCAAGGCCAAGTAGCCATCAATATGTAGAGAATAAATACAGATCTCATTCTGCAAGGTCAAGGGTACCCATTTACGCATTTGGATTGTTTCTCTGCAGCATATATATCGTGTGTGTAGGTGTTTTTGTATGTGTATACGATACATATAATCTGTAGGTTATTCACACAATAGGTCACTTTAACCTGCACATTGAGCATTTTTTTAATTATGAAAAAAAAAAAAATCAATACAGATAATATCTTGAAATCAAGTATATTATTATAGACAGAAACATGTGAGTAATGAATTCTTCTTGAAGCCTTTTATTCTCCATAGAGTGAATCCTTCCCTTGTATTTGGAAGAAATGCTTTCAAGTCTTCGATCACAAATTCATTATGCTATGTGGCTTAACACGTTCCAGAATGCCACAAAGAGCTTTTGGTTAGGCGATTCTTGCCTGTACATATTTCCAATTGTGCATATCTCCAATGTCTTATTCAATCAATATCCATGTGTACATTCTCTGAACCAGTAGAATATTGTGAGTGTAACCATTCGTTATATATCTATTGCTTACTTTAATTTGGGCATAGCTGTTTAGTGACTTGTAACATTTTTTTTTTTATCACAAATCTCCAATCGAGATAATAATAAGTGTCTTGCCCACTACATAAGTATTCTTCCTATAATGTCACTATATCCATCTACTGCAAACTGATCAATATGTCATATAATGATATCTAGTGAATCTAATGCAGCTACTCCATGTTTGCTCTGCAGGGCTCTATATAGACATTCACACTCATCACTATCAGAAATAAAATAAAAAATAAATCCATTCACTAGGTGCTTCATATTTTGTCCACAACTGGACAGAGAAAGTTAAGTTATCTTTTTCTCTATTTGGCTCTTAACCTCTGAAAACTATGGAATCATGAGTTTTTCATCCTTTTTTTTGTAAAGTGAGGGATAGATTTGAGTATGATTTGGAAAATTTTAATAACAAAAAAAAACACACAATGAAGCATGTAATAAATAATACCTAGATAGATGAACAGTGTCTTCCCATTAATCTATCTTCAGGCATTGGCTGGTTTCTCTTGAATGGTAAATTCAGCTATAGGCTTTGCACTGTCAGTGATTGCTATATTCTGCGATCCTATATGAGTATCCTAAGTAGTGGAAATGAATAATCTACAACAAAGATCCGATAAACATAAAACAAAGAAAAAACGAGCACTGGGATCTTTCCTTTCTTCAATTATCAAAGCACAGAGGGGAATATAAAGCTGGGCCTCCAAGTAAGGAGCAATATTTTCTCTTTCATTATCTGGTGAAGTTTATTGCACAAGTTTAGCCTGGGGATAAATACCTCCTAGTAGCTTGTCTCCTTCCCCAGTCGCTGGATTTTTTTTTTTTTATAAACAAATCCCTTTGCATTGTCAAGTCCTCCATCTACATAGTCAGCCACGACTATACACAGTTTTTATAACGACATAGCAGAAGACTAAGTTCACACAAGCGGTTTGGTGCTGAAATGGAAACTGCTAGTGATGCGTTTGTTTTTTTTTTTCTTTTTTGTTTTTCTTTGGGGAGGGGAGATTATATAAATATTGATTTCCACCAGGAGCCTTATTTTTATATATATTGTAATAAACAAATAAATATATACACACATAGATAGATAGATAGATAGATAGATAGATAGATAGATAGATAGATAGATAGATAGATAAATGTGTGTGTGTGTGTGTGTGTGTGTAGAGAGAGACAGAAAGAGAGATTAATATATACATGTGTTATATATATACACATATATACATAAGCACATACATATATACACACACACACACATATAAATATATATAGAGAGATACATATACATGTATGTGTATATGTATAACACATACATGTATAACACATGTACTGGCTAACACGGTACGAAGATACACATCTTTCCTATATGTATATACACATACACAAAATCACATATATATATATATATTATATAAAAATATAACATACACAAATGTTTGTATATATGCAAGTATATAAATGCATGTAAGTATATATCTTTCTGTCTATATATATAAAAATACATAATAATTTGTGTATGTACATTAAGTTTGTATATTTGCATGCATATATATATATATATATATATATATATATATATATACACATGTATGTGTGTGTGTGTATATATATATTAGTAATAATAGTATATATAATAATATGTAATAGTATATATATATATATATAATAGTTTTGCTAACAGAAAAGATTGCTTGTGATGGTAACCCATTTCCTGCATCCTATATATTGGCACTACAAACCCCAGCACAACCAGTCAGCAAAACATTTTATTGTTATAACTGTTGTAACGATTGAGACTAAATGCTGGAAAATTAATTACTTCACCCTACAAAATACTAAAAAGCATTGTACAATTTTTTATTAAAAGAAACTGAAACACAGCCTTTATTTAACACAAAGGTCACAATGGTAAATGTCCCATGTATTCACTTGGAAAATTATATTGAAAATGATACAAGTGCCACAAAAGAAAATCCTTCAATGCAGAAAAAAATGACAGTAGCTGCATTATTAACATAATATGTAATAAACACCTGCCATTCATTGCTACGTATTTGTGAAGTCAGGAAGGAAAATGATGATCATAACTTAGGTATCATCCAATGTGGGAACTGCATACAACAATAATTGCACAGTTAATCGATGCTAAGGGAGGACTCAACAATAAATAGAATTCCTGGTAAAGAAAATATTTTATAAAAATAGTTTTTTTTTCCCAAATTGGTTTCATATGTATGAACATGAGTCATCAGGTAATGGAGAATGTAGATACAGCTACAAGACAAGAAAACATAGTGCTGGAAATGCCCATGTGACCTATCGCACCAATCTGCTTTTATATGACTGTTTGAAATACTGTTTGAACTTGTGTAAATCTAGATAAACTAAACAGAACTAATGAGAATTATGAAATGAAAGAACTGTACAACTTCCTTGGTGGCATGAACACCACCTACACGATCACTGAAAGGCACTGGGATACAGAGCGACATAAAACATGCATGTAGAACTTCAGGGGTGATGATATCCTGAATGGTTTGCTGCTGTTTGTTGACAAGTTTCCTGAGACTGAACAATACAGCTTGATGGTCAACATAAAACATCCGTGATCAATACAATAATTTACAAAAAAAAATAAAAAATAAGACACCAGATTGTCCATGCAAGTAGTGCTGGACCGAAACCAGAAGTTCGGAACAAGCCTGGTAAAAAAAAATTAATAAAATAAAAAATATTCTAAATATTAAACTGCTCTGAAGTCATGGGGGATGAATGGAGCACCTCGCAGCCATAGTGCCATAGATTCCTGTGAAAGTACAGTAAGTGCTTTGCTGATGATCAGGAAATATTGTCCTTTAGTTTCGATACTATTTTCTTGTCCTTTACTCTCCTGTTTTGGAACCAGATGGTGACCTGTCTCTCAGAAAGGTTGGTGGTGGCTGATATCCTCCGCCTCTTGTCCTTGTTAATGAACTTGTTAATGGCATATTCGTTTTCTAGTTCTTTCAGCTGCAGCTTGGTGTAGGGCACCCTCTTCTTCCTCCCACGTCTGTATACACACATATCTGGTTGGTTCAGGGCGACATCTCCTACAAGAGGGGAAAAAACACATACACAGGGGATTAAATAAATCCCTATATCACACAAGAATACAATGCTCATCGATATAGCAAAGGCCAAGTTACCAATTAAATATTAACTAATTAATATATCTAATTTCCAAACAATTGTATTTATAAAGTGTGTATAGACAGAACACAGTACATTATGTGTATACCAAAGATAATAGTATGCATCAGGTACAGAGGTAATAGTATGCATCAGGTACAGAGGTAATAGTATGCATCAGGTGTACACCAGAAATAACACACTACATTTCCTGTATACCGGAGATTATTGAGTACATTAGGTGTATACCTGAGATAATAAAATACATCAGGTGTCTACCAGAAATTATATGATGCATTATGTATATAGCATATATAATAATATATATTAGGTGTAAACCAGATATCATAATATATATTAGGTATATATGAGAGCTGATAGTATGCATTAGGTGTATACAAAAGATAATACAATACATTAAGTGTATTCCAGAGCTAATAGTATATATTAGGTGTATACCAGAGATAATAGTATACATTAGATGTATACAAAAGATAATACAATACAGTATGTGTATTCCAGAGATAATAGTATATATTAGGTGTATACCAGATACAACAGTATATATTGGGTGTACACCAGTGATAATAATATATATTAGGTGTACAACAGAGATAATAGTATATATTAGGTGTATACCAGATATAATAGTGTATATTAGGTGTATACCAGAGATAATAGTATATATTAGGTGTACAACAGAGATAGTAGTATATATTAGGTGTACACCAGAGATAGTAGTATATATTAGGTGTACACCAGAGATAGTAGTATATATTAAGTGTGTACCAGAGATAATAGTATATATTAGGTGTATACCAGAGATAATAGTATATATTAGGTGTACAACAGAGATAGTAGTATATATTAGGTGTACACCAGAGATAGTAGTATATATTAGGTGTACACCAGAGATAGTAGTATATATTAAGTGTGTACCAGAGATAATAGTATATATTAGGTGTATACCAGAGATAATAGTATATATTAGGTGTACACCAGAGATAGTAGTATATATTAGGTGTATACCAGATATAATAGTATATATTAGATGTACACCAGAGAGAATAGTATATTTTAGGTGAACACCAGATACAACAGTATATATTGGGTGTACACCAGTGATAATAGTATAATATAGGTGTATATCAGAGATAGTAGTATATGTCAGGTGTACACCAGATATAATAGTATATATTAGGTGTACACCAGGATAATAGTATATATTTGGTGTACACCAGAGATAGTATATATATTAGGTGTACACCAGAGATAGTAGTATATATTAAGTGTATACCAGATATAATAGTATATATTAGGTGTACACCAAAGATAGTAGTATATATTAAGTGTGTTCCAGAAATAATAGTATATATTAGGTGTATACCAGAGATAGTAGTATTTATTAAGTGTGTTCCAGAAATAATAGTATATATTAGGTGTATACCAGATATAATAGTATATATTAGGTGTACACCAGAGATAGTAGTATATATTAGGTGTCACCAGAGATAGTAGTATATATTAGGTGTACACCAGATATAATAGTATATATTAGATGTACACCAGAGATAGTAGTATATATTAGGTGTACACCAGATATAATAGTATATATTAGGTGTACACCAGAGATAGTAGTATATATTAGGTGTACACCAGAGATAGTAGTATATATTAGGTGTACACCAGAGATAGTAGTATATATTAGGTGTACACCAGAGATAGTAGTATATATTAGGTGTATACCAGAGATAATAGTATATATTAAGTGTGTTCCAGAAATAATAGTATATATTAGATGTATACCAGAGATAGTAGTATATATTAGGTGTACACCAGAGATAATAGTATATATTAGGTGTACACCAGATATAATAGTATATATTAGGTGTACACCAGATATAGTAGTATATATTAGGTGTATACCAGAGATAATAGTATATATTAAGTGTGTTCCAGAAATAGTATATATTACGTGTATACCAGAGATAGTAGTATATATTAGGTGTACTCCAGAGATAATAGTTTATATTAGGTGTATACAAGAGATAATACTATATATTTGGGGTGTACTATCATTGTACAGGAGGGATAACAGAATACACAGTGTGTGTACAGAGATAGTACAATACACTTCTGATTACATACTTTTCATATGTGAGAGATATAAACTCACATTATAATGCAATACTTCATAGAATATGTTACATAGATTGATCACTTTCCACTACTCATATAGCAGTGATAACATCTTATAATTATGATTATCCATTAATGGAATATCACTGATAACATAATGCATTTCTGACCATACACCACTCATATAAAACAATTAGAACTATGGAATAGCTGTACATCAGTGAGAATACATTACACTGGGGAAGAAGCACTACTGATAGAGAAGTGCAACCAGAATGCAGGTGATAACAGAAACTACACTACATGTGTATGACTGATAATAAAATATTATTCTATAATGGAATAATCATTAGTGATTATTAATCACTGGCATAGGAGTGAGAGTAACAAAAGTGAAGAAAAAATACAACCATCACAGAAGTGTTAATAAACCAATGCTTGAACAGAAGTAATAATATAATGCATTTACACTTACAGATATGAATAAAATAGACACAAGTTACAGAAGAATACACCAAAACATGCACTAAATCACCAGAAGTCACAATTATAGAGAATATACACGACAGACAAGTAATGGTAGAGAATGTGCTCAATAAACATATGCAGGGGATACAAAGTAATATAAACTTCTGATAAGAGAATAAACATCACTAATGTACAGGGAGAAGATCAGAATGTAATCATGGGAGTACACTACTTGTACAGATGGAAAAACAGAATGCCATTATGGAAGAATAGAAAATACTGATAAGTATACAGTCCATGTACAGAGAGGACAGGTAGGAGGTCACACCACTTGTGTGCAGCCAGGTAGGCACAATCTGCATACATGTGTTCATGCTCCATGGAAGTGGAACCCCTCCCCACAAGGCACAGCACATTAAACGTACTCATACCTGGAAAAGACGACTTCCAGAAATGAGGGGCTTGAGCCTGGTCCTTTGGACAATAAACTTGACTGTTCCAGCCATTAGCCAATGTCCATGACTGATAGCCCTCCATTGATATATAGGTCTCATGTCTGGGATCCCCAGGGCTAAACGATGACACCATATCTAAGTATCCAGGCACATGCTGATAGGGGTTAGTGTAGCCCTGAAAATAAGATACCTCCTTGGCCCTTGAAGGCACCTCACTGCTGGGAACACTGGTGCTGGCCAGACTGGACACGTCCATGTATTCTCTCCACCGGGAACCCTCCTATGGAGGCATGGCTGGTGGACTTCAGAGGGTTCTGCTGCAGACCTACACCATGAGACATGCGACAGCTGTAATATCCGTTTCCAAAGTGGTAACCATATCCAAGAGAGGGGGCTGAGGGCCCAGTAGAAGCTGGACAGGTCGGTCCTTCTTTGGTGGCCTCCGAGCGAGTAGAAGTGGACCTCTCAGGGCCAGGGTAGGCTAATCCAGGGACGGTTCTGCTGGAGGGAGTGCCAAACACAGCGGGAGAAGAGAGGAAATTCCTGCACTGGTTACTGGAGGAGCCCTCTCCCCCTCTCAGCCCTTCCATCTCCCACTGGTTGCGTTTGCTGAGAGCCTTGCACATCACTCTTGCATCAATCCAGAGCGGGGCATAGTGGAAATTGTTATCCCTTCAAGCAGGTTAGATCATTGTGGTAAGGTTTATAAAAACTAAGTTCAGATTGGGAGGGTGGGGGGAGTCATTTTACAGATCTGTTTGCAGTAGCTATGAGGAGCAGCATTGGTCACTCTCCACCACGTGGTCCCAGAATGGAATTAAACTCAGAGAGCAATCAACCCACTTGTCTGCCTGCGAGAGGTTCTGGGGATTGTAGGTTCTGTTCTATTCTTCATTTCTTTTCACAAAGTTTTATAATGATCCAATATTCCATGCATCCTCCTCCTCCTCATTGGACAGACCTTCTGTTATAGAGCACCTTGCACAATTGTGTTCCCATCCATCCATCCTAAATGATCAAACTCATAAACACTTGTTCACAATAATATTTACAATATAAAGTGTAACACTTAAATATTCAAGGGAAAAAAATCACACACAACAAAGCAAATGAGAATTATGGGTACGTACAGAATAAAAACAATGGAAGTACCAGTTTGTGTCATCAGCATTGTTAACGAATAAAGCCACATTCCAGCCTAATTAGTATGGCAGGCCTGTATAGGTAATAGGGTGATGAGTTATGTAAGGTCATGTGGCTGGAAATCAGGGCAAGAAGCAAACTACTCTGCAGGAATAGGAATATTGTGCTAGCTTGCTGCGATTAAAATAAACATTTCCAATATATTATGCAAAAACACTATCTATCTATCATCTATCATATCTATCTATCTATCTATCTATCTATCTATCTATCTATCTATCTATCTATCTATCTATCTATCTATCTATCTATCTATCTATCTATCTATCTATCTATCTATCATCTCTATTTATCCATAGCTTCAGCACGTGTTCTGTTGTGTAACCATCGCCTTCCTTCATAGGAGAAGTTTAATGAAACTTCCAGATTTATTAAGTGAGAAGTTATATGCAATCAGAGCTGCTTCGTTAGGTTTGTCTGGAAATGCATGATACATATTCCTTAATTTCGCCCTGTGCTAGAGACTGTCCCTTAGACCCTGCAATATCCTGTTCATGGCTAAAATTCATTTTTTTTTATATAGTAATATTTACTTAAGCAATGTAGTCAGTGCCGAATGCCACAAGCATAAAGCAAACACAGGCAAGCAATGAGTTCATGACTGGTTGCAGGAATATTCCCTACCCCTGGAAAACTGAAGAACTGAAAAGTACACACACACACACACACACACACACACACACACACACACACACACACACACACACACACACACACACACACACACACACACACACACACACACACACACACACACACACACACACACACACACACACACACACACACACACACTTTTTTTTAACTTGTTCATCTATATATTTTGTATACAAACAAATATGCATATATATATATATATAATTATATATATATATATATATACATTTGAATACATTTACCTGTTCACAGGGATATATATATATATATATGTATATATATATATATATATATATATATATATATATATATACACATGACTGTGGAGTTATCTATAAAGAGGTGTATAATGAGTATAGTAGTTGCACATAATGTAAGAGGATTGTTATCACATGCAGCTTTCCATTGGTAATGTGTAATGTTTTTGCCCCCTGTGGTATCTTTCATTTGCACTCACCTAGTATCTTAAATCCTATGTGTAAAGTACAACATAAAAAAGAGATTCTAGCTCAAACTGTGCAATTATTGTTTCAACTAAATAAGGATTAGACAATGTTTGTGTCACTAGTTTTGCATTATCCGTGAATACACCGAACATATTTATAGCACAACACAAGAATCCACTGCATCCAATGTATAAGTAAATGTGCAATGTATCTCTCTCTATATATAGATTACCTTTACATTATATGCAGTGGGATTATTGTGCTATAAATATAGTATTCAGTATATATATATATCTATATATACACTGATTTATATTTGACTATATATTCATATATATTTGAATGATTTATTATGTTCTATTTTAAATTGCTCCCCAATATTGTATTTGTCTTGGGGATTAGTTCTATTTTAAATATATTATTTTTCCACATATGATTTTTTTTCTACTATATATGGTCTTGTCACTACTCTCATGACTGTCTTATTGGAATATAAAACATTAACTATTGTCACAATTACATTCTGTAGATTTCCCTGAAAGGAAAACAGCACTGTAGTTTTAAAGATTTCTCTAAAAAAAATACGTGATTTAAAAAGTTCAGGTTATTTATTCAGCATTATACTTTGCTCGAAAGGTTATTACTTAGGTAAAGGTTAAATAATGTTCTTGAATGGGTCATATTTAGTGAAAAGAAAAAATTCCGGCACTTGTTAATTTCTACGTAACGATAATGTGAATATTCAGCACTTGATAACAAATCAGGACTGAAGAGTGTGGCTTTTTTACAAGGCGAATTAAGGTGCTGCAACTCCAACTTTCACCGCTAGATGTCTCTGTATGTTTTCAAGTGGAATTTATAAAACCAAAACTGCAGTCACCGACACGTGATGGAAGCAATATACTGACTATTCTGGTAGTAAATTCACTTTTCTTGAATTAGTAAATGATTAATAAGGGCTATAACAACAATTAGTAGTAATTGCATAAGAATTCTCATGTAGTTATTGAGTTTTTGCAGTAATGTTCACTCATGTCTCTCTGCAGTAAAGGGTAAAATAATAGATTAAAAATTTGCATACATTAATTTCTTTGATAGTGGCACAAGTTAAATACACAGTAAGACAGTCACAGAATTAATATATACATATATATGTTTTTTTTAAGCAATAAGAGTATAATCACATGCAGCAGATTTTTTTTTTCAGAAATCCCATGCACTTGAATAACGCTTGCAGAAATCCTTGTGATTGCCACTAGAAAAAGCCCAATCGGCTGAATGGAATTGATTCTCAGTCACAGACATCTCTGCAATAAATCTGCTGCATGTAAACGTCAAGTTAACTGAGTGTCCTATTAATTAAAAAATTATCTGCAGTTACCAGAATATTTCCTATAAACTGGATCTTCTACTGGTAATCCATGACTTACTGGATTATTCTTCACAATTTTCCAGATTATTAAATATAAGTTACTACTCCATAATGAATAAAAATTAATGCAAAATGTCTAAAATATAATTAATTTAATTTTTAGTAAAGTTGTAAGGAAATATATAAATTTGACAATCATCTTTAGGGTAAGCTCATAAGAGCGTATAAAAAAATCATCTAATTTTCATCTAGAAAAATACAGATTTTTTTTATGTGCATTGTGATCTTTATACCATCCATATAGCATGCGATTTTATATATCAGCAGTTATTAAAATGGACAAGATCACATACAGATTACTATGTGAATGCCTGCAATGCATCTGTAAACATCGGATGCTATATGGTTAATTAATATAGGATTGGATTATGTTTTGTGCACATATAGACTTGAATAGGTGAAACTCATCTAAAAAAATGGAGAAGACTAGAGCACGGTGCAATAATTTTTCAAAAGAACAATAGGTCCATTGCAAAAACAGTATCCGAACAGCCCTATTGAACAACATAAAAGTGTTAAAAAAGTAAAAAAAGAACGCAGTTTGTAGCGCATTTCACACTTTCTCATTGCGTCACAGCTAACGTCTGGCAGCAGCATTTTTGCTGTAATACCTCGCTGTGTGTTAAATCACGATTAGGCTATGTTCACACAACTCTATTTTAGTTGCCAGTTCTGAGAGCATTCGGACTGAAAATATGGTGGTGTGAACATAGCCTAATGGTGGTTTAATGCACAGCAGTTTTCAGTAAAAATTCTGGTCCTAGATATAGTCTGTGAATCAATAGAAAAATGAGAAATACACTACGAACTACTTTATTTTTTTATGCTCTTTTTTTTTATTTTTAAGCTGTAATGCCACCTTTTTTCAATAAATTTTTTTGGGGTAGAAAATTTGCTGTGTATAACAAATCAAGCTAACCAAAGTGTAATAAATGTAATGGTTCAAAAGTCAGTGAAGAAACCCTTATTATTAAAAGACAAATACTTTAATGGGTATACATTAAAAGTTGCAAAGTGAGAAAACAGAAAGAAAAATATATATTTACAAAAAATAATAACAAACCAATAACGCTATATAAAGAAGAGGGGACATGTGGCAAAATTACCACTACAATTTCCCTGTAAGGCCCTAAGACATGGGCCCTACCTATCCTTGGAGGATGACACCTCAATAGGCAAGGCAAGTGAAGGCGCCCCCAATCCTTGATATCTAGCCCAATGACGACCCCTAGAAAGGTGTTTTACCCTTAGAGCACAGATTCCATCATAAGAAACACAGACATAATATAAGACACAAAAATCAGGAGTCTCTTTGTGTGGCAATAGATGCATCATATGGGTACAAGCAAAAGATATTAAATTGATAGTTTCCAATAATGTCATAATGTGTCATAATCATTGTCCCGACGCGTTTCCCCTCCAGGACAAGCTTCATCAGGGGGCCAGGAAAGATGGACCAGCATAATTCCAAAACATACTTGATGCCTCTACTATTAAAGTATTTGTCTTTTAATAATACAAAGGGTTTCTTCACATATTAGACTGTATAACAAATCAAGCAAAGTGGATGTCATTTTATGAAAATTCATGCCAACTGTGCATGTAAAGATGCTGCGAAACTGTATGTGTGTGTTTTTTTTTGGTAAATTGTTCCCTCTGTTGACAAACAATGCATGTAAACAATACAATTGCATTTTTTAATGCAGAATCCCAGATTTTCTATACTAAAAAAGCCCCCACATTTTTAAAAAAGCTCTTCTTCATATCTGAACCAAAAATGCAATAAAAAGGGCAAAAAAAAAATACAGCAAAAATGCAATAATCAGAGCGGATTATTTTTAGGTATTTTGGTGCAAACGCTTGTAGAAAAAAAGCAGCTGAAACAAAGAAACATTTTCGCATACAGGGACATGTTACCCCCCCCCCAAAAAAAAAGCACCCAGCTTTGGTCTGGCATTTTTTCAAATTTATTTTTCCATAGACATTTTTTTGTAGGAAAAAAAAAATCATCAAAAAAATGCACGTTCGTGTAATAAGACCACAAATATAGCTTGTAAAAATGTGAGAACTCAGATACATTTTTTCAAAGGCCTAAAACAAAACATTGCAAAAAAAAAACCTGCGCAAAAGTATAATGATGTAAAAACAACAACTTTGAAACCACTGATAAAAGATAAAAGATTTTGGGACGGATATTTTTATTAACAGAAAATCATAACAGAAAATCATAACCCCCCGACCTACTGTCTCCTGCCTCACAATCCTGTAGAATGTAAGCCCGAAAGGGCAGGGTCCTCTCCCCTCTGTATCAGTCTGTCATTGTTAGTTTGTTTACTGTAAGTGATACCTGTAATTTGTATGTAACCCCTTCTCATGTACAGCACCATGGAATCAATGGTACTATAGAAATAAATATTAATAATAATAATAATAATAATAATAATAATAATACATAAGATCAGAGCAAAGTACGAAACAGTCAAAATGATCGTTTTAAACAGCCATTAATGTTTTATCGCTAGATCATTAGGGTGATAATCACTTGGAAACAAAAGACTTGTAAACTTGTAAACGATCCTTGACGGTGGGAATGAACTTAATAATATTTTGTAAAATCAGATGTGGCTTTAAAGAAATGTGAATATATTCATAAAATATAAAAAAATAAAATACTAGTACTACTACTACTACTACTAATAATAATAATACAGAGGCATGTATTCATTATTTTTTCAATATTCACATTTTAATTAAATTCACATCTAAGAGAATAAATATTGCCCAGTTCTTTCCTAAAGTTCGGGATTGCCTACAAGGTTTATGTTCAATTTCCCTAATTTTAGCATTGAATGATATTCTTAAAGACCCTTATTTCAATTTTGGTTCATCAGACTCATGATATCCAATTTCTCATCATTTAATCACTATAGAATGTGGGGAGTTGCTAAGCTCATTCTAGTCTTAAAAAAGAATGAAAAAAAAAAAAATACTGCAACATTTTTAACCCCGTAAGAGGTATAGTGATGAAAAAAAAAACCCTTAGGCTTTGTTCACATTGACATCATGGCTTCTATTTATACCAGCAGTTATAGTCCGCCTGTTTTGCTATAGGTCCCATCGTCTCATAATGCTTTTTACTAGAGAGAATTGTGCTGCTGTATTCTGGCGGTCAAAGTGCAACAGAAACCTGAGTCATCAGTTCATGATCTATATTATTACAAGATTAAAACAAATGCATGTTTTGCTTTTGCGGAGTAGTGTTATATATATATATACTGTACATATGAGCAATTTAAACAACGATTTCGAAAACTAATGTGAACCGATATAACTATGTTGCATTGTATTTGTTGACAGCTAAGATCCATTGTAAAAAAAAAAATACAAAAAAATTGACATGACCTATGAAAAAACAAGCAAACACAAAATAAATAATAAAAAACATGTAGTCTAAGGGTGTCCCTGTTTCCTAAAGATTTACTGTCTGCCATAAACTGGGCTTCTCTTTTCTAGTTTGTCATAGAGCAAATATTTAGTCAGGAAGTCACCTGAAAGGCTAAATGTACTGCTCACATGCGATTGTATCATGTAGAAGTCCCAGACAGGCATTTCAGCTTAAAAGCTTTTTTTTGGGGGGCTGTTATAAATCAGTACAAGTTGTCACTAAAACACTTATAGTGAGTCTGGATTCAGCAGATAGAACATTCACATAATTTTCTTAAAGCTGCAATAAATATTGTTCTAGAATGTGGTTCAAATGGAGCCCAATATTAACAAATAAATACAATTCCAGGAGGCTACAAAGGTTCTAATTTGACTTGTACATAACACTTGTGATTGAGTAACAGAAGTGAAGAAGGCTGTGTTCACTATTACATTTGTATTTTAAATATGTCATTACATGATACAAAGTTTTAAAGTTACCCCATACCTCTTCCCTTCAAGAACATCCTCTCCCACCCTTGGTTGAACTTGATGGTCATACAACTTTTTATTTTCTTCAAATTATGAAAAAAAAAACATAAGAAAGGATACTTTTCCTAGTCACTTCTCCAGAATCTAACATAAATGAACTATTTATTCTGAGCCGTGAAAGTAAACCAGATCTAAAGAGATAAAAGGTTGTGTTATGAATATAACATATTAGTAATGTTCCTTTAGGATTTCAAAAACACCTCTCTAAATGTTGTTTGCTTTTCAAATTATAAAATAATACTGTTTTTTTTTTCAGTCTAAAACATGTTACAAATATTACAGACATGGTGATGTAGCATAAAGAATCTCTCAAACTGTAAATTCTGCATAGTTTATTACAGCGAAGGTAAAACTGAAGCTTGATTGTGATACGTCAGTAAAAGTATTATATATATATATATATATATATATATATATATATATCTGCCCTGATGAAGCCTTAAGCAAACTGGTAACGGCAGCTCATTGTATTTTGTATAAGTAACCTCAAGTTGTGAAAAAAATCTGCTCATGTATAGTTTATATATTTCTTCTTCTTTTGCTCTGTTTATAGTCTGCTTCCAATTTGAATCTAAATATATCATCCTGATTGTACAGTGGGGCGTATTATGTGAGCACAAATTAAAAATAAAGATTATATTGTAATTAACATATATATATATTTTTATCATATTAAAAAGGCGTTAAGTGGTTGCCTCACTAAGTCCACTCCTGTTCATATGCTTTAAAATGCCATAAAAGGCACATCGGGATAGGGTAGGATGAAAACACTCAAAATGCAAAGGAGATCATGGAGGTAAATAGGTTTCTTTGTGGAGATACTGCTGGTGTTGGGAGTTTTACTGGCAATGTCCCCCTGAAAAAGGTATGCAAACAAGCTCTCTTCCAGAAAGCACAAAGTATATATTATTGCCACCTATACTCAGCTATCCTATAAGTCAATAGTCAACCAGATCCTTGAATTGTGCCTAGGGATATCTGTAAAATCCTATGAGCTACTTCAAAAGCACCTCACCCAGCCAACAGAACCCTAATCTGTAGATGAGCAATATGTCAAAAGAATGCTGTCTACAGATGGTTTGGTTGACGTCCATAGTCATCTTTGAAGGCTGTTTAATGGGTTGTGTACTGCATTACAGAGCAGCTTACGTGGCACTAGAGAAACTGTGTATTCTCTAATGGATGAGAGCTAATTTGCAATGCGGTATTGCTCAATTTCTGCTTATTTGGAGACATTAGAGCATGCTCACCTGGCTGTTTCTGTATTTCTTATTTAGATATTAACTACTAGCAATTGTAGGTTACTCTCATCTTGGATATTTATGGCATAGTCTTAAAGATCTGGGACCTGCAGTTATGTTTTGAATGGGGGCTTCCTGACCCTTGTCCTTTCTTGTATACAGTGGCGGACATACCATTGGTGCAACTTGTGTAGCGCACAGGAGCCGATCAAGTAAGGGGCCCATGTTAACTTACAAAACAGCACGTACAGTGGTGCATTATGATAAGGTTTTGGACTGCGAAGGGCCAATATAATGTTCTTGCACAGGAACCCTTGTCTGTCTGTGTCCTCCCATCCTTGTATGGAAACATGGGTGTGACTATAGTTGGTAACAACATACATGTCCAACTAATATGAGTATATGGCTCTTCACCAATGGAATATATACTTTTTAAGGGGTTGAAGAAAGCCCCAAAAAATGCTCCTGGAAGAAGCGATGCGAAACGTGCGCCGGGGTGAGAGGCGCTGTGGCTGACACAGGAGTAGGCTCGTATGACATTTATATTTGGCAACTATTTGTTCCTATTGTTGGAATTCACTTATCTTACGGCACCATAAAGCTCTCATATACATTGTATCTTATCAACTCGCGGATAGACACTCCGCACTATTGCACTTCAATGAAAGTGATTACTGTCACTTTATTGTTGTGGGCTAAATGCAATAACATTACTAGTTCTGATATTGACATGTTTTAGATTAATATATTTCTATTATGATCTGAGATATATTTTTAAATTATTTGGAATTTATAACTTAGATATTTGTGATATTTATGATATTGTCAGCCTCACTCTCTTTGGAGGCACTTCTGTGTTTTTTTAGTACCTTTAATTACTAGTTTTTATAATATTCAATAAAGATTGATAATTTTTAACCTCATGGACCGCTTTGTTTTTTTTGGGGGGGTTTCCTCACCTCTTTAAAAAGTAACTATAGTGGGTGCAGAGTTTAGAGTAGCACCCAGCCATGAAGCTTAGAAGGGCCCAAAAGGTCCCTTTCACTCATGCAAGAAGACCTACTACTACTACTATTAAAGAACTGTGATAGTTGGGGGCCTTGTTAGTAATTATGTATTAGGCTGCATGACCTCCAAGTTATACCACTCTAAGACAACAACAGCATCCAGGCAGAAGGTAGATGGAGAGGCTACATGTGTGCATGGCTTTCTCTACTTATTTCAGACTTACATACAGTGGGTATGGAAAGTATTCAGACCCCTTTAAATTTGTTGGGAGCATCATCCGTAAGTGGAAGGCTTACGGAACTACTGTTAGCCTTCCACGGCCTGGACAGCCTTTGAAAGTTTCCTCCCGTGCCGAGGCCAGGCTTGTCCGAAGAGTCAAGGCTAACCCAAGGACAACAAGGAAGGAGCTCCGGGAAGATCTCATGGCAGTGGGGACATTGGTTTCAATCAATACCATAAGGTAGGGCCAACTCCTTGGAAAGGGTTTTGTACCCCTTGCCAGCCTTGTGACCCTCCACGATCTTGTCTCTGATGGCCTTGGAATGCTCCTTTGTCTTTCCCATGTTGACCATGTATGAGTGCTGTTCACAAGTTTGGGGAGGGTCTTGAATAGTCAGAAAAGGCTGGCAAAAGAGATCATTAATCCACACATGTGAAGCTCATTATTCTTGGTGCCTGAACTACTTCTTAATACTTTAGGGGGACCAAACAGAATTCTTGTGGTTTGAGGGGTTGAATAATAAATGACACTCTGAATTAACTTTTAACGTTTTTTTAAAAAAAAAAAAAAATTAAAACAAAAATTTTTGCTGCAGTGCATTTCCCACTTCCAGGCTGATCTACAGTACAAATGTCACAATGCCAAGTTAATTCCGCATGTGTCAACCAGCTAAATCTGCAGGGGGTTGAATACTACTTGTAGGCACTGTATATCAGTCTCAGTGTATCATATGTGATGTGTATTAAACAGTCTCAGTGTCTCCTATGTGATTTAAAAAAATAGTCTCAGTGTATCCTATGTATTGCATACAGCAGTGTCAGTCTATCCTATGTGACGTATACACAGCAGTCTAAGCGTCCACCACATTCAGAACCTTCAGATGGGACTTGAAAACTCATCTCTTCAAGAAAGCTTGCAGCCTGCAATGATCCAATTACCACCTCACCGCAGAAGAGTGGTTGCAACCCCCCAACCTACTGTCTACTAACCCCATTATCTTGTAGACTGTAAGCCTGCAAAGACAGTGTCCTCTCCCCCTCTGTTCCATTCTGTAATTGTTAGTTTGTTCATGGTAATTTATAGTTCATGGTAATTTATATCTGCATTTTGTATGTAATCCCCCTCTGCACATGTACAGCACCCTGGAATAAATGGTGCTTAAAAAAAAATAATAATAAGGTGTTATATATACAGCAGTCTCAGTGTATTCTTTGTGATGTATATGCAGCAATCTCAATGTCTCTTATGTGATGTATATACAGTAGTCTCAGTGCCTCCTATGTGATGTACACAGCAGTCTCAGTGTATCCTACGTGATGCAGCTTCAGCCTGTCTCATATATAACTGCCCTCTTATATTACACAGAAATAATGGGCCAGATTTTTGACACTGCCAAGTAGAAAATCTGTCTACGCATTAGTAGTGGTCAGACTGGTGATTACATGATCCAACTTCCTTTAATGAAGGGGGGAAATGTATACATGTAGCTCAGGTAGGATGAAATAAATTACTCAACTAGTGTATAAAAAGCAGTATTTTATATAGTTTACCTACAGGTAATTTTTAAATGTTTTCCAATTAACTTTTATTAATAACGTTTCCTAACAATTGAAAGGATTTGGATATATTAAACATAAGAATTAGTCCTCATGCACACAACAGAGCCACATACAGTTGTGCTCAAAAGTTTACATACCCCGGCAGAATTTTTGCTTTCTTGTCCTTTTTTTCAGAGAATATGAATGGTAACACCAAAACTTTTTCTCCACTCAGGGTTAGTGGTTGGGTGAAGCCATTTATTGTCAAACTACCAAGTTTTCTCTTTTGAAATCATAATGACAACCCAAAATATCCAAATGACTCTGCTCAAAAGTTTACATAGTTTACATACCCCATTTCTTAATAGCCTGTATTGCATCCTCTAACTTCAATGACAGCTTGAAGTCTTTTGTTGTAGTTGTGGATGAGGTTCTTTATTTTCTCAGCTGGTAAAGCTGCCCACTCTTTTTGGCAAAAAGCCTCCAGTTCCTTTAAATTCCAGGGCAGTCTAGCATGAACTGTGCACTTGAGATCTCCCCAGAGTGGCTCAATGATATTGAGGTCAGGAGACTGAGATGTCCACTCCAGAACCTTCACTTTGTTCTGCTGTAGCCAATGACAGGACGACTTGGCCTTGTGTTTTGGATCTTTGTCATGTTGGAACGTCCAAGTACGTTCCATGCGCAGCTTCTGGGCTGATGATTGCAAATTTGCCTCCAGTATTTGCTGATAACGTGCTGCATTCATCTTTCCTTCAATTTGACCAAGTTTATTGTGCCTTTGTAGCTCATACATCTCCAAAACATCAGCGATCTCCCTCTGTGCTTTACAGTAGGAATGGGGTTACTTTCATCATAGGTCTTGTTGACCTCTCTCCAAATGTAAAGTTTATGGTTGTGACCAAAAAGGTAAATTTTGGTCTCATCACTCCAAATTACCTTGTTCCAGAAGTTTTGAGGCCTGTCTCTGTGCTGTTTTGCATATTGTAGGCGAGATACTTTGTGGCATTTGCGCAGTAATGGCTTTCTTCTGGTGACTCGACAATGCACCCATTTTTCTTCAAGTGCCTCCGTATTGTACATCTTGAAACAGTCACACTGCTAGTTTTCAGAGAGTCCAGTATTTCAGCTGATGTTATTTGTGGGTTTTTCTTTGCATTCCGAACAATTTTCCTGGCAGTTGTGGACAAAATTTTTGTTGGTCTACCTGACCATGGTTTTGTTTTTACAGAGCCCCTGATTTTCCATTTGTTAATCACTGTCTGAACACTGCTGACTGGCATTATCAATTCCTTGGATATCTTTTTGTATTCCTTTACTGTTTTAGACAGTTCAACTACCTTTTACCGTAGATCCGTTGACAATTCTTTTGCTTTCCACATGACTCACAATCCAGAAACATCAGTGGCTGGATGAAAGATGCAAGAGTCTGTCTGGATCCCAGAAACTCACTCAGTTTTTATGCACACACACTGATTACAAGCAAACAGGTCCCAGGTGAGGACGTTTCCTTTAGTAGCCATTCAAACCCATTCGTGTCAACTTCTGTGCATGTTATCAAGACAAAATCATCAGGGTATGTGAACTTTTGATCAGGGTCATTTGGATGTTTAGGGTTGTCATTATGATTTAAAAAAAGAAAACACAGTAGTTTGACAATAAATGGCTTCACCCAACCACTAACCATGAGTGGAGAAAAAGTTTTGGTGTTATCATTCATATTCTCTGAAAAAGGCAAAGAAAGCAAAAATTCTGCCGGGGTATGTAAACGTTTGAGCACAACTTTATAAGGGTATGTGCAGATGATCAGTAAACGCTGCTTGTGCAGCATCCAACTAGCAACGGCCAGCTGTTACAGCATAGTGGATGGGACTTCAAGAAATCCCATGCCCACTATGTGTCCACAGATGCCCGCGGCTCACCCACGGAGACGGACATGCAGCATGCCTATTTGTCTTGTGGAGACGATAGTGATAGTCTCCACAAGAGAAAGTTCACCCATAGAATGTATTGAACATGGTGAATCTGTATTGCTCAATGATCACAGAGAATTCACCTGCGTTGAAAAGACTGAAGAGCTTTGGACGTGAACATACGCTGCGTTCAAAGCGCTGCCACTTCTGGATCGTGTGCACATTCCCTAAGAGGCTGACAGAGTCCCTGCAGCTTTATATTGCAGAGCCGTATGCATATGGTGATCTTGATTGTGTCATAGTTATTCTCGCTGACATGATGCTTGCTGTAAGCCAGGGACCGATAGCGCTAGTTTCCAGAGGGGGCCCTCTGGGTCACGGCACCGAACTACCCCCGGGTGAGCGTACCAGATGGAACCGACTCCTGTAAGGGACCATTAGGGGCAGGCCTGGGAGAGTCTGGAGCCGCGACAGCCGGTGCCAAGAGGGGCGGCTCGTGAAGAGGCTGAGAATGATAGAACCGGAGACCGGGTAGGAGATACAGCGAAAGAGGGAAGGATCAGGGCAGAGAGGAACAGGGACCTCAGGAACGGACCAGGAAACGAGGAGGGCACCAGGGCAGCAGAGAACCGGGAAGACCAGGGCTGGGACCAGGAGCACAGGAGATGAAGGGAGCACCAGGACTGTGGAGGAGTGGGAAGACCAGGGCAGGGACCAGGAGTACTGGGAAAGAAGCAGAGAGGAGTTAATAGCAGCGGAAACCCCCGCAAGCACGACCTAACAACGTGCAGGGTGCACCAGAATATGCACCAAGGAGAACACGACAATCAGGTGCCTCCACTAGGGGAGGGCGGCCTGATATACCTAGCTGTCGCACCTGATTGGACCACAGATGGTCCAGATCAGGTGTCAGACTATAACAGCCGGCAGAACGCGCGGCCGCGGCCTAAGGCGCATGCGCGAGTGAGACTTTGGTCGCGCGGCCCACAGAGCGGAGGAGAGACGCTGGGGACCGGCACCAGAGGGAGGACGTGCCGTGGGAGCAGCGCGGTAATTACTGGGAGGCGGCGGCCCAGCGGCAGAGTCAGGCACGGCAGCAGCCGCCGACCTAACACTTGCTATAGTTTGTTTTCTGCTAGACTCAAACAGATTCAGACAACGAAAACCAGATTTCATATTATGGCAAACAGAGGTTTTTACTGTCCGATTCTGTGCAAATTAAGCAAAAACAAAGGTAAAAGGTACAAAAAGGTCCCATAGAAGTCCATGGGTGCCATATTATAGCTACATGCAACCTGGAGGTTCTGCAGAGTCGTAATGCAGACAAGCCTTATTATTAGAAGCTGACTTTACATATGAGTTTGTTACCTGATAACCATTAGGATGCATTTGGTGATTTGATATGAAGGCAGAGAAGAAAGGCAGAAACAAGTCCAACTGGGCATCAACTTTTAGGTCAAGGTCTCATAATCGGCAAATTCTGTTTGGCAATAGCAACCATCTCTCTATCAGTAACTTTAGCTCATACCCTCACATACAAGAGTTGTCTTGTGTATCTCCAACATTCTCAAACCCTACAAACCATTACACATTCACTGAAAACTTACCTCTACAGAATAGATTGCCCCCACAAGTGTTATAGCACTGCCTCTACCTGACAAGTCTAGCGCTGCTCGCTATGTCCTCTGACCTATTTTATCTATTAAAAGGCTGTAAGACTAGATGAAAATGAAAAAAAAAATACAGTTTCACTGTCAAATTTAAAGGAATTTAGTAATATGTATTCTATCACTAACATAAGGACTAGTGAATCTGCAATCGCGGTCATCAATGAGTCAGGCAAATAAATAATTCATATCTTAGCTGTCAGGGCCGGCTCCAGGTTTTTGTGGGCCCCGGGCGAAAGAGTCTCAATGGGTCCCTTTAACACAACCACGATTCATGATGCACAGATACTGCAGAGAAATATGGGTATAGTACAATGCCAAACACTCCACTTCTTCCATTACATGAGTGATATCTATTGTAAATTCTACAATAGCTCAAAAACTGCTAAATCCTCACAGCGCACAGAACAGAATGGACAGTACAGTCCTCCATACAATATTATGGGCCAAATATAATGCTCCATAAAGAATATTGGACCCCAAATAATGCTCCATACAGGATACTGGTCCCTATATAATGCTCCATACAAAATATGGAGCTCTCCTCTGCACTATGCTGCATTCTGCGCTGTTACGGCTAAGGAAAGGGCGCTGTGGAAAGACTCCCCATCATCATCATCATTGCCTCCCAATCATCATCATCATTGCTTCCCCATCATCATCATTGGCTCCCCATCATCATCATTGCCTCCCCATCATCATCATCATTGCCTCCGGCTCCAGTCCTCACCACCATCACTGCCTCCCCCGCCACCATCACACATACAGCACCACACACAGACAGCACCGCAGCACTCTCTCACATACACACACACAAAGCACCGCACTACATACACACACACTGATACAGACAGACACACACACACACAGACACATACACCTCACATCTCACCTGTCCGGTGTCCGCGCTCTCTCTGCCACAGCCGGCCGCTGAATGATGACGTCATTAAGCGGCGCTACTGTGAGAGGAAGCCCAGAGCTGCAGAGGCACGGGGAGAGGTAAGTATTGCGTCGGCTGCTGCCAGGGCCCTGAGCAAGCGGGGGGGCCCAGTGGCGGCGCTGGTACCGCTCTCATCCGCTAACGGGCGCCGGGGTGCCCGACGGCGAGTGGGCCCTCCGCCTGCTCAGGGCCCCGACACTTGCCCGGGTATGCCAGGTGCTGACGCCGGCCCTGTTAGCTGTATTGACCTTTCACCAGCAAAAGGCAATTTGTGCACTTTCGTTATTTTTTCCCTTTCTTCAAAGAACCATAAGTTTTTTATTTTTCTATTGGCATATCTGTGCAAGGGCTTGTTTTGTGGGACGAGTTGTAGTTTTGAAAGACATCATTCACTTTCCTAAGAATGTACTCAACAGCAGAAAAAATGTAATTGTGCAAAAAAACACAATTTCACCATTGCGTTTTCTTTAGTTTTCTCTTTACAATATTCATTGTGCGGTAAAAATAACCTAGCAACATGGTTCTTCATGTCAGTATGACTATGGCAATGCAAAACTTTTTTTTTTAAGTGATGAAAAAAGTAAAAAAAAAATAAACTGGTTTTTGGTTGTAATTTTTTTCTGTATTTGTTTATATTTATTTTTTTTATTGTAATATTTTTATTTTTACATCAGTGGAGCTGTATCAGGGCTTGCTTGTTTTGCGTGGCACGCTGATGTATGTAGCGTTACTTTGTTTTTAGTCTATTTTTATAATGGTTCTTTTTATATATTTTCAACTAAGATAAAAGAGAAAAAAAAGCATACAGCCTGCAAGCAGTTTGCTCTCCATGCCTAGGTAACTGGCCACTCTGAGGGTGAGATGTGTTGAATAACCTAGGTATTGAGCTTTCCACTAGAAAAAGTTTCTTATTTTTACAAGCACTTTGAAATTTTATCCATTTAAGAACTTGAGACAACCCTGTAAGTAAACATATAATCTATCATAAGAATCCAACTCTAAATAATAGACTTCAGTAGATGATTATTTTGAACGAGTCAATAAGCTCTTGTACCACCTGCTATTAGATATACAAATATATCATCAAATAATATACAGGCAATTCTTACAAAATTAGAATATCCCTAACAAACAGTAAATACCCACATGTATACAGGCTGTCTAGCAGTTGCAAATCATGCAACTGTGGCAACAAAAACTAAATCTCCGAGCACGCCAAAATACTCGGAGAATACAGGAGCATGCTCGGGAAAACCTGAGTAACGAGCATACTCACTCATCACTAGTCTTGATAAAACACAGTGGACCTACACCAGCAGATGACATGGCTCCCCAAACCATCACTGATTGTGGAAACTTCACACTAGACCTCCAGCAGCTTGGATTGTGGCCTCTCCACTCTTCCTCCAGACTCTGAGACCTTGATTTCCAAATGAAATGCAAAATTTACTTTCATCTGATAACAGCTTGGACCACTGACAACAGTCCAGTTCTTTTTCTCCTTGGCCCAGGTAAGACGCTTCTGGCATTGTCTATTGGTCATGAGTGGCTGACACAAGGAATGTGACACTTGTAGCCCATGTCCTGGATACGTCTGTGTGTGGTGGCTCTTGAAGCAATGACTCCAGCAGCAGTCCACTCCTTGTGAATCTCCCACAAATTTTTGAATGGCCTTTTCTTAACAATCCTTTCAAGGCTGCGGTTATCCCAGTTGCTTGTGCACCTTTTTCTACCACACTTTTTCCTTCCACTCAACTTTCCATTAATATGCTTGGATACAGCACTGTGTGAACAGCCAGCCTATTTAGCAATGATCTTTTGTGGCTTACCCTCCTTGTGGAGTGTGTCAATGACTGCCTTCTGGACATTTGTCAAGTCAGCAGTCTTCCCCATGATTGTGGAGCCTACTGAAACAGACTAAGGGACCTTTTTAAATGCTTAGGAAGCCTTTGCAAGTGTTTTTGTTAATTATTCTAATTTACTGAGATAATGACTTTTGGGTTTTCATCGGCTGTAAGCCATAATCACCAACATTAACAGAAATAAACACTTGAAATAGATCACTCTGTTTGTAATGACTCTTTATAATATATGAGTTTCACTTTTTATATTGAAGAACTGAAATAAATTAACTTTTTGATGACATTTTAATTTTGTGAGTAGCACCTGTATTTGAATGAAGCATAAAGGGTTTCTCTGTGAAAAGAAAATAATAATGAAAGAAAACGTGATTGTTAATAAATTCCTAAGTGCCTTTTATTAGCATATCACACTTGTTTTGTCTAGGGAGGTAATCAGTATAGAACACCATCTTGTTACACCTGACAGAAACCTGACCTAGAATGTTAATAGGACAGGAGCCTGTGATTATATGCAGTAGGAAGCCCTGACTCCTCACTTCATGTGTAAGAAGATGTGCACTCTGTGGATATTCTGATCTAATACTGGAGATAACAGGGTCTGAGGTAAGAAGAGGCAGCTCACACTGCTGTCCACACTGTCTATCTGATCTAATATTGGAGATACTAGGGGTGCAGAGGTAAGAAGAGGCTGCTCACACTGCTGTCCACACTGTCTATCTGATCTAATATTGGAGATACTAGGGGTGCAGAGGTAAGAAGAGGCAGCTCACACTGCTGTCCACACTGTCTATCTGATCTAATATTGGAGATACTAGGGGTGCAGAGGTAAGAAGAGGCAGCTCACACTGCTGTCCACACTGTCTATCTGATCTAATATTGGAGATACTAGGGTGCAGAGGTAAGAAGAGGCTGCTCACACTGCTGTCCACACTGTCTATCTGATCTAATATTGGAGATACTAGGGGTGCAGAGGTAAAAAGAGGCTGCTCACACTGCGGTCCTCACTGTCTATTGGTCTAATACTCAAGATACCAGGACTGCTGAGGTAAGAAAAGGCTGCTCACACTGTTGTTTACCATGTCAGTCTGATCTAGTGCTGGAGAGACCAGGGTGATGTGGTAACAGGAAGCCGCTCACACTGCTGACAACCCTGTCTTTCTGTTCTAATACTGCAGGCTTCATGGGTGCTGATGTAAGAAGAAGCTGCTCACACTGCTGTCCTCCCTGTCTATCTGATCTAATACTGGAGTTAACAAGTGTGAGGGAGACAAAGCCATAGTCGTGGCTGAGAGTATATGCTTTAGAGTACCCTGTTCTCCCGTCACATGAAAATAATGTCCCATTGTCAGCATACCTTCTGCTTTGCCTTCTGCACCGTCAGGGTCCCATCGGGCTTGGCTGAAGTTCTGCCACCGGCGTTGTTGCGCACAAAGAGTCAGAGTCCATTTCAAACTTAAAACGCAGAACTTTACTTGCTTCATTTCGCAGCACATCCTTGTCAGTAACAACATCAACATATGGTACCACACAGTTCACATTATACACTTCCTCTGCACTCCTCTCTTCGTCCTTCAGTACATTACGGGGACAGACGGCCTCTTGCGGTAACACAGTGTCATCCCTTTCCAGACTTACTACGTTTGGGGGTTCCCTCATCTGTTTCGCCCCGGATCTGAGGGCATCGGCCCATGCAATGACCTGCCACATGTTGAGCTACCTGCGTCCCTGTACTGATATGGGACCACTTCTCGAGCTTCTGCTCCCAACTGCGTTCACTCTGCTCCTTCTGCTGCACCTCTGTCCATCGGGACTCTGGATGCCTGGGTAGCTCACTTAAAGGTTGCGTGGTCATAGTGCTGCTCGGGCTATAGAGCGCACCCGAGCTATCTGGGCTCCCTGGCCCCACTAACTTTAATCCAGGAAATCCTTCCTGCTTATCCACAGTGACCCCTCCTATGTTAACTATTTACTACATGAACTATGTACACTAATGTACCCCCATCTAGTGGCCTAATAAGGTTACTATGCTTTCCCTGTACATAATATTATACACACAGTCTACACATCAATATATATATATATATATATATATATATATATATATATATATATATACATAGATAAATGGCATAACTTAAATAAATAATAATAATAACTTAATATACAACTTTAAGGAGGTAGGGACATGGAACAGTTTCTGTACCCCCTTACACAGGGTAAGAAGAGGCCATGCACATTGCTGTCCATCGTATATCTGATCTAATATTGGAGAGATTAAGGGAGCTGAGGTGAGAAGAGGTCACTCACACTCCTATCCATCCTATATATCTGATCTAATCCTGGATATACCAGGGTGCTGAGGTAAGAAGAGGTTGCTCACATTGCTCTCCACCTGGTCTATCTGATCTAATACTGGAGATACCAGGGCAGGGGCGTACATGGAAATCATGGGCTCCATAACAGAAATTCTGATTGGGCCCCACTCCAAAAAAAAAAAAAAAAAAATACCGGTATATATATTTGGCGCGGTCACAGAAGACTTTGTGGCATTTACAAAGTAATTTTCTTCCTACTGAAGCCCTATATTCCTCTTTCATTGCACCCATAAAGTATGATGTCAACAAATGTGCCACACAAACACATTATGATACATCTACAGTGAATTCCTCCACAGTACCCTCCACACGCACAGTATAATGACAGTACAGTACTCCAACTCAACTCCCCCAGCAAAGTATAGTGACAGCAACACAGTATGATCCCCCAACTGTACCCACAAACAGCTGTTCATGCAGAATAATAGAACTTCATAGAGTAAAAAGGCCCCACCCTTCACCACATTGTGTATTGGCCCTCACTAGCCCTCCAAACAGTGTAATGGCCCCCACATAGCCTTCCACACAGTATGATGAACCCCACACAAACCTTCACACTGCATAATTGCTTGCATACAGTATGATGGACCACACATACCCCTCCATAAAGTATAAAGGCTCCCACATAGCCCTCTAAATATTATAATTGCCCCATATAGCCCTCCAAATATTATAATAACCCCCACATAGCCTTCTATATAGTATAATGGGCTTCATAGTCCACCAAATAGAATATTGCACCCCATAATCCTCCATATAGTTGTCACGCTGTATAGCAGATATATATATATATGTGATGACAGTAATCTATATCAAAAGGGCAACATACAATATAACATGCGCATAGATATATGATAACATAGAATTACCTGACAGAAAGTCCAGTGGGTCAATACGGAATCCGTTATACGCTGTCTCCGGCTAGAGGGTGACCGGGGTCTATGCTGACCCTAAACTGGGGTCCTAACTAATCCCTCTACCTGGAGGTACTGTTAAAGGTACAGAGGTCCAGGCCACCAGCGTAAACCCTGTCTCCTATCAATCCCTGCCAACTGTAATCTAGTCCTAAGAAGGACCCTGATTACCACCAAAGGGAATGAACAGGTAACGGTTAATGAACAGAAAGACATACAAGAAAGACAAGAAATAAAGTAAATAAAGTCTTACATACAACACTCACACACAGTAGGAACACCTAAGGTCTCAGAGATAAACTATAAGCTATAAGAGTAAAAACAACTAAGGAGCTCTTAGCTTAAGTATTCTCAGAACCGATCCAGTCTGCTAGACTACATGAATGCTTTCACCGGCATCTAACAAGCAGACTGGCAGGTATATGAAGGAATCTAATTAGAACATAATCAAAAGCAGCCGGGCGAGGCTGGACCTAGTCTTAGCAAAGAGCTAGGTAAAATTAACTCCCTCATTACCAAACACAAAGAAACAGCAACTCAGCTGTGAGAAGTCAGAGTGTGTAATCGCGACGATCCTTGTGGCGATACACCCATGACAGTACCCCCCCCTCTACGAGGGGACTCCGGACCCTCAGGGCCAGGTCTGCCCGGGGTGAGTTGTGTGAAAGGTCCGAACCAATCGATCTGCGTTAACATCAGACGCAGGGACCCACGTCCTCTCCACAGGACCATACCCCCTCCAATGAACCAAGTACTGAAGGGATCGGCGACTGAGACGTGAGTCAATGATTTTCGACCCATGAAATTCCACGTTATCATTGACCACCACTGAAGGCGGAGGTAGAGGTGACGGTATGACTGGTGCCACATACTTTTTAAGTAATGACTTGTGAAACACATTATGAATTTTAAACGTAGGAGGGAGGTCCAGACGAAATGCCACAGGATTAATTATGGAACTGATCCTGTACGGCCCGATGAATCTGGGACCCAACCTCCAGGAGGAAACTTTAAGTTTTATATTCCTGGTAGACAACCAAACTAGATCGTTCACCTTCAGATCTAGACCAGAAACTCTCCCCCTATCAGCCATCCGTTTGTAACGGTTCCCCGTAACCTTCAGTCTTAACCGATCTGGAACTATCAGTCTCCCTGGAAGTCCCACCGGGGCGTCCCCCTGAGCCCCCAATACCTCCCCCTCAAGCTCAGAGCATACAGCTGACACTACAACTCCCTCCTGAGGAATAGGAACCGGATCATCCGTCTTCCCGGCCCCTGGGAAAGTACGAGATAAGGCATCAGGAAGCAACTTTATTGAGCAGTCATATGCGCGATGAGGAGGTAACTCTTTACACCCCTCCTCTGAGAACATCTCCCCAAAGTCCTCCAGAAAAGGAGACAAAGTCCTAGGCACAACCGCACCGATGACCGTGCTCATGCAGTTATTCCTGCAAAATTCACCCCACTGGCTTATCTTTCCGGATTGCCAATCAATCACTGGGTTATGTTTAGCCAACCAAGGAAGTCCCAACACAATAGGAGTAGGTAGACCCTCCAACACATAACAAGACAATTGCTCTTTATGTCTTGCCCCTACTCGAAGATCTATGTTATGAACAGCTTGTACCAAGCTACCTTGACCGAGAGGTCTAGAATCAATAGAGACTATAGGGACCGGTTTGGCCAATACACTCAGTTGCATACCATGCACCTGGGCAAACCGAGCGTCCACCAGATTAGCCCCGGACCCACTATCAAGAAAAACAGAAATCCTCTCAGTTCTAGTACCAATCACCACCTCCGCAGGCACGAGAAACTGAGAGGGATTTGGGGACGAAATACACACTCCCAGGTTAACTCCTTTGCTCAAAGAGGCCCGGGATGGACACCCCCCAACAAAATGTCCCTCTCTCCCGCAAAAGAAACACCTTCTAGTCTTGCGGTGCACCGCCAATTCCCTCCTACAAAAAGATGTCCCTCCCAACTGCATGGGTTCCTCAGAACAGACCAGGGGAACCTCAGTATAAGGGACTTTAGTAGTAGGTGGAGTCATCACGGGAGGCGGAGTTACCTCGCGTCTTCCCCGAATTCGTCTATCCATGCGAATAGCGAGGGCCATAGCAGCCTCCAGTGATGGAGGAGAATCATACTGAGCCAACACATCTTTTAATTTGTCAGACAACCCTTGACAAAACTGGCTCCTAAGAGCTGGGTCATTCCACTGAGTATCTGTTGCCCATCTACGGAACTCAGAAGAATATTCCTCCGCTGGACGATTTCCTTGCCGTATTTTACGTAACTTTGTTTCAGCAAGGGAAACTCGATCCGGATCATCATATACCAGACCCAGGGCAGTAAAAAATCGATCCACTGACTGGAGATCTGGGGAGCCTGGAGGAATAGAGAACGCCCAAGATTGAGGGTCCCCTTGTAAGAGCGAGATAACAATTCCCACCCTCTGCTCTTCACTCCCAGATGACCGAGGCCACAGCCGAAAGTACAATTTACATGCCTCCCGGAAAGTAAAAAATTTGTCCCGCCCACCAGTGAACCTGTCCGGGAGAGCAACCTTAGGTTCAGATCTGGTTTGCTCCGGGGGAACAAAACTTTGGACTTAATGTCTGCAAACTCCATGGACAACCCCTGCAACTGCCGGGCCAGCTGGGCTACTGGATCCATGACAGCTGGAGAGAATCTTTAGTATGGCCGGTGAAAATGTCACGCTGTATAGCAGATATATATATATATGTGATGACAGTAATCTATATCAAAAGGGCAACATACAATATAACATGCGCATAGATATATGATAACATAGAATTACCTGACAGAAAGTCCAGTGGGTCAATACGGAATCCGTTATACGCTGTCTCCGGCTAGAGGGTGACCGGGGTCTATGCTGACCCTAAACTGGGGTCCTAACTAATCCCTCTACCTGGAGGTACTGTTAAAGGTACAGAGGTCCAGGCCACCAGCGTAAACCCTGTCTCCTATCAATCCCTGCCAACTGTAATCTAGTCCTAAGAAGGACCCTGATTACCACCAAAGGGAATGAACAGGTAATGGTTAATGAACAGAAAGACATACAAGAAAGACAAGAAATAAAGTAAATAAAGTCTTACATACAACACTCACACACAGTAGGAACACCTAAGGTCTCAGAGATAAACTATAAGCTATAAGAATAAAAACAACTAAGGAGCTCTTAGCTTAAGTATTCTCAGAACCGATCCAGTCTGCTAGACTACATGAATGCTTTCACCGGCATCTAACAAGCAGACTGGCAGGTATATGAAGGAATCTAATTAGAACGTAATCAAAAGCAGCCGGCGAGGCTGGACCTAGTCTTAGCAAAGAGCTAGGTAAAATTAACTCCCTCATTACCAAACACAAAGAAACAGCAACTCAGCTGTGAGAAGTCAGAGTGTGTAATCGCGACGATCCTTGTGGCGATACACCCATGACAATAGTATAATGCATTCTTCATAGTCCTTCATACAGTATATTGCACTCCCCATAGTCTTCCATATAGCATAATCTACTCCCATAGTTATCCATATAGTATAATGCACTCCCCATAGTCCTCCAAATAGTATAATGCACCCTATAGTCCTACATACAATATAATACATACTACAATCCTCCATACAGTGTAATGCACTCCTCATGGTCCTCTATATAGAATAATACACCCTATAGTTCTCCATATAGTATAATGCATGCCATAGTCCTCCATGGCCACACCAATGAACTCGCTGATATAAAAATACAATACTCATCTCTCATCCTCGTTCCCTCACTGCTCTGATCTCTGCAGCGACCGCTCTGAAGTGCTGCACATCTCAGTACAGAGGGCTCCATGTAATGACGTCATTGCACCTGCTGCGCTGAGACGTCAGAAAGAAAATGATGGAAGAGGGGACATCACCTGATGCTCCCTCTTTCAGCATTACTTTCAGCTGTATTGGCAACCAGGATGTTGATACAGTTGAACGTACGATGAAAGGTGAGAGGGTGGGTGACCACTGCCGGCTCTGGGGGTGAAGCGACGTGGCTTGTTGCCATTGGTGGTACGCCTCTGTACCAAGGCTGCTGAGGTAAGAAGAGGCTGCTCACACTGCTGCTCACCCTGTCTTTCTGAATGCTGGGCAGCTGCTGTGACCTAGCGATGATGTATACATTGTATTGCCAAATGATCCCCAGATTACAACAGAAGAGCTTACTATTAAAATTTAAGAGCAGAGTTCTGTAAGTGTAAAAAATGGCAGCCATTTCAATATTCTATAGTAAGGATGAGCGAATCTACGGAAACTCAAATGCATCAGATTCCCTCAAATTCAGCCAGGAAATTCACTATGGATCATGAAACACTTTGACTTTGCTTTAGGATTTGTCATTGTCAGAGAAGCCAGAGAGTGGAGATTAAGATATAGGGGAATACTAAATCCATAGAGTAAGAGATTTACTGGAGGACCAGGAAGGAAGTTGCAGCCCAAGGTCAGGTGAGGGGCAAGATGTGTATAATTTTTGGAAGAGAAAATCCAGATGACCGACACTCCCAAAGGCAAAGAATGGATTATTCCCCAGAATTGATTAAAGTAGAAACAAAATTTATTAAAAAATCACAACGTGTTTCAGCTGTACCAAACCGTTTGCAGTGTCTGTGTGCAGCAAGTATGGTAGAAATAAAGTGACAGGCACAGCCAACGTCAATACAGGAGACACAATTTTTTTTAAATGCTGTATATGTCATTTTGTTTTATTTTGCGGCCAAAACAAGAATCAGGCAAATTGGCAGCTGAAGTGAATTCAATTTGTTTTGAATCAATTCTCCCTTCTCTATAAAAGTAACCTATGTAGACAAAAAAAGTGATATGCTAATTAAAGGTATTTGGATTCTATTCAACCTCTTAACACCCTGTGATAGATATGAGTCATGGAGCGGGTAGGGGTGTGTGGAGCATGCTCAGGAGCTGAGCCCGTGCCACACACAGCTAAATTTAATAGCAAGTATCTAAATCTGCCAGCTGTGGCCGTAGCTGAGCTCCAATCTTGGCTGTTAAACATTTAAACGCCCCTGTCAATCCCTGAAATTGGCATTTAAATGGAACTCACGCCAATACTCACATACATCGGACCACATCAGCTCCCTGTGATTGCGGGGAACAGATGGGTTACAATAGCAGATGGGGGCCTGCTGAATGCTCTGTTGCTATCATCTTTGTACTCCTATGAAGCTCAGCAACACACTGAGCTTCAAAGGAGACCAAGATTTTTTTCATATGTCCTTTCAACTCTAACATTCTATGATTCTAATATTGTGATCACTACAGGTTCAAGTCCCCTAAAGGGTCTACAATTTTTTAAAATGGTAATAAAAAAACATAAAAAATATGTAAATGTTAAGAAACAGTAAACTATAAAAGTGCATGCTTTTACAAGCACTATCTCACAATACCCATCTGTACAGGTGGGAATAACTCTTTAAAGCAGGGGTGGGGAACCTCAGGCCCGCAGGCCATTTACAGCCCGCAATGTCATTTTCTCTGGCCCCCGGGCAGATTTCTGGGGACCACAGTGCTTGAGACAGCAGCTGAGCTTCGATGGCCACCGGCCTTTTAATTTCTTCTTGGTCTGTGAGCACACTAAGCGTTTACTACTGAACACTGAGGTGCGTGCAGTGAAAGATTATGTACGGACAGCAGTGCCAGCGACATGCCTTACACTGTGGGCAGAGTTAGAGCACAATTTTTACAGCCACGAAGGATGGTTTAAATATCGAAATGACCCTTCACAGAAAAAAGGTTCCCCACCCCTGCTTTAAAGGCAGTCAGTCCCCAAATTTATAATTTCCAATCTGAGGGTAGCTTAAATTAAGGACAGAGATACTGATTTCAGGACTGAGTCGCTTACTAGGCTGTTTGCTGTAGTTTTGATATATCTCTATTTTTTTGCTAGTCTTCTCAAGATGAGCTTTATCCAAGATGCCAATTGGTGACTGTTGGGAATAGCCAGAGCTCATGAATATAGAGGACTATATAGCAGATGTTCATCATTAAGAGGACTAGCAGAAGTGCAGCAGATAAAACAGTCATTTATCAAAACTACTGCAAGCAGCTCAATAAGTAACACTCTGCCACTGCTGTCGTGTTGGCACCTGCTTTATGCTGCTCGCAGATCAAACAGCAAAAACCTGTTGACAGATTCTCTTTAACATATCTGTACATAGGAAGCCTGTAAAATGTGTATCTGTCCATAACACATTTTGAAAATTATTTCCAACTTTATCTTTTGTGAATTATCACTTCTCATTCGCACTGAGAAATTATTTATTTCTCTATTATTCACACTGGATGGAAAGTTGCATTGTATAAATGAGCATTTTGATATGAAACAGTAAATATAAAGTCTCCTGCATATGTATTTGTACTGTATTTGTTACTCTTGTGTACTTTCATATGGAGCCAATATTGGGGCCCATGCACATCCGATTGTACCGGCTGATAATTCCCAGTATTCGGCTTTGACAAAACTTATTGATACAGTCATGTGTGCTTTAAATGTGTTTTTAATGCATTTCTGCAGCGGAAACGCACTAAGAACGCATACACGTTTATTACCTACGGAGTTTCTGCTTCTTTTGAAATTCTATGGGAAAATTTGCACATAAAACTCTGTGTAGCCATGAAAGAAGTTGATATATTGGAGATTTGAAACACGCATCACAGGTCAGTTTATGTAGCATCAAAAAAAGCACAATTCTATAAATCCCATCTACAAAAACTCACATCATGGGAACTTAATCTAAAGGGGTGTTCTCATTAATCTCATCATTGTCTCATCTAATCATCGTCATACAAGACATGATGTTATTAGCCACTTTATCTTAATTTACAATATTTATAACATAAAAGTATAGCACATACATTTTTATAATATTTTTCTTCCATATGGTGCCAGTATTGGGAGTGGGTGGTTGTATGATGAAAGTATGCGATTAGATGTGCGTGGCTTCACTCAATATAAGGGAATTGAAAGAGTACGGACACGTCTATTCAGAATGTGGCCGGAAATATGCAAATCACATACTTGTGGTTACATGACCGTCAACTCATGGTGCCAGCACTGGAGAATCCTCACAGCGTGCAGTGTGCGCTGTGAGGATGTACAAGTCTGCAGTCGCATAGAGTGTGCATGCTTGTACCCCATGCCTGTGCAACTACTTTATTCTGTGCTAATGAGGGCAGGCTCTTGGTAGAATGAGTCCCTTCTCACATCTCTTGCAAAATGTCTCCTCAGTTTATCTGCCATGCTACCGCAGAGATTCTCCTCCTGTGATGAGAGAGGTTCTCCTCCTGTGATGAGAGATGTTCAACTTCTATGGGGAGAGAGGTTCTTCCCTAGGGAGTGAGGTTTCCTCCTGTGATGAAATGTTCTCTCCTGTGGTAAGAGGAGGTTAAACTTCTACTGAGAAGAGTTCTTTATCTATGCAGTGAGTTCTCCTCCTGTGATGAGAGAGGTTCTCCTCCTGTGGGAGAGAGTTTTCCTTCCTATGGGAGAGAGGTTCTTCTCCTATGGGGAGTGAGGTTCTCCTCCTGTGATGAGAGAGTTCTCCTCCTGTGGGGAGAGAGGTTCAACTTCTATGAGGAGAGAGGTTCTTCTCCTATGGGGAGTGAGGTTCTCCTCCTGTGATGAGAGAGGTTCTCCTCCTGTGGGGAGAGAGGTTTCTTCTCCTATGGGTAGAGAGGTTCTTCTCCTATGGGGAGTGAGGTTCTCCTCCTGTGATGAGAGAGGTTCTCCTCCTGTGGGGAGAGAGGTTCTCCTCCTATGGGTAGAGAGGTTCTTCTCCTATGGGGAGTGAGGTTCTCCTCCTGTGATGAGAGAGGTTCTCCTCCTGTGGGGAGAGAGGTTCTCCTCCTATGGGTAGAGAGGTTCTTCTCCTATGGGGAGTGAGGTTCTCCTCCTGTGATGAGAGAGGTTCTCCTCCTGTGGGGAGAGAGGTTCTCCTCCTATGGGTAGAGAGGTTCTTCTCCTATGGGGAGTGAGGTTCTCCTCCTGTGATGAGAGAGGTTCTCCTCCTGTGGGGAGAGAGGTTCTCCTCCTATGGGTAGAGAGGTTCTTCTATGGGGAGTGAGGTTCTCCTCCTGTGATGAGAGAGGTTCTCCTCCTGTGGGGAAAGAGGTTCTCCTCCTATGGGTAGAGAGGTTCTTCTATGGGGAGTGAGGTTCTCCTCCTGTGGGGCATGTCTGTACACTAGAACTCTGCCCAGTTGGTAGAGGTGCGCACTACTATACTCAAACATGTGGCACCGTATGATGTAAGTAAATATCATAATTCTTTACTGGATTGTTCTGTAACAGGAAGCAAATTACAAACATTGCTCATTGTCATGACTTATACAATGAACTTGATATTTAATAATAGGAGCTCTGTAAAGCTTTATTCATTAAACAGTAAGTTATTCCAACAATTAATAATGTATACCCTACATGTATGATTGCAGTAATGTTTTTATGTAAATCAACAGAACCTGAAAAAAAAAATTTACCTGTAATATGGATGCATATTTTGGATATTTTTTTCTCAGCACTATAAAAAAATTAATACAGAAAAAAAAAAAAAGAAACAGTGACACATGTATTAATACAAAGCTGTTAACAGAATATACATATACATAAAACAATGCAAATGGAAACAAAAAGTGTTGTAGAAAGAAACCGTCTAATTCCATGGACCTATGGTGTGGATTCCATTTATTCAGGTATGCAATATAATGCAAACATATATTTAGGCTGCACCCATGCTTATATTTCTCTTTATGTTATTTTTTTTGCATCCTATATAGAAAATGATCACCTTGTTTATCACATCAATTTATATGAGCTGCAAATGGATGCACAGAAGTCTAGTTTACATTACATCAGTCCAGATTGTGTGGGATTTCTTTTAACAGAATTTTGAAAAGTTTTAAACACAAGACAAAAAAAAATTTCAATTTATACAAATTCATATGTAAAGGCAGATTTCCATATATTTGTTCAATTCAGATCAGTTTTCATATGCCTTAGCTGATGTCCAAAAGTTTTCATTTGATTGACTGATGCAAGCTGGTTGGGCAACTGATGCATATACTAAGGCTCCATTCCACCTATCCTGATATCAGACTTTTCTTTTAACATCTTGAATGGTGGATGGGGAAAAAAATAAAGGATTTTTCTTTGATATGTGCATTTTTACTTTTCATTAATTGTATATATTTCATATTGGAGTTTTGAAACAATCCCACAGAACATGTCTGTCTGCAATTGATGAAGAGACCAGAGTAGTCTCGAAAGCTTGCAATTTGTTACCATCTTTTCAGTTAGCCATTAAAAGGTATCAACCACTGAGGACTCTCAAGTCTAAATATTTTTCTGTCTGCAATTATATACTTATAAAGTTGCCTATATCTGCTACTCTGTAGTTTGTATAGATTTAAGCTGAAAAGTGCACCTGCCTATGTTGTCTGGCGTAAATAAGGATAAACATGTCAAAAGGACACCGTTTTGGCATGTTAGTGAGTATTAAGGTTCCTAAGGACGTCCTGTTCACATTGGGAGAACCTCCTTGCATATAGCACAATAGTACACTACAATTGTCGTGTGATTATACCATGTTTTGGTTAATTTGGACTTTCTCAAGTATACAGTGGTCATTGTGCAATAATATAAGCACATTAATTACAAAGGAACCAACAGCATGAGAGCATAATATCATGCCAATAAATTACCATTAATGTATTATACATTACAAAATTATATATATATATATATATATATATATATATTATATATATATATTTATACAGGCAACACACTCTCGAAACACATGTGAATGTGAGAGATGTTAGGATATGTTTTTGCATATACTCTGATCTAACAATCCATTTCTTAACCATGGCAGATTTGTGCAACTGAAAATCCATGACTTACATCTCAATGGGACTGTTTCTGTAGGATATGTATACTGTTGATTTTTTCTCCCCTATTCAGATAAATGGGACAGGAGCAAAAAAATGTTGCAACAAATCTGGAAAATATGAATTCAGCCTTACTTTAGTCTGGTTCCAGGTTTGTATTTAATTAGTGTTTGCATTAATATGACAAGCATTAGTAAGTTCACACCCTATATTTCCTCCTCCTTTTTACTGTGTACAATAAATTATAAAGACAGAAATTATTTTTTAATTGAAAATCCAATTCATAGTTTAAGTAAAATACTAAGAACAATAAAAAGTTTGATGAGAAAAAAATATGTTTGTTTTCAGTAAACTGGGTAAAGAGGAAGACTGAAGCTATCCAGATTAAGATGATTGCTACAATAAAGGCTGAAATTCCTGTAGCAATACTTAGATGTAAACTGATGGGGGCGCCAAAGGACAGCGATAAGATAATCGGTGTCTTCCCAAGTCATCAGTCTAGAAAGTGGAAATGAAAAATATTTAGACTTGAGAGTCCTCAGTGGTTGATACCTTTTAATGGCTAACTGAAAAGATGGTAACAAATTGCAAGCTTTCGAGACTACGCAGGTCTCTTCATCAGGCAAAGACTAAAACAAAAGCTGAAGAATCACATATTTATACACAAGAGGACACAGGAAAGTGGAAATGGTCACTTTAATGACAATCATCTTGGTTCTTCAGCGAAAGTAAAGGCTACATTTAAACAATAACCATACATGTTCAGCATAAATGCTGGCAGCATCTGTAAGGAAACATCACTTCTGATGTCTGTTCCATACCTGAGCATAAAAATATCAATATTCAAGAAACATGACATATTTAAATATCAGGTTATTATCTATGTAATCTAAAAAAACAGACTTAAGGATGCACATTGACCCTAAGGACAAGATTATAAACGTCAATCACTAGTCCTATCCATATTTATTATTTTACAAGATAATATAAAATAGAGATGGGAGATGAAGTGATATAATTATATTAATATTATTTTTATTCTATGAATATGTAGTATGTTGCCATAAATTAGACTTAGTAGTTTGAATTGCCAAAAAGCAAAAGCAAAACAACAAAACATTGCTAAGCTGGATAAAAATTTGCAAAAAAATAAAATAAAAATAAATAAATCACATTTTCTTGAAAATAGAATGAAATAATGTGCACTTGTTTAAAAAAAACAAAAAACAAAATTATAAGGATGCAAATAATGTGATTTTTTTTTCATTATAGAATATTAAAATTGTTCTCATATTTTGTTAAAGAAAATTGTAATTATTCGTAGAAAAAAAAGAAAAGAAAGAAAGAGAACAGCCATCAGCATCATTAGCATCTTAAAGGCAACAAAACAAAAATCACAGCATAATGATGCCCCTAAATGAAAGGGAAATGTTGCTCGGCTCGTTTTATTAATCAGACTGTCAATTTCACCCCAGAGGCCAAACCCCACAGCAATTGAAGCAAGATCTGATCAAGAGCCTACAGTTCATTCCTTGCTCTCCCTCTCTCTCTCTACCTGGATATATTTGTCTGCACAGAACCCGCCTTCACTTCCAAGTGACAGGAGCCTGTATTTATTTGCTTATAAAACTGTTACAATAAATGATTATTCAAACAGCGTCATTCATACCTTAATGACGAGCCCTAGCTTTTGATGAATGACATTTCTGGCTGGGAAGGATGTATGGGTCATTTTGACCAGTCATTCCATCGCTTTGGCATCTTACAATTTTTACTGCAAGAAGAAGATAATATTTAGAGGCACTGGCAGGCTGCATGTGAATTGGCCCCTGCTGCAGGCACATCATCATCATCACTACAGCACCAAGCCTTGCTTCCTACTCTCACTGGTTTCCCTCCTCACAGCAGCTGAGATGATGGAAAGGATAAGAAAAGAGATGATTCTCATGGAAAGAGGTCTACACAGCCCAACCACAGGCAAAAGGCTTCCCAATCTATCCGACTCAGCTGGGAATGCAGTGTTGGAGGCCTTGGAAAATGCTCATCATAACGCTCGCCTGAGTCCCAGGCTAACTTCTTCCTCCATGCATGGATCTATAGGGGACATGCCCAGCAAAGGCAAATTTGAAATAGACAGCTTGTTTGGCATCTCTCATTCCAACAGTGAATCTAATAACAACGCATCAGACCTGCCTGGATCTGACAGAGGCAAGAAGATAAACCACTATTCAGACGTGGCTTCAGAGGCAGATATGAGCAGTGATGTAGAGGTGGGGTGCTCAGCCCTGCGCTCCCCCAACAGCCTGAGTGGTACCCAGCTAAAGGATAGCATCAGCAAAGGTATGTCTCTACTATGTGCACAAGATGAACTTTACCTACATTTTCTTTTTATAAAAATCTACACACACATAACAAGATTTTCTCAATGCATTGCCACATTGTACAGGCATAAAAATATGTATCCATGGCATATTCGTTTTAATGGAACATAGAAATATACATAAAAAAAAAAAAATAATCAGTTTTAGTCTCATATTTGACATAATAAGTTTACTTGAATGGTCATGAAACGATTTTACTATAACTGCATGAAAGCATGTGCTTCGATTGTATCTTATGTGCCTTAAGAACACATAGAACAACACCTAAAACCTCAAAGCAAACATAAATGTATATACTGCATTTTATTAAGGGAACTTTACATACAAACTTTACACCAGGTTAACACATGCACAATGAAACAACCAATCGATTTTTTGTTGTTGTTTGTCTGTCCAATGGTAATCAATAAAACAAAAACAATAGTTAATTCAGTAATATAGCAGCTTAACGCATTTAATATTAATGCATTTATACAACACATTTCAAAGTTATCATTCTGCACAACTGAATCCCCCTGAGAATGGACAGCGCATTCTCTAATGGGGTCTCTCTATTTTATACTGATACATGTCGCTTCTATTTATTTGCTTTGTTGATTTTAAACTATAAATAATATAACCTGGCTATTTATCTCTAACAACCTTTAAAAAAAACTACAAATAGAAGCCAGATGTCATATTTTTAAGATAAGACTAAGCCTAAAAAAGGAATTGGGTGTTCCAAACCATAGAGGCTATTAAATATTCCCATATGGTTCTGAAAGTTTCTATCTTTTTTTGTGCATTCAGACCCCTCATCTTGTATGTAAAATCAATAAATATATATAACTATATACATATTCCTATATTCATTTCATAATGTGTTTCTTGCTTTGTAGAGAGTGGATCAGTGGCCAGCACCACCAGTTCCTCCACCAGTTCTGGATTAGGCAGTCTGGGCTGCAGTAATAACCCCGTTGGGAGCTCCAGCTCAGCTGCTGACCAGGTGCGAAGATACAGGACAGCATTCACCCGGGAGCAGATAGGAAGGCTGGAGAAAGAGTTCTACCGGGAGAATTATGTGTCCCGGCCCGGAGATGTGAGCTGGCAGCCGCCCTCAACCTCCCAGAAACAACTATTAAGGTAAGAAGCATGGGGGATCTCCCTTACTGTCTACATGCCCCCTCGGTCAGCACTGGGGGCTGCTCACTTTCATGCGTGGGTCCAGGCGCCGGCTTTATGTGAACATTCCACAGTAAAATTCTGCATCTGAACAATATCCAGTCCCAGGGGTTTAACTGCAACATTTCATAGCAACCCTCAGTGCTGGGCCAATAAATTATATCATGCTGCAACACAGGTTTAAATGGGAACTTAAAGGAAGCAAGTACTGTATGTGTGTAGAAATATTATATATATATATATATATATATATATATATATATATATACATATATATAATATATATATATATATAATTACATATATAGTAAAGTATAGTATAGTACAGATGCAGAAGCTGTGCTTTATATCCATACAATGGGTGATGGATTGTTGCAGTGTTTAATTATGTAGCCTGTAATTTGGGTCACAGGATCTGTAATTTGGTGACAGAAATTACCTAAACTAAATCAAATGACCTGAGTGGATAAAACAGGATAGATAAAATAGAACCATATAGTTTCAGGTCAAATGTGTGTTCGACTATTATGAACTATACAAACAAATACATACAAGAGCAGTCACAAACACTAATATATATATCATATAAATGCATATATATGATAATCTCTAATGTTTATAGTCACGATATACAGTATAGAGACAACATTTTTAAAATTAACTATACACTATACAATATATTTGGTAAAGATATAAACACTATATATGTTGTAATATATATATATATATATATATATATATATATATATATATATACACATACACTGTATATTGTGGTACAGGTACAAAATAAGAATAAAAGGTTTTTCTGTCGAGAGTGATGATATGCAAAATTGTTTCCACGACATTCCTAATATTCTGGGTTATAACAAGTGAAAAGCTCATTGTAAGAAGTTGGAATCTAACAAAAAATGAATTAGTATAAAAGGTCACTGCAGACAAAAAGAAAGTCAATGTGGTATTATTGTCCGCTAAAGAGAAGTCCGTATTAAAAAATAAAAAAAAAGTTGTGAAATCATATTTTTTTTTCACAAGGATATGATCCTATATTTAGGGAGTAAAACAAGATCTAGAATATCGTGTGACAGCTTTTCTCCTGAGGGTCTCACCTATATAGAAAAGGGACAGTAAACTGTCTCCTGTCTCCCAGCAATGTGTTGTATGTGGCCGTCTCTGGCCGAGGAGAGGACGACTGCTCTTTTTATTGATGAGATTAGTCCTGAGAAGCGTCTGTCCCTGATCAATACTCCTCCTCCAGACAGAATATCACGCAGAGATTTGGGTTTTATTCGCCAATTTTGCACAGAATTATTTTGTTGATTGTTTCTGGATTAGATTCTTATTCATTTCTTTATTAAGCACAGGATAATACAGCATCGTGCTTTATATGTCATTGTCACTTTTCCTCCTGTGATGCCTAAACAATATATCTTCGCCATGTGCAGGTTTGGTTTCAGAACCGGCGGATGAAGGACAAGAGGCAGCGCTTGGCGATGTCTTGGCCTCACCCAGCGGATCCCAGCTTCTACACCTACATGATGACCCACGCCGCGGCCACAGGGAGCCTTCCTTACCCCTTCCATTCCCATGTGCCTCTGCATTACTACCCCCACGTCGGGGTCACAGCGGCAGCTGCAGCCGCAGCGGCATCCGGTGCTGCAGCAGCTGCGGCTTCACCCTTTGCTACGTCCATTCGCCCCCTGGACACTTTCCGCGCCCTCTCTCATCCATACTCCAGACCAGAACTACTGTGCAGCTTCAGACATCCGGGTCTTTATCAATCTCCGGCCGGCCTCATAGCACTGCGGCCGCTGCGGCCGCCGCGGCCGCCGCTGCAGCAGCGTCAGCCCCGGGATCTGCTCCTTGCTCTTGTCTCAGTTGTCACACTAACCAGACAGCGTCAGCACTGGGATCTGCCAGCAGGGGCTCGGATTTCACTTGCACCGCTGCCTCTCAGAGGTCGGAGAGCAGCTTCCTCCCATATTCAGCAGCAGTGCTCAGCAAAACCTCTGTTACCCCCCCGGACCAAAGAGAGGAAACCCCTCTAACCAGATAACTGCACCCCAGACACCTCACCCTACGTCCCCCTACACCTGACCTGCACTGACCCCTTCAATATGGACTGGCCGCAAAACTCCCATCAACAACAAATGAATGCGACTTTTTTTTTTATATCAGCTCATAAGTAAATATTTTATTTCTACATCCATATTAACAATTAATTAAGAAAGTAATTACCGGGATGGAACTTGTATTATGAGTACTTGCACTCCAAGATGATAAGAATCGAAAACATCACTTTTTTATTATTTTAATTTTTTGTTACTGTTGTTAAAATGTATATCCATTGTACAATATAGTTTTGTGTACTGTTTTGAATTCCTTTATTATTATTGTATCCGGTCTTTGGGTTACAAGATGATTTTCTTTACTGATGGCCTGATTTTCTAGGCTGCCGCTTTATCTTAGCAAGCTTTATATTATTTTGATTAATTACTTTGTATCTGGAAAATACTTGAATCTTGAGATTAG
>JARQOD010000007.1:62750956-62753067 GCA_033576555.1 Oophaga sylvatica
ACTGCTGCTAGAACAGACTGGCTCCTGTAATGAAGAAAAGATTTATGTCAGACGATTCCAGTCCAAATAGCAGCAGCCTCTCTGTTTGTCTCAGCCCAGTGCTTCTATTTAAATGTTACTTTCATATATTATGTGGCATTAATTTAACTGTAGCTCATTAAAGCAGAATGAAATGGTTAAATTAACTTATCAACCCATAATGATGATGAATGAGGTATTAATTCAGATACAAGCCGGGCAATTTGCAAGTTTACGCATTCTGATGGCTCTCAAATAACATTTTGAATAGCGGGTCAGCGCCTCAATCAATTACACAAACATGTAAAGTCGTTCTCCTGGAAAAAAAAAATCTTTTTTTTTTTCATGCATATGCATTAAAACATGTTGGTAATTGTCCTGGAAAATTGCCTTCATTGGATTAAACGGTGGATTTGGACAAGAGCTGCTGGTTGCACTTGCCTTGCAGTTTATAAACCTACTAGCCACAAGGCACTGGTGGCCTGTGTATATGTATATGACTGCTTGTATATGTGGATGCTATTGTTTACATACTTTTGTTTAGGAGTGGGCATATGTGTGTGCACGAATGTCTCTCTGCATATGTGTGTATTCACACATGTATATGTGTGTGGGTTAACATTTTTAAGGCCCATATGAAATCTAATGGGGTAATCAGTCCTATGAGTCAGTCTTAACAGAATGCTGACTGCCAATTATACTGTAAATGCCACACAACTGGGGTTCACTGTAAAACAAGCCTCAATTCACAGCCAACACTACAGCCCAAAATTATTCTACTATCACCAGATATCAAGTCCTTATCACATATTAGCTAAAAAAAAATCCACCATCCACAATTATAATGAATAGTATAATTTCACTCCAATAGGTCTGTTAGTGTTTTTTTTTATCACTAGTTTTTACTTGATTGATCCACCTCTCAGCCCAACATATTTTGAAAGTATTTAAAGTCATAACTATGGTGGCATAACAACTACTATTCACATTGACCTTATATAAGAAAAACATGCATTAATTGATTCCTGAGTCTTAAGTTTATCAGGTATAGAACCAGGAAACAAATGATGTTGACCAGATTATGTCAGTTGTTGGATGGCATTGCATAAAATATGGAGAAACATCAGGAGTAAAAAGTAAGAAATAGTAGTAACTTACCAAGTTATTGATAGTGAATACAAAAACATACTGCAGATGCATCTCCTCCTTTAGTGACTGGATATCCCATCTGAACCTGTAGAACATAGTCATAAAATAAGACTTCTTTTTTTGGGTGCTTATGTCAGCTGTTAGAGCACTTTTCTCTATATAACACACATGTTGGTACATGGGTGATTCCACAACAATAAAATATTACAAGGCATTTTAAAAAGATGCCGGTGGAGCCACAATGGTATGCTGCTTATTTTCATTACAATTAAATTCCAGAAAGTGGTGAGACTATGTATTTAATATGAAACCTCATTTTCACTTTAACGGGTAATTAAGCATTTTAAAAAGTAGTATTCATTCTGTATATGATTACAAAGTTGCATGTTTTTTTTTTTTAATGTGATTTCTGTGGGTTAACCATTATATTATACGAACATTCTGAGGAGGTATATAAGGTGTCTTGTACAACAGTTGAGATATTCTCTTGTTATGCTATAAGCTTCATAGGCATCACTGTATTTGCTAAGATCATGTATTTATGGTCACAGAAAATTTTCACAAATGATCAAATAACAATATAATATTGTCAATAAAAATTGCGTAAAGTGGGCAAAAATGTTTACATTTTCTGATGTTCTCACTTACTTTTTTTCTAAGAATACATATTTCAAATTTATGCTAGTAACCGAACAAAACATTTATTTTAACCCTTAACCCCCTCTTTATGAGGCTATAAATCTGGAACGCTTCAACGGATCTTTGCGATTCTCAGAATGTTTTCTCGTGACATATTGTTCTTCATGAGAGTGGTAAAAATTTTTTGAAATTACTTGCGTTTATTTATGAAAAAAATGGAAATATGACGAAAATTTTGAAAAATTTGCAATTTTCAAACTTTGAATTTTCATTCCCTTAAAACAGAGAAATATGTCACACAAAAA
>JARQOD010000007.1:62753167-62792386 GCA_033576555.1 Oophaga sylvatica
ACTAGTAAAATCATAACTGTGAGAACTAGGTTTGCATAGGTTTGGACCATTGGATGTAAAAGAAAGTTTCTGCAGCCAATGTGAAAATCATGAATAAATTAAATAAAAAAAATCAATATTAGAAAGTCTCACAACTTAATACATGTTTATTAATATTGATGTACATAATATCTCCTAATTATTTCACACTAGCTGCATTGCATTTGTAAAAGGTACAGAAAATATAATCTAATGTAATAAAAAATAAGGTTAAAAAGAATATTAGGCCACTATAAGAAATTAGAGGAGACCGAAAAGGTTAAAAAAGCAAACTAACCAACAGAAAGAGATAATGAGTACTCACTTTGAAAACAGATAACTCCAGAACAACTGTAGAAAACTACAGTAGGACCACAAAGTGAGTGGTTGGTTTTATTTGAAGCTCATGTGGACAATATGTGATTCATGAAAACTATTCCTTAAGGCTATTTTACAGCACGGTGTACTGTGGTTACACCATGTGTATGTTCTGTTCCAATTTATAGTTTTCATGTACAGTAACAGAACACTATAAAACTACTGCATAATTCCTGGTTGAATGTAGCAAGAGTATATCAAACTTTTTTTTCTAAATAACATTTTGTCTGAATTTTAAACCTTAAAGTGACAAAATAATAAAATACACTTAACAATCTTATCTTATTAACTCAACTTTAATGAAAATAAAATCAAAATTTCCATTTTATAAATAGTTTTTTAGTTCTGGAGTACAGCTCCCCATATATATTAGATAGCTGTAGGGCAAACAGTTGTCCCCAATACACAGGAATACTCGGCTGAGCACTCCTATGTTGTCTATGAGCTGCTAGATTTGCCAGCTGTTGGTTTACTTATGAGAGAACGAAAGAATCAGCCGTTTGAAATCCGACGTGCAAGATCGTGCAAGATCCTAATTTCCTATCCCATCAGCTCATCCCATTCCATTCTAATTTACCTCCCATCATGTTTCAGAGATTAGACTATTAGTTGATCTTGCTATTATCAGCGCTTTTGCGGGTTCGGTTGACTTTGTTCTAATATACAGTGAAGGTCAATAGTTTTCCTTGTTCTTCTTGGAATGTGCACATTGTAGATTCAGACTCAAAGCAACAAAACCACAAAGGAACACATATGGAAACAAGGAGTTTGTTGGGTGTCATGTTCAGTTTGCAGAGCCCCTGATGTGCCTAAACAGTGGAAATCCCCCACAAGTGACCCCATTTTGGAAACTAGACCCCCAAAGGAACTTTTCTAGATGTGTGGTGAGCACTTTGAGCCCCAAGTGCTTCATAGAAGTTTATAACGCCCGGGCATAAAAATAAAAAAAAAAACATTTTTTTTCCACAAACATGATCTTTTAGACCCCAATTTTTTTATTTTCCCAAGGGTAACAGGAGACATTGGACCCCAAAAGTTGTTGTCCAATTTGTCCTGAGTACGCTGATACCCCATATGTGGGATAAAACTACTGTATGGGCACACATTGGGGCTCGGAAGGGAAGTAGTGACGTTTTGGAATGCAGACTTTGATAGAATGGTCTGAGGGCGTCATGTCACGTTTGGAGAGCCCCTGATGTGCCTAAACAATGGAAACCCCCACAAGTGACCACATTTTGGAAACTAGACCCCCCCCAAGAAACTTATATAGATGCGTGGAGAGAACTTTGAACCCCAAGTGCTTCACAGAAGTTTATAACGTAAAACCATGAAAAGAAGAAATCATATTTTTTCCACAAAAATGATATTTTTTCCCCAAATTTTTTATTTTCCCAAGGGTAACAGAAGAAATTGGACCGCAAGAGTTATTGTGCAATTTGTCCTGAGTATGCTGATACCCCATATGTGGGGGTAAACCACTGTTTGGGCGCATGGCAGAGCTCGGAAGGGAAGGAGCACCGTTTGACTTTTTCAACGCAGAATTGGCTGGAATTGAGATCAGACGCCATGTCATGTTTGGAGAGCCCCTGATGTGCCTAAACAGTGGAAACCCCAAATTCTAACTCCAAACTTAACTGCAACACACCCCTAACCCTAATCCCAACCCTAACCATAACCCTAACCACAAACCTAACCCTAACACACCCCTAACAGACCCCTAACCCTAATGAGAAAATTAAAATAAATACATTTTTTAAATTGTATTATTTTCCCCTAAGGGTTTGATAAAGGGGGGTTTGATTTACTATTTATAGCGGGTTTTTGGGTTTGGCAGCTGTCACACGCTAAAAGACGCTTTTTATTGCAAAAAATAGCTTTTGCAACACCACATTTTGAAAGCTATAATTTTTCCATATTTTGGCCCACAGAATCATGTGAGGTCTTATTTTTTGCGGGACGAGTTGACTTTTTTATTGGAACCGTTTTTGGGCACATGCCATTTTTTGATCGCTTTTTATTACGATTTTTGGGAGGCAGAATGAACAAAAGCCAGCAATTCATGAATTTCTTTTGGAGGGCGTTTATACCGTTCCACGTGTGGTAAAATTGATAAAGTAGTTTTATTCGTCGGGTCAGTACGATTACAGCGATGCCTCATTTATATTTTTTTATGTTTTGGCGCTTTTATACAATAAAAACTATTTTATATAAAAAATAATTATTTTTGCATCGCTTTATTCTGAAACTTTTTTATTTTTTCGTTGATTATGCTGTATGGCGGTTCGTTTTTTGCGGGACAAGATGACGTTTTCAGCGGTACCATGTTTATTTATATCCGACTTTTTGATTGCATGTTATTCCACTTTTTGTTCGGCGGTATGATGATAAAGCATTGTTTTTTTGCCTTTTTAAGGGGTTAACTAGTGGGACAGTTTTATAGGGTAGGTCATTACAGACTAAATATGTGTACATTTATTGTTTTTCTTTTCTTTATTTACATAAAGAAATGAATTTATTGGGGAATTTTTTTTTCTTTATTTAGGAATTTCTTTTTACACGTTAATTTTTTATTTTTTTTACATTTTTACTTTGTCCCAGGGTGGGACATCACTGTATAGTGTCAGATCGGCGATCTGACAGGTGGTGCAGGAGGCTTACTCAGTGCCTGCTCTCAGCAGGCACTGAGGAAGCCGCCTCCCTGCACGACCAGGAAGGACCCCGCGGCCATCTTGGATCCGGGGTCCCGCAGGTTGGAGGATCACATCGCGCTGTTCTGAGGGTCTCAGGAAAGCACGCAGGGTGCCCCCTCTCTGCATGATGCTTCCCTATACTGCCGGAACACTGCGATCATGTTTGATCGCAGTGTGCTGGGGGTTAATGTGCCGGGAACGGTCCGTGACAGCTCCTGGCACATAGTGCTGAGTGTCAGCTGTGATAATCAGCTGACACCCGGCCGCGATCAGCTAAGCTCACGGGGGGACTTAAGGCCCAGGTCACCGGGACGGGATAGTACGTCATATGTAGGAAAGAGGTTAAAAACCTGGTCATATGTATAATACCTGTATGAACAGGATTCAGAAAGGTAATGTCCAATGTGGACACATAGCATAGAAGGAGGGGTGGAAACTCCCTAATCTTGTAGAAACAAGAAAACGATTGGTCACTGTGTGCATGGCTCATGTGTTTCTGTTTTTATCCAATCGTTTTCTTGTTTCTACAAGACTACTGGGTTTTCTACCCCTCTGTTATGAATGTGCTAGAGATGGTTTCTGAGCAGAGGCTCCCTCTGGTGGTTACAGACAGTACTGAACCTTTCAGCGAGGAATGGCAATCTGGGTTCACTGACTGGTCTGATATAAGGGAGGTTCCCTCCCAAGATGGTTGCGGTGATCAATTGTTCTTGTCTCAATTGTGGTTCCTGGTTCATTTGGAAGTTTGCTGTGTCTTGCCTGCATCTTCTGCTATCAGATAAGATATTTTCTGATTTTATTTTAGTGCTTGCTTTTTGCATTGTTCCCTGCACTTCTGTGGAGGTCAGCCAGGTCCCCTCCAGGGGGCTTGTGCTCCTCTCAGTTTATCTGAAGCCACTGTTATTTGTTCATTTTCTTTTTCCTGTTTTTTCAGTGGCTGCGGCTTGGTTTTGTTCACACTGAGATCTGATTTAGTGGGTGGCAAGATCGTGTGATCTCAGTATTTTTGTAATCAGAATTGTTGGATTTTTGTAGGGTTTTTGGGTTGCAGAAAGTAATCTCTTCTGTCCTATCCTATTTAGTCAGCTTGTGGCCCCAGCGTTTGCTCATTCTATTTTCTGTCTGTGTTCGTGCTTTCTTCTTGTCTAACTGCCATTACATGTTTGGGGGCTTTCTATTTTCTTTGGGGATCTGCTCCGAGGCAGATAGCTTTCATCTTTCTGCCTTTAGGTGTAGTTATCTCTCAGGCTGTGACAAGGCGTCTAGGATCAACGTAGGAACGCTCCACGGCTACCTCTAGTTGTGTGGTTAGTTTAGGAATCTGCAACCCATTAGTTACCAACATCTCAGGTGTTCGGCTGCCTTGGGTGTTGTTCCTGTCCTCCTCAGCTACCTAACATAACACCCCTCCTTTGTGAGCTGTGCACATAAAAGCCGTTCTATGCTGTGTGTCCACATTTTTAAATACATCAGATAGGGATTACATACATTAGTCAGGGACTGCTCTGATAAGGGTTACCTTGATGTTTGGTAAAGTGGCTTAATGTACATTTTTTGCAAAAAACATATTAACCAAATACCGTTTTTCCATATTTTTATTAGCACTTGATGTTTACTGTTATTTTTTTGCAACTGAGTATTTTTTGGTTTTACCGTGCTTTTTTATGTTCAGTCTTCTGGTGGTGTGAACAATGTCCCTACAGGCTTGTTCACTGTGTGCATGGCTCATGTTTTTCTGTTTTTAACCAGTCTTACAAGATTAGAAGAAGGAAGTCTCCCACAACTATTAAATAGTGAGATAGCAGAGGAGCTAATTTCTGCAAACTTCAGTTTCTCTTTCATTAAGGGCCAAAGCTGTTATATCTGTATTATACAAGACAGTTTAAGTTTTTCTTGTTACATATATTTGAGAAAGATTTTATATTTTAGTCTCCATTTACTTCATGAGGTTTTCTGGTGTATGATAGGTTGTCTTTATGTCACACTTGTGGAGGGGTGTGATTAAGTGACCACCTGAGTTTTCACTATAGCCCCTGATAGTGGGGTTTAGACTTGAGCCCGGTTTGACACCAGGTGCTACTCCAGGACAGACCCTGGTACCGTGGCAACTGACCCCAAGGGTCAGGACAGCAGCAACGGACTAGGAGTCCAAGGCAGGACCGAATAGAGATGGTACAGATGTAGCCGCTGGTTCAGACGGGACAGATACTGGCAGTGTGGATTTAAGGCACGGGCACCGATGGAGTGGTTACAGGGTTCAGGTACCGCCGTAGCGGTTTCGAGATTCAGGTACCACTGGAGCAGTTTCAGGATCACATACTGCTGAAGTGGTTTCTGGTTCAGGTATCAACGGAGCGGTTTCAGGTTCAGGTACCACAGGTGTGGCTTCTGGTTCAGGTAACGTCAGAACGGTTCAGGATCACGTATCACCGGGGCAGTTTCAGGATCACATAACTGCTAAAGCAGTTTCAGGATCACATACCACCGGAGCGGTTTCAGATTCTGGTATTGTCTCAGACAAGACGGGAACAGGAAAGCAGAACTTGTACTGTTACAGGTTTAACAGGACTGGTACATGGACCTAATTACTAGCTAGCAGCTTATAGACTGACAAACTACAATTGTTGCTCAGGCAGCTCCCTACAGGTGGCGGTACTTTAAGAACTAAGTGTCTCCCAGTTATTGGCTGGGGACACATAGGATTGTGCTGTCTCTTTAAGAAACTGGGAGTGCGTACGCATGCATAAGCATGCAGCTGAAACACAGGAGCCGGAGCAGGGGACATGACAGAACAGACAGGACGGTGAGCAAGTTGGCGTCCCTATCAGGAGGGCGGGGAGGGAGCATGCAGGGATGCCGGAGTTACACTTTATTGTAAAGAACCACTACATTAAATGCTATTTTGGGGATGAAATATAATCAAAAATTATACTGAAAGTCTATACTCATTCTTTGATCAACAAGTAAATGTATAGAAAGTACTAATATGCAGTACAAAGTAATAGTATAAAACAGAAAACAATGTGCATATTTAATTAAAGTCAGATTCCATTATTCTTGGGTGCCTTCTGGGAAGAAGATAATATCTTAATGACAGATTTAAAAATCTGCTATCTCTTTGCTGATGTGGAAAATTAGTGAATTAGTACATATGGATATTATTAAGTCTTAGACTTTATTAGTCTTCAATTTAGTATCATTGTTCAAGTTACGAACTGTGATTTTATTTCTCACTATAATCTTTGTAGTTTTTGTCATTATACTTCTACATCTGCGCCTGGCATGTACTTGCTTTGAAATGCTGCCAGACGTATTGATGTAAGCATTAGCTGAGTATTAGATTTGAAAGTTAGAAATGTTTTAAGTAAAGCGAAGCAACTTCTTTAAAATAAATGTATTTTATTTTTCAGATTGGAAAGTAAAATTGTTGTATTGTACTAATAAGCATGATATAAATAGTATGGGCAGCATGGTGGCTTTATGCTTAGCTCTGTTGCCTTCTAGCGCCAGGGTGCTGAGTTCAAATATTCTAATCACACCCATTTTTTCTATTAAAAATATAGACATTAAAAAAAATTATAGTTGGAAAGTCCTACTTGTATACTGTTAAGCTCCTTATATTATTGGAAAGAAATGATCAGCCATATCATTTATATAAGTATGTTTAATAAGTTATTGTCTGTTAATTACCTATCAAAACTTTCAATAAAAATTAGAAAAAAAAATTATATCAACAAATTTGATATTCCTGTATCTGTAAAAGTCCAGTCTATCAAAATATAAATTAAGTAAACCAAGTATTAAATGCAATAAACAGAAAACAAAACAAGTTGCTAGAGCTGTGTTTTTTTTATCACTACACCTAGTTAAATAGTTGAAAAAGGACAAATGTCCAACAAGTTCAATCGAGGGATGGGAAAGGATAAAAGAAATGGGTTATATGTAAAACCATAATGCATGTTCCAGTCTGCTCCAAAAGAGGTAATCTTTATCTTCTGATCCCAATTGTCGATCTGCTAAACTAACCATTTTGAAAAGAATCTTACACTTATGATGTTGTTTTTTTTTTTAAAAAGAAAATCATCCAAGTTTTTTTCTTAAAATGGTTTCCACTGTGACCAGCTGTAATAGTAGACTATTCCATAGATTAATTCTTATGGTAAAGAAGTGCTGTCTCCTCAGTAGATTTAACCTTTCTTTCTCCAGATGGAGAGTGCCCTCTTGTCTATTGAGGGAGGTTTACATGAAACAGCTTTTGATAATTATATTAGTATGAATCATTTAGTATTGGCCATTTATGAACTTTTATGAGTTAATCATGTCCCTGATAGACGTTTCTTCATTTCGTTTAGTTTTTCCTCATACCCAAGATCTTTCATGACCCTAATTGTTTGTACCTGTACCCACTTAATTGAAAAGTTCTTGGCACTATATAAATAAAATTACTATTGTCAGTTTTGGGATTCTCCTTTGTACCTTTTTTAACTCCAGGGCATCCCTTCCATTAACTGAACTGCATATTCCAGATGAGGTCACGCTAATGATTTTTAAAGTGGTAGTATTACAGTACGATCAGAGCCCCACCTCTCTTCATAGTTGGTATCTTCCAAAGAAGAGAACTACTCCCATTCACTCGTGTAAAACTGATGGAAATAATCTGATTTAGTACTAATATTCTGTATATTTGAGAAAACTCTTATAATTTCATCTACTGTCACATTTATGTTTTTTTCTCAAAAGTGATTTGTCCTCTATAAAGAGGTTATTCCGTTTTGAAAAACGCCTGTTTCTCAGCTACAGTTTGTTTTAAAGGGAACTTGTCACATTCCCCAGAACTTGGCCTGTGATAGCTAATTAGTGGGTAACTAGTTGTGGGGGCAATACTTTCTCACAAATTGTACACCTAATCATGTTATCATTCCACTTGGGCATGTGTGACATGACTTGCAAAAGCAGTGGTGGCTCAAACAGGCTGTTTGCAAATCTCTGCCTCCCTGACAATGTGCAGCAAATCTGCGTATAAGCACTCTGGCTTCTTTGATGCGCTGCACATGCCAGTTTGCTAACTAGATTAGCATTTCTAAAGTAAAGGCCCCATCTCACATAGCGACACACCAGCGATCCCGACAACGATCAGGATCGCTGGTGTGTCGCTACATGATCGCTGCTGAGCTGCCAAACAGGCAGCTCAGGCAGCGATCAGGACAGCGACACTGCGGGTAATGTCGCCTAGTTACCCGCAGTGTACGTTGGATACCAGCCCGCTGATGCAGGGAGCTGGTAACCAAGGTACACTTGTCATGTGTGCATTGCCACGAAGATCGTCGCGGTTGCACATTTTGACTTCTCACAGCTGAGCTGCTGTTTCTTTGTGTTTGGCAGCTAGGGAGTTAATTCTGTCTGTGCTCGGTGCTGGGACTGGGTGCAGTTTCTCCCGGCTGCAATTGATTATATGTTGATTGGTTTCCTTTAAATTCCTGGTTGTCTGCTTGGGGAGTTGCCAGTGAAACCTTCATGCAGACCACAGATAGGAATGAATCTGTATAGACTTTAGTTGTGAGCTCCTTAGTTGTTCTAAGCTCAACTTGGTTAGAGTTTATTTCCCAGACCATTTATGTTCCTTTGGTGTTTGAGTGTGTATGCAAGCGAGTGTTATCCTGTCTGTCTTATATGTCTAATCTGTGTATTTAGCTAAGATCAGCCCATATCCCTTTGGTGGTAGTCAGGATCCTTCTTAGGACTGATTACAGGGTTCAGGGTCTGATAGGAGACAGGGTTAGGTTGGTGACTTGGACCTCTGAACCATTATCAGTACCTCCAAGGTGAGGGATTAGTTAGGACCCCAGTTTAGGGTCAGGTTAGATCCCGGTTCACCTCTTTCCTGTTTCAGCTCATCAAGTCCTCAAGATTAACCCTGAGTTCAGCAGATATCGTGTCAGGTAAATCTATTCTATACTTACATGCTGATGTTGCTATACTAGTTGTTGTATAGAGTGTTGTTCCTGTATTAATAGTTTACTGACATTGTATACATATCATTAGACAGCGTGACATTTTCACTGGCCATAAAAATTATCTCCAGTTACCATGGATCCAGTAGCCCAGCTGGCTCTGCAGTTGCAGGGATTATCCATGGAGCTGACGGACATTAAGTCCAAAGTTTTGTCTCCCTGGAGCAAACCAGAGTTGAACCTAAGGTTGCTCTCCCGGTGTAATGTATGTAGTACAGTTCATATAGCGTCTTGTGCTTGGGTGCGATGAAAACACAGGAGTCACAGGTTTGATATAGAAAAGTCCTGTATTACTTCATACAAGTTGGCAGAAATAGTCACACAGTTTGCAGACACAGAAACAGGAGACACAGCAGGCCAGAGTAATCCAAGCTCAGCAATCACTCTCCAATACAGATTCAGGATCTTCTTCTCTGTTACCGTAAGTCCATGCAAACGTGGGTCTTTCAAAGAGCAGGGTTCAGAGTCCACAAGTGCTTCAGAGTTCCTCAGTAGGAATAGCTGGAGTACAAGGTCCAAGGCTTACAGGAGTCAAGTCACAGGTTCACTGCAGGCTAGGTTCTGAAGCACTGATTGCTCAGCTGTGGCTGCTTAAGAAGCAAAGGAGAGAATCAGGGCGGGAACATGCAAGCTGGAAACTCCATTTTGACTGAGGGCAAGATAGCTGCAGCAAGACAGAAAGTAAAATGGCTGACGAACAAACTGAGTTTCAGGAATATATACATAGAACCTTACATTACTCCCCCCTTAAGGACAACCTCCGGATGACCTCAGACCAGGCTTGTGTGGGTACCTCTGATGAAACTGACGGAGCAAGCGAGGAGCATTAAGTTATTGACCGGTTCCCATGAGTTGTCCTCCACTGGGTAGCCCTGCCATTTAATCAGATATTGTAACTGATTTCTATACAACCTGGAATCTAAAATCCTTTCCACCACAAATTCTTCCTGACCATCGACTAGCACTGGGTCAGGGCAAGGGGAGGAACGTCCAGGAAACGTATTGGGTGTCGCAGCCTTTAGTAGGGATACATGAAAGACAGGGTGGATTCTCATAGTTCTGGGCAGTTGAAGACGACAAGCAACGGCACTTATAATTTTACTGATTTTATAGGGTCCAATGTACTTATGTCCCAACTTAGACGATGGAATCCTTAACTTAAGATTTCTGGTTGACAGCCAGACCAAGTCTCCTACCTTGAAAGCTGGTGCAGGTTTACGAAATTTATCTGCTGCTTTCTTGTACCTTTCTTGAGCCGATTCCAGATTTTCCTTTAGAAGATCCATATTCTTCTGTAAAGACGTGATTCTTTCAGCCACTGCTGGTAAAGGCGTTTCTATGGGAAATCGTGGTAGAATGTTAGGATGATAACCTAGATTAGAGTAAAAAGGAGACTGTTTAGTGGAGGCACTCTGAGAGTTGTTATACGAGAACTCAGCTAATGGAAGTAGATCCACCCAATCATCCTGTAGGTGGCAGATAAAGCAGCGGAGATACTGCTCCAGGGTTTGATTGGTTCGTTCGGTCTGTCCATTAGTCTGGGGATGAAAAGCAGAAGAAAGGTTTACTTTAATGTCCAATGCTGCACAGAAATTTGCCAAAACCTAGAAGTGAATTGCACCCTCGATCCGAAATAACCTCATCGGTACTCCATGTAAGCGAAACACATCTTTAATCATCAAATCTGATGTCTGTTTTGCAGTGGGTAAGCGACACAAGGGATAAAATGAGCTGCCTTTGTTAGACGGTCAACCACCACTAGAATGGTGTTCTTCCCTGAGAGGTTGGTAACTCCACAATGAAGTCCATAGAAATGGATCCCCACGGGCGGGACGGGGTGGGAAGAGGCTGTAACAGACCAGTTGGTGAGGAGCGAGGTGTTTTGCATCTTGCACAGACCTCACATGAAGTGACATAATTCAAAACATCCTTCCTGCAAGTGGGCCACCAAAAGAAACGAGAAAGAAATTCCTGTGTCTTTAGAATTCCTCTATGCCCAGCTATCTTGGAATCGTGAATGAGTTGCAATACTCTTAATCTGACTGTTTCAGGAATATACAGACGTTGTCCCTGAATCCACACACCATTCTTAAAGACAAGACTTACGTCCCTTGGGGGTTGTGCCAAAAAGGAATCCGCATGGTATGCTTCCTTGATGTCCTTAAGTAGGTCTTGATTATGAATTACTCCTAGGAATCTAGAGTCAGGAAGAATAGTCTTAGGAGGAGTAATTGGACGTGTCTCTGCTGAGTAAATCCTAGAGAGTGCATCAGCCTTTCCATTGCGCGATCCTGGTCTATAAGAGATGATAAAATTAAATTGGTTTAAGAAAAGATTCCAGCGAGCCTGGCGAGGAGTCAGGCACTTAGCCGACCTGATAAACTCAAGGTTACGATGGTCTGTCAGGACGACTATTTGCTGTGCAGCTCCCTGAAGAAGGTGTCTCCATTCTTTGAAGGCGGCAATAATGGCCAACAACTCTCTATTGCCCACATCGTAGTTCCTCTCAGCCGAAGACAACTGCTGGGAAAAGAAGGCACAGGGATGCAAGACATTCTTCTCACCTGTTCTCTGAGAGAGTATAGCTCCAACGGCACAGTCTGAAGCATCCACCTCTATTATGAAGGCAAGCTCGGGGTTGGGATGTACTAGGATAGGTGCAGTGGTAAATTTATCTTTTAGACGGGAAAATGCTTCCTGGGCTTGGGGAGTCCAGGAAAACCTAGACTCTTTCCGGGTAAGTTGAGTGATAGGTGACACTACCTCAGAGAAATTTCTAATGAAACGTCTATAGAAGTTGGCAAACCCGATGAAGCGCTGTACCTCCTTCACATTTCTAGGACTTGGCCAATCCTTGATGGCTTGGGTTTTGCTTCCATCCATACTAATTCCTTGTGTAGACAGTACATACCCCAGAAATTGAATTTCGGTCCTATGGAATTCACACTTTTCAAGTTTGATGTAAAGATGATTTTGTCTTAGACGTTCCAAGACCATTCTCACATGTCCATGATGTTCCTCTGTGGAGTTAGAAAAAATTAGAATATCATCCAAATAAATTACCACGAATGTATCTAGGAGATCCCTGAAGATGTCATTCACCAAGTGTTGGAAAGTGGCTGGGGCGGTACTCAGACCAAAAGGCATAACTAGATATTCAAAGTGTCCATAGCGTGACCTGAATGCAGTCTTCCATTCATCCCCAGGTCTAATACGGACTAAGTTATAGGCCCCACGAAGATCTAGTTTAGAAAAAATTTTGGCATGTCGCACTCTCTCCAATAACTCAGGGATTAAAGGCAATGGATAACGGTTTCTAATAGTAACCTTATTGAGTTCCCTATAGTCTACGCATGGTCTCAGAGATCCATCTTTCTTCTTTACAAAGAAGATGGGTGCACCTGCAGGAGATGAAGAGGGGCGTATGAAGCCCTTGGCTAGATTTTCATCTATGTAATCCTTTAAAGCCTTTAGCTCGGGCCCCGCCAGGGGGTAGATCTTACCAAAAGGTATCTCTGCTCCAGGCAATAATTCAATTGGACAATCATATGGACGGTGAGGAGGAAGCTGGTCAGCGTTCTTCTTGTCACATAAATCCACATAGTCCTGGTATACAGCTGGTAGTTCAGGGACTGACATGATTCCTTTAGGAACAGAGCAAGCTGAAACTTTTGGACTCATCTGTTTCTCTGGAAAGTGTAATTCCTTGGTCTCCCAGTTAATGGTAGGATTCTGAGCCTGCAGCCATGGTAGCCCTAGAATAATGGGAAAGTGGGGAGAAGAGATAAGCATAAAGGACAGTTTTCTCTTGATGATCTTTACCCATAAGAACCCTCAAAGGCTCTGTTTCCTGATCCACTGGTCCAGAGGTCAGCAGGGAGCCATCCACAGTTTCCATCTGTACTGGAGTAGCCTTCTTCACTGAACGTATTCCCTGTTTCAGAGCAAAGGAGACATCCATAAAATTTCCACTTGCCCCTGAGTCGATCATAGCAGAGCTAGACACCCAAGCTGAGTCAACCCAGAGTTTGATGGAAAGAAAGCAATGAGAATTGTTTTTCTTACAACTCAGCTGGGACACCGCTGAGGAAACTTGAAAAATGGCAGCGTTTACACAGTCAACGTCCTCAGAGGTAACGGAGTTTAAGTCCGAGAAATCAAGATCTGTTGCTGCAGATCTCTCTGGAGCCTGAGGCTCGGACCTGACAGATCCCCTCTCGCAACACTCACAATGAATGAGTGCTGCAGTAGTCTTACGAGAACGGCTGGGGCAGTTTATAATGAAGTGCCCTGACTTACCACAATAGAAACATAGATTCTCCTTAAAACGATGTTCCTTGCGTGCATCACTAACCCGTCGTTGTAAAGAGTCTACCTGCATGGGTTCAGGTTCAGGTTCCGTGTAATCCTACTCAAAGGTTCCTTAGCTGGAGAGGAAGGTAGGAAAAGGTTAGTACGATTGCTTTCGAACCATCTCTCTTGCCTGCGTTCAGTCAGACGAGTATCAATACGGATGCAGTAGTTAATAAAGTCACCTAACGCAGTGGGAGGGTCGGCACGAGCAAGTTCATCCTTAATCAGTGGAGATAACCCCTTTCGAAAAATAGATTTTTTGGCGGAACTGTCCCAGGTGGTATCAAGGGCCCATCTCCTGAAATCCAAGGCATATTCAGCTACCGAGTGCTTACCTTGGCGCAAAGCTAACATGGCTGCTTCAGCTGTTGCACCTCGATTGGGGTCATCAAACACCTGCCCCATGGCTGAAATAAAATCATCAAGGTGATTCAAACAATCATCCTCAGTCTCAATCAGAGGGTTTGCCCACATTAAAGCCTTGTTGGTAAGCAACATAATTATAGTAAGCACCTTAGATCGTTCAGTGGGAAATTGTGAAGCATGTGCAGAAAAAAAAAGATTGCATTGATTAATAAATCCCCTGAATTTCTCACGTTCACCGCCAAAACGAAAAGGGGGCAACTTGGGAATCCCAGCACTCGGGGCTACGGCAGGAGCCTGGACTCGCCCCTCTAGAACCTCAATCCTGGCTCGCAAATCCTGGGTAGTCTGTCCAACCACTTGCAAATTGTGATTATTGAGGTCCTGTAGATTTGTAAAACGGGTCTTTATATTCTGCAAATCTGCAAGGATATTATCAGTCACTCCGCAAAGTTCCTTTATGCGGGCCTCCATTTTCCAGATCTTTTAAGACAGGATTACTGGAAGAAGAGGAGAGAAAAAAAAAACAATAGTGTTCACCTGTGGCAACACTGCAGAGAGAAAAAAAAATTAAGGGAACTGCTCACCTGGAATGGTTGTGAGAAGTCACAACCACTATCATCACAGAAAGTTTCAACCAGACATCTGATATCCAGAGTTACAGCAGACAAAAAAGAGAAAAGAAAGGAAAAAAAAAAAAAAACAATAGTGTTTACCTGTGGTAACACTGCAAAAAGAAAAAACTTAAGGGAATTGCTCACCTGGAATGGTTGTGAGAAGTCACAACCACTGTCATCACAGAAAGTACAACCGGACGTCTGATATCCACAGTACAGCAGACACAGCCTTCCAGACCCAGCAGACACTAACGTTTTGGCTTCAGAATCTTGTAATGTATGTAGTACAGTTCATATAGCGTCTTGTGCTTGGGTGCGATGAAAACACAGGAGTCACAGGTTTGATATAGAAAAGTCCTGTATTACTTCATACAAGTTGGCAGAAATAGTCACACAGTTTGCAGACACAGAAACAGGAGACACAGCAGGCCAGAGTAATCCAAGCTCAGCAATCACTCTCCAATACAGATTCAGGATCTTCTTCTCTGTTACCGTAAGTCCATGCAAACGTGGGTCTTTCAAAGAGCAGGGTTCAGAGTCCACAAGTGCTTCAGAGTTCCTCAGTAGGAATAGCTGGAGTACAAGGTCCAAGGCTTACAGGAGTCAAGTCACAGGTTCACTGCAGGCTAGGTTCTGAAGCACTGATTGCTCAGCTGTGGCTGCTTAAGAAGCAAAGGAGAGAATCAGGGCGGGAACATGCAAGCTGGAAACTCCATTTTGACTGAGGGCAAGATAGCTGCAGCAAGACAGAAAGTAAAATGGCTGACGAACAAACTGAGTTTCAGGAATATATACATAGAACCTTACCCCGGACAGGTTCACTGGTGGGCGAGACAAATTTTTCACCTTCCGGGAGGCATGTAAATTGTATTTTCGGCTTCGGCCTCGATCATCAGGGAGTGAGGAGCAGAGAGTGGGAATTGTTATCTCACTTCTGCAAGGGGACCCTCAATCCTGGGCATTTTCCCTTCCTCCGGGATCCCCGGCTCTACTGTCTGTAGATCAATTTTTTACTGCCCTGGGATTGGTATATGATGACCCAGATCGGGTCTCTCTTGCTGAGACAAAATTACGTAAGATACAGCAGGGAGATCGTCCGGCAGAGGAATTTGCTTCTGAGTTTCGTAGATGGGCCACAGATACTCAGTGGAATGACCCAGCTCTTAGGAGCCAGTTTTGTCATGGGCTTTCTGATAAATTAAAAGACGTTTTGGCTCAGTATGAGTCTCCTCCTTCTCTGGAGGCTGCTATGGCCTTAGCTATCCGTACTGATAGACGGCTTCGGGAGAGGGGTGAGGTAACCCCACTCCCTGTTGTTTCTCCACCTACCACTAAAGTCCCTTATGTTGAGGTTCCCTTGTCTGTTCGGATGAGCCTATGCAGTTGGGAGGGACATCATTTCGTAGGAGGGGATTGGCGGTACGCCGCAGGACTAGAAGATGTTTTTTCTGCGGGAAAGAGGGACATTTTGTTGGAGAATGTCTATCCCGTGCCTTGTTGAGCCAAAAGTCGCCGGAAAACTGTTAATCCCAGGTTGTGTGGTGGACGACAACCTGGGAGTATGTATTTCATCCGCCAGTTCTTCTCAGTTCCTTGTACCAGTGGAGGTGGTAGTTGGTACGAGAGTGGAGAGATTGTCTGTTCTTCTTGATAGTGGTTCCGGGGCTAATCTGGTTGACGCTCAGTTTGCTCAGGCTCAAGGTATGCATCTGAGTGTATTGGTCAAACCGATCCCTATATTCTCCATTGACGCCAGGCCTCTCGGCCAAGGTAGCTTTGTTCATGAGGTTCATAACATTGACCTTCGGGTAGGGGCAATTCATAGGGAACAATTATCTTGTTATGTGTTGGAGGGTCTACCTACTCCCATTGTGTTGGGACTTCCTTGGTTGGTTAAACATAACCCTGTGATTAATTGGCAGTCCAGAGAAATAAGCCAATGGGGTGAGTTTTGTAAAAGCAACTGCATGAACACAGTCATCAGTGCGGTCGTGCCTAGTACTTTGCCTCCTTTTTTGGAGGATTTTGGGGATGTTTTCTCTGAGGAGGGGTGTCAGGAGTTGCCTCCTCATCGCGTGTATGACTGCTCTATTAATCTCCTTCCTGATGCTAAGTTGCCTAAAGCTAGGTTGTATAATTTTTCTGGTCCTGAGAGGCAGGCTATGAAAGATTATATTTCTGAAAGTCTGGCCAAAGGGCATATTAGACCTTCATCTTCCCCAGTAGCCGCGGGGTTCTTCTTTGTGAAGAAGAAAGATGGAGGCCTACGCCCTTGCTTGGATTTCCGCGAACTTAATCGGATTACTGTTCGAGATCCGTATCCACTCCCTCTTATTCCTGATCTCTTCAACCAAATTGTTGGCGCCAAATGGTTTTCTAAATTGGATCTCAGGGGGGCGTATAATCTGATTAGGATAAAAGAGGGGGATGAGTGGAAAACGGCGTTTAACACGCCGGAGGGACATTATGAGAACCTGTCATGCCTTTTGGTCTGACTACTGCACCAGCAGTATTCCAACATTTTGTTAATGACATTTTTCGTCACCTTGTGGGGCTGTTTGTGGTTGTATATTTGGACGACATTTTAATTTACTCGCCAGATCTTGTGTCTCATCAGGAGCATGTGAGACAGGTGTTGCAGATCTTGCGAGACAATAAATATACGCCAAACTGGAGAAGTGTGTATTTGCCGTACAGGAACTTCAGTTTTTGGGTTTTTTGGTGTCAGCCTCCGGTTTCCGTATGGACCCTGAAAAGGTGAGAGCAGTGCTTGAATGGGATCAGCCAGGGGATCTTAAGGCTCTGCAGCGTTTTTTGGGGTTTGCTAACTACTACCGGAAATTTATTTGTAATTTCTCATCTGTCGTCAAACCTCTCACTGACATGACAAGAAAAGGGACGGATTTTTCTAAATGGTCGGACAAAGCTTGCCAAGCCTTTTCCTCTTTGAAGAAATGTTTTGCTTCGGCACCCGTTCTCATCCAACCAGATGCATCTCAGCCGTTCATTGTGGAGGTGGATGCGTCTGACGTAGGGGTGGGTGCTATATTGTCCCAGGGTCCGTCCCCTGGTAAATGGCATCCGTGCGCTTTCTTTTCTAAGAAATTGTCGTCCGCCGAAAGGAATTATGATATCGGCAATAGGGAACTTTTGGCCATTAAGTTAGCTTTTGAAGAATGGCGTCACTTTTTGGAGGGGGCAGTCCACCCGGTCACCGTTATTACTGATCACAAGAACCTGCTGTATTTAGAATCCGCTAAGCGTCTGAATTCCAGACAAGCTCGATGGTCGTTGTTTTTTACCAGGTTTAATTTTGTCGTCACTTATCGCCCGGGGTCTAAGAATGTAAAGGCTGATGCCTTGTCTCGCAGTTTCCCAGGGGCCGGGAAAACGGATGACCCGAGTCCTATCCTTCAGGAGGGGGTGGTAGTGTCGGCTGTATTTTCTGAGCTTGAGGAGGAGGTGTTAGAGGCTCAGGGGGACGCCCCTGCAGGACCTCCAGGGAGACTGTTTGTCCCAAATCTGTTGAGACAAAAGGTTATTGAGGCACATCATAATTCTGCTCTAGCAGGACATCCAGGGTGTAAGGCTACTTTAGATCTCCTTTCTTGCCGGTTTTGGTGGCCTAATGCTAATAAAGATGTTATAACTTTTGTCGCATCATGTGGGGTGTGTGCTCGCTCTAAAACCCCTCATACCCGTCCGTCTGGGACCCTTTTACCCTTGAAACTTCCGGAGCGTCCATGGACTCATTTATCTATGGACTTCATTACGGACCTTCCTCCGTCGTCAGGGAATACTGTCATACTGGTGGTTGTTGACAGGTTCAGTAAGATGGCACATTTCGTTGCTCTTCCTGCACTCCCTAATGCTAAAACTCTGGCGCAGGTGTTCATTAGGGAGATCGTTAGACTTCATGGGTTGCCTTCTGATGTGGTGTCAGATAGGGGGTCTCAGTTTGTGTCCAAATTTTGGAGGGCATTTTGTTTACGTCGGGGGATGCAATTGTCATTTTCCTCGGCTTTTCATCCGCAGACCAATGGTCAGACAGAGCGTCTGAATCAGAGCTTAGAGACATATCTCCGGTGTTTTGTCTCAGAGAACCAAGAGGACTGGTCTTCTTTCTTGCCTCTGGCAGAGTTCGCTCTTAACAACAGGCGGAGCGAGTCCACTGGTAAGTCCCCGTTTTTTGGGGCATATGGTTTCCATCCCCAGTTTTGTACTTTCAATGGGGGGGGCCCTTCTGGGGTTCCTGAGGAGGAGCGTTTCTCGTCGTCACTTGCTTCTGTGTGGAGAGGTGTATTGAATAATCTGAGTGCGATGGGGAACCGTTACAAACGTATGGCTGATAGGAGGAGAGTTTCTGGTCCAGATCTGAATGTGAACGATCTGGTATGGTTGTCTACCAGGAATATAAAACTTAAAGTGCCCTCCTGGAAACTGGGTCCCAGATTCATCGGGCCGTACAGGATCAGTTCCATAATTAATCCTGTGGCATTTCGTCTGGACCTCCCTCCTACGTTTAAAATTCATAATGTGTTCCACAAGTCATTACTTAAAAGGTATGTGGCACCAGTCATACCATCACCTCTACCTCCTCCTCCTGTGTTGGTCAATGGTAACTTGGAATTTCAAGTATCAAAGATCATTGACTCACGTCTGAATCGCCGGTCCCTTCAGTACTTGGTGCATTGGAAGGGGTATGGTCCAGAGGAGAGGACGTGGGTCCCTGCGTCTGATGTTAACGCAGATCGTTTGGTTCGGACCACAGAACTCACCCGGGCAGGCCTGGCCCTGAGGGTCCGGAGGCCCCTCGTAGAAGGGGGGGTACTGTCATGTGTGCATTGCCACGAAGATCGTCGCGGTTGCACATTTTGACTTCTCACAGCTGAGCTGCTGTTTCTTTGTGTTTGGCAGCTAGGGAGTTAATTCTGTCTGTGCTCAGTGCTGGGACTGGGTGCAGTTTCTCCCGGCTGCAATTGATTATATGTTGATTGGTTTCCTTTAAATTCCTGGTTGTCTGCTTGGGGAGTTGCCAGTGAAACCTTCATGCAGACCACAAATAGGAATGAATCTGTATAGACTTTAGTTGTGAGCTCCTTAGTTGTTCTAAGCTCAACTTGGTTAGAGTTTATTTCCCAGACCATTTATGTTCCTTTGGTGTTTGAGTGTGTATGCAAGCGAGTGTTATCCTGTCTGTCTTATATGTCTAATCTGTGTATTTAGCTAAGATCAGCCCATATCCCTTTGGTGGTAGTCAGGATCCTTCTTAGGACTGATTACAGGGTTCAGGGTCTGATAGGAGACAGGGTTAGGTTGGTGACTTGGACCTCTGAACCATTATCAGTACCTCCAAGGTGAGGGATTAGTTAGGACCCCAGTTTAGGGTCAGGTTAGATCCCGGTTCACCTCTTTCCTGTTTCAGCTCATCAAGTCCTCAAGATTAACCCTGAGTTCAGCAGATATCGTGTCAGGTAAATCTATTCTATACTTACATGCTGATGTTGCTATACTAGTTGTTGTATAGAGTGTTGTTCCTGTATTAATAGTTTACTGACATTGTATACATATCATTAGACAGCGTGACAACACTTCGTGTTATGTTTCGGTAGCTGAGGAGTGCAGGTAAAAAAGGCAATACACCAGAGCAGTTGGAATCTATGGGATTGCAGTACCCTGACTAACCACCACAACTAGAGGCAGCCGTGGAGCGTTCCTACGATGGTCCTAGACGCCTCGTCACAGCCTGAGAAACTAACTACACCTAAAGATAGAAATAGGAAAGCTATCTGCCCCGGAGCAGAACCCCAAAGATAATAGAAAGCCCCCAAACATGTAATGGCGGTTAGACAAGAGGAAATACTGACACAGAAAGAAAATAGTATGAGCAAACGCTGGGGCCCAAACTATCTAAATAGAAAAGGACAGAAAGGGTACTTACTGCAATCCCAGAAAACCCTGAAAAACACCAACTCTACTAATTTCAAAATCACCTGAGATCACACGACCTCTACCACCTAAATTAGTTCTCTGGTGTAACAAAAACAGCAGCCACTGAAAAAACTGGAAAAAGCAAAAGTACAAAACACAGTGGCTGGACTAAACTGAGAGGGCAGAAGCCCCCGGAGGGGACCCAGAAGGCCCCCACAGAAGAGCAGGACCAAATGCAAAAATATAGCAAAAACACAAAATAAGAAATTGTCTTATCTGATAGCAGGAGATGCAGACACGACACAGCAGGCTACAAGGGAAACTGGAAAGAAGGATTCAGACCAGAACAATTGATCACCGGCAACCCTGATGGGAAAATGATTCCCTTAAATAAGACCAATCAGTAACACCTGATTCCCAATCCTCACTAGTACCGCTTGTAACCACCAGAGGGAGCCTCTGCTCAGAACTCATCTCAAACCCATTCACAACAACTTCGGGTTTCCAGGCGCTGCGCGGTGCCTGGAAACCCGATGTGTACCTTGGTTACCAGCTCCCTTGCAGCAGCGCGCTGGTATCCAACGTACACATCGGGTTTCCAGGCACAGCCCTGCGCCTGGAAACCCGAAGTGTACCTTGGTTACCAGCTGATCACTGGTCTCCTGCCTGTCACACACAGCGATGCGTGCTGGCCAGCGGGAGACCAGCCATAAAAAAAAAAGTCCTGGCATTTCTGACACGACCAGCGATTCACAGCAGAGGCCTGATCGCTGGTACGTGTCAGACATAGCGAGATCGCTGCTGAGATCGCTGTTTAGCAGCGATCTCGCTAGCGATCTCGCTATGTGAGACGGGGCCTTAAGTAATAATGTAACTTTTGATGAATGTGTGAGCACTTTGGAAAAGCTGTCCAGCACAGGCGTGAAAAGCCAGGTTCCTTACTGGTAATGCTCTTTTAGTGAGTACATGACAGCACCCACTGGAGAGAGGGATCCGCTCATAGGAACAGGAAACCTATAGAAATAAAAGGGGCGGTCCGCCTCTCCTCAGTTGGATTTCAGAGTACCAGGAGGACCACCAAATATTAGGCAAAACATTATCCTTTTATGTTCAAACTTACTCACTCTATCTCTAAGTAAATGTAATCTATTAGTACGTGCTCTAGTAATTTTAGAGAGGGAAGTGAGTGGGTACTGTTGTGGACTCACTAAAAGAGCATTACTGGTAAGTAATCCGGCTTTTCACCCATCGCCAAGACAGCACCCACTGAAGAGGCTTTCAGAGGTCTTCACCTGGGAGGGACCACCGTGCTGAGGACAGCTCTGCCAAAGGCTAGGTCAGAAGAGGATGAAAGATCGAGCCTGTAGTGGTTATAGAAGGTGGACGGAGCAGACCAAGTTGCAGCCTGACATATGGACTCAATTGGGACGTCTCCCTTTCCGCTCAGTAGGATGCCATAGCTCTAGCGGAATGTGCCCTAATACCCTCCGGAGGATCTTCATTTCTCGCGGAGTATGCCAGATAGATCGCTTCCCTGATCCATTTGGACAATGTGCCCCTCGTGACTCCATACCCCTTCTTTCGGCCCTGGAAGGATATAAACAGAGTCCTACACTGCCTCCAACTCCTAGACCTTTCTATGTATTTTAACACTACTCCTCTCACGTCTAGGGTGTGGAATTTCTCCTCTTCTGGAGTGAAGGGGTCACTAAAGAAGGAGGGGAGAAGGATTTCTTGTGATCTGTGAGATCTTCCTGCTACTTTAGGAAGATATGAGGGATCTGGCTTCAATATCCACCTATCCTGGAATGTCAATAGGAAGGGTGGATCTATGGACAGCGCTTTGATGTCAATAACTCTCCTTGCAGATGTCAGTGCCACTAAAAGGCCATTTTTAGTGACAGATATTTAGGTGGCACTGAATCTAATGGTTCAAAGGGGGGTCCTGTTAGGGCATCTGGGAAACAGGTTTAAGTCCCAGGGGGAACCCTAGATATATGAACAGGGTTAATACGTTCACAGGCCGTGATGAATCTGGATATCCATCTATTTCGTGCTACATTATAGCCATAAAGGGCTCCAAGAGTGGATACCTGGACCTTTAGCGTATTGACAGATAGGCCAAATCCCTTCCCTTTTGTAAAATATTTAGACTTGAGAGTTCTCAGTGGTTGATACCTTTTAATGGCTAACTTAAAAAGATGGTAACAAATTGCAAGCTTTCGAGACTACTCAGGTCTCTTCATCAGGCAAAGACTAAAACAAATTCTGAAGAATCACATATTTATACACAACACAGCACAGAAACAATGCAGAATTTGTTTTAGTCTTTGCCTGATGAAGAGACCTGAGTAGTCTCGAAAGCTTGCAATTTGTTACCATCTTTTCAGTTAGCCATTAAAAGGTATCAACCACTGAGAACTCTCAAGTCTAAATATTTTTCTATCTACTGGCTAACACGGTACGAAGATACACATCTTCCCTTTTGTAGGAATTCTAGGATGGGTGCAATCGGAACTTCTCTAGAGTCAGGGTTTGTATGGAACTCTAGGAACATCTTCCATGTCTTGGTGTAGATCTTTGTGGTAGATTGCTTTCTGCTTTGTAGGAGAGTATTAACTAACCCATCCGAAAATCCCTTTGATCTCAGTAACTGCCTCTCAAGTTCCAAGCTGTCAAGTGGAGACTGTCCACTTGAAGATGGAAGATTGGACCTTGAGAGAGCAGATTGGGGGCTGAAGGGAGGACCTAAGGGTCTGATACTGACATGGTCTGTAGCCACGAGAACCATGGCCTCTTGGGCCAAAATGGTGCGATTAAGATTATCCTCGCCTTCTCTCTTATTTTCCTGATGACTTGTGGCAACAGTATGATTGGAGGAAAGGCGTACACCAAATCGAACTGCCATGGAGCTTGAAGGGCGTCCACTATTTCAGGGTGGTCTGCCATACTCAGGGAGGCGAATCCTCACACCTGTTTTTCCTTGTGGCAAAAAGGTCTATCTAAGGAAGGTCCCATAATGACACAATCTTTTTGAATATCTGTTGATTCAGACACCATTCTCCTTGCCGTAACGTATGTCGGCTTAGGAAATCCGCCTCTAAGTTGTCCTTCCCTCTGATGTGAAGAGCAGAAAGGGATAGCAGATGTTTTTCGGTCTGATCGAAAATTTTTCTTGCGGAAGACATTAGACCTTCCGATCGAGTTCCGCCTTGCTTGTTCAGATATGCCTCCACTGTGGTGTTGTCTCATAAGATTCTCACATGCTTTCCTCAAAGCTGCGGAAGAAAATGGTATAATGCATAACTAACCGCATACAACTCCTTTAAGTTTGAAGAATCCTGCAGTTCTTCTCTATTCCACCGTCCTTGGGAGAAGGTATCCCCATATGAGCTCCCCAACCCCTAGGGCTAGCATCGGTAGTCACTATACGGGATGGTCTTATCACCCATAGAACACCTCCCGATAGGTGATTGTCATCTAGCCGCCACGCTAAAGAGGTTAAGACTACTGGAGATAAGGTTATCTTCTTCTCCAGATGTCCCTACAGATGTGTCTCCTCTAGGAGAATCTGATGTTGCAATCTCTGGGTATGGTACTGGGCCCACTGGGATACAAGAAGGGATCTTAATAGGGACATGGCTTCCTCAAAGACATGCTGGTCTGCCAATTGCTGCTCTAACTTTGGCTTTTATCATTGATATCTTTACCTGCGGAAGCAGACACCTCTGACTTGTAGAGTCTAGATGAAGACCTAAAAAGGACTGGAGGGTTTGTGGAACAATCCTGGATTTCTTGAAATTGATGATCCACCATAGAGCATGTAAAGATGAGACCGTGTCAGCTAGATGATTACTACATTGGATAGCTGACCTCCCAATTATTAAAAAGTCATCAAGGTAAGGTATTATTAAAGTGTCCTTCTGACATAGGAAGGCCATCACCTCCAACAACACCTTCGTGAAGATTTGGGGTGCCATAGGGAGGCCGAAGGGCATTGCTGTAATCTGAAAGTGATGGATCTTGCCGGCGAGGGAGACTGCCACTTTGAGGTATCTCTGATATCTGCCATGGATGGGAAGATGATAATATGCATCCTTTAGATCTAAGCCGGCCATCATACATCTAGGAAAGAGAAGCTTAATGGCAGATCTGATTGACTCCATTTTAAATTTACGGTTATAAATGAATCTATTTAATTTCTTTAAATTAATAATCGTTCTGAACAAGCCAATAAGCTTGAAAACCAGGAATAAGGTGGGTTCGAATCCTCTTCCTTCCTGTCCTTTTGGAACCTCAATTTAAACATTTTTGGCTAACAAGCTTCGAATCTCTACCTGGAGGGCCTCCTGTTGTATTGGCGACTTGAGAGATGTAACGATAAATGACTTGTGGGGAATATGGTGGAATTCTAATTTTAGCCGCTCTTTGACTATGTTTAGAATCCAAGAACTAGCTGTTATTTTTTCCCATTCTTGGCATAAAATCTCAGTCTACCTCCTACCGGAGGGTCTGGTTTATCAGTATCTATCCTTTCGGAAGGAAGATCCTTTAAACATAGCACCTTTTTATTTATCATTCTTTGTGGACAAACGAGCTTGTCTTCCTGCTGGCCTTCCTTTGCCGAATGGCCGTCTCTTGAATGCTCTCCTATAGGATGGAAGAGATCAGTTAGGGAAACCATTCTTCCTTTCATTTAGTGAGAATCTCATCTAGGGCTTTTCCAAACAGAAACTCACCCTCACATGGGATAGCGAAGAGTTTCGACATGGACTGCGTGTCCCCCTTCCAACTTTTTAGCCATAGGGCACGCCTGGCATTCTTAAGCCCGCTGTCCTGGCTGCTAGCCGCAATGAGTCAGCCGATGCATCAGCCATAAATGCTGCTGCACCTCTGATTAAGGGAATAGCAGCTCACAATTTGTCTCTGGAGACCTTCTGTTCTATAAATGGATAAATTCTTTTTGAGGCTGAAGGGAGGCAGCCCCTCTGATCTTGTTTTTCCCACTCTTTTTAAATCAAGGTTTTGACTGCCGGAATTACAAGGAAGGCTCTCCTCTTTCTCTCTGCCAATCCCATGAACATTATGTCCTGCGTTGTTTGAGCTCCCTTTGCCTCTGTACACGCCATAGTGTTTCTAATAGATTTAACTAGATTATCCACACTATGTGGAAGCATGAGGCTAAGTTCACACGTTGCGGAATTGCCGCGGAAATTTCCGCGGCAATCCCGCACTTCTCCCGCAGGAAATACGCACGTTTTTTTTATGCTGATTCCCGCCAGAATAATAGCGTTTTGCAAGCGTAATTAGCTTGCAGAATGCTAGCGTTTTCCTAGCGATCTGTAGCATCGCTTGGAAAACTGATTGACAGGTTGGTCACACGAGTCAAACATAATGTTTGACACGTGTGACCAACTTTTTACTATTGATGCCGCCTATGTCACATCAATAGTAAAAAGATCTAATGTAAAAATAATAAAAAAAATAATAAATAATGATATTCTCACCTTCCGGCGGCCCCCGCAGCCTTCCCGCCTCTCAGCGACGCTCCCGGCAACTCGCGGTCCCAAGGATGCATTGCGACAAATCACACCGATGACGTGCATCTCGCGAGACCGCTATGCCATCTGGGTGATTCTCGCAAAGGACTCTTGGGACCGGAAGTTGCCGGGAGCGTCGCTGAAGGCGGGAAGGCTGCGGTGGCCGCGGGAAGGCTGCGGGGGCCGCCAGAAGGTGAGAATATCATTATTTTTTATTTTAATTATTGTTTTACCAGGGATATGGTACCCAGGGCCTGGAGGAGAGTCTCCTCTGCTCCAGACCCTGGGTACCATCCGCACATGAACCGCTTACATTGCGCATAGTGGGCATAGCCACATGCGGAAAGTAAGCGGTTCAATGCATTCCTATGGCGGCGGAATCACCGCGGTTACGCTAAATTAATGAACATGTTGCTTTTTTTTCCCCTAAGCGTTTTTTTCGCGAAAAAAACGCAACATGTGTACAAAACATGCGGAATCAATTAAAACGTATAGAATGCTTAATGCTTGCGTTTTGTTCGCGGTTTAACCGCGGAAAATAGCGGAAAAACCGCGAAAAAAACGCAATTATTCCTGATCGTGTGCACTTAGCCTGAGCGTCCTTCCATATCCGATGAGGATGGTGATGAGGACATCAGTGAGGATTCGAAGGCTACTCCATGGTCATTATCAGACTCTGAGCTGGATATTATCAATCTTTTGCTCCTACCGTGTTTCCCCGATAGTAAGACACCCCCGATTGTAAGACGTATCGGGAGTTTCAGAGGGGTCGGCTAATATAAGCCGTACCCCGAAAGTAAGACATATGTCTTACTTTCGGGGAAACACGGGGGTATTGCCGCCTCTCTCTCATCTAGCTGCGTGCCGCTTCCTGCCCACGTCCGCACCGTCCCCCTCTCCATACGTCGCCGCGTCTGTCATCTACCACTGCCGCCTTCCGCCACGGGCTCCGGCTCCCTGCAGCCGCTGGTCCCGCCGTCCTCCGTCGCTCCGTTCGCCCGCAGTCCGGGCTGAAGTTCTCGCGCGCTCTATTTAAATTTCTTCTTCGGTCCCGAAACGTCATCACGTTGGTCACTCACGTGACCGGAGGCCGGAGAGAACTGTCTATCACTGCAGCCTCCGGTCACGTGAGTGACCAACGTGATGACGTTTCGGGACCGAAGAAGAAATTTAAATAGAGCGCGCGAGAACTTCAGCCCGGGACTGCGGGCGAACGGAGCGACGGAGGACGGCGGGACCAGCGGCTGCAGGGAGCCGGAGCCCGTGGCGGAAGGCGGCTGCAGAAAAACTCAGGTGAGTTTTTCTGGTGGTAGATGGCAGACGCGGCGACGTATACACAGTAATCATACATCAGTAAAACATATACACTGGCATACTGGGGTATCATCTGCTGTATGTAACCCAGTGGGTATCAGCAGGTGTCACACTGGATTAAATACAGCAGGTGGTACTGTATCACACTGGGTTAGATACAGGTAATTTTTTTTCAATATAAGACATACCCCGAAAGTAAGACATAGTGGGGTTTTTGGGGATAAAAAGAAAGTAAGACACTGTCTTACTTTCGGGGAAACACGGTACTTTCTGTAGGCGTACTGGACTGACTTAAGGCCTGTAGTTCCTCCCTGATCATTGCGCGTATGTCCATAGCTGACACCGCTGCCTCCTGCATGGTCTCACTGATACACTCCTGATATAACCTCTTGGGGTAGGAGTCAGGGAGGGGCTGTCTGAATAGGGCACACTCCTTATGCTTGGATTTTTGCTTTTTCTTGGTCTGGAAAGAGGGAGACATATAGCGAGAGAAAGAGGGTCAGCTGATAGGCAGAGTTCATACACTCACCCAGTGAAGCTATAGGTACCGGATCAAGAGGCCGTGGTGCAGTCCTGGTGGCATCCTTGGTGTCACTCTTGCAGCTCCTGTCCATGAAGCCCCTGCTAGAGCAGTCCCTGGACATGTCTGCACCTGCAGAATCCACTGCCGGAGGATGCGTACTCTGTCCTGGGGAAGACATTATGGCACCGATTTTCCTCACCTTTGGGGTTTTATATGGCCACCTCTCATTCGAATTTCGCGGCCCCTGATGCCCCATGCCTCCAAACACCAGCGTTCCAGGAGGAGCGGTGGCCTGGACATCTCCTCCTCCGCTCCCACGTTAGCCAAGATGGCTTTACCCAGACCCCGACGAAGCGTCTCCTGCATGAATCCCAGTCGGCTTCCCCCGGACCTGGTGTTCAGCCATCCATCAGACGAGGGGGGAGCCGGAATACAGCACTCCCCCGACACTGCTTCCAGGCCGCAGCCCCTGTCGTTCTCACGAGCACTGCGCAGGCGGCATGCTGGCCCAGGTATACTTTTTCTTTTGGGTAGGAATTCTTCCTGCGGCTCCCATAGGAACAGGAAACCAATTGAGGAGAGGCGGACCGCCCCGTTTATTTCTGTAGGTTTCCTGTTCCTATAGGCGGATCCCTCTCTCCAGTGGGTGCTGTCGTAAAGGGTTAAAAACAATAAAAGTTGCAGTTTTTTTTTCATAACTTCACGATGTGCAACAATTTTGTGACTTTTCAAAATGTTTTATGCCAGAAATCTGGTGTAAACACTGTGCTGAATCAGCCTTTATGTGCTTTTTCCCACAGTTCAGACGCGATTGCAGATTTTTGTTTGAAAAAACAAACACAAGTTTTCATTTTATTTTTAAATTCAAACAATTGTAAACAATTTTTAAATGTGTACATGAAATATTTAGATAAAAAGGTGGTGCGCCTAAGATGATTGTATCCAGTCTTTAACAGCTTGTATCTTAACAGGGTCCACTCATATCATCTTGACAGATAAAGAAATCAGTCAGTGTGCCAGAAAAAAAAAAATCTTACTTTCTGGAATCCCCATAAAGAATGAAAGCTCCGTTGGTCAGGCATCTGGCCTGCCCATCAGTTTTGCAAAGGGGATAAAAGTACTGATTGATGCGGGTCCCAGTGGTCGCACACCCACTGATCAGCACGTTATCACCTATCCGTTGATGGGTAAAAGCTTGTTTTCACTGGACAACCCATTTAGGGCGATACACACACCTAAGATCTAGTTTCCCTGAGCAGCCAAAAGCTGATTGAAGAGGTCAGGTATAAATGGCAAAAAACACTGATTCACAGCCATTTATGGTTGTCTTTGAAATGGTGTGGCGTTTCAGAAAAAAAATGTACTTTTAATAGCTGCCGGGCACAAAGCCGCACAATGCACTAGTTGTACAGGTGGTCCTCGGCAGCTTTTCCCCGCCTGCTGACAGTGACTGACAGGTCCTTGTCTACACCCACATGTAGGGAGAGGCTGTGAGAAGCTGCCAGGGACCTGCCTTTAGGCCTTCCTTTGCCGAATGGCCGTCTCTTGAATGCTCTCCTATAGGATGGAAGAGATCGGTTAGGGAAACCATTCTTCCTTTCATTTAGTGAGAATCTCATCTAGGGCTTTTCCAAACAGAAACTCACCCTCACATGGGATAGCGAAGAGTTTCGACATGGACTGCGTGTCCCCCTTCCAACTTTTTAGCCATAGGGCACGCCTGGCATTCTTAAGCCCGCTGTCCTGGCTGCTAGCCGCAATGAGTCAGCCGATGCGTCAGCCATAAATGCTGCTGCACCTCTGATTAAGGGAATAGCAGCTCACAATTTGTCTCTGGAGACCTTCTGTTCTATAAATGGATAAATTCTTTTTGAGGCTGAAGGGAGGCAGCCCCTCTGATCTTGTTTTTCCCACTCTTTTTAAATCAAGGTTTTGACTGCCGGAATTACAAGGAAGGCTCTCCTCTTTCTCTCTGCCAATCCCATGAACATTATGTCCTGCGTTGTTTGAGCTCCCTTTGCCTCTGTACACGCCATAGTGTTTCTAATAGATTTAACTAGATTATCCACACTATCTATGTGGAAGCATGAGCGTCCTTCCATATCCGATGAGGATGGTGATGAGGACATCAGTGAGGATTCGAAGGCTACTCCATGGTCATTATCAGACTCTGAGCTGGATATTATCAATCTTTTGCTCCTACTTTCTGTAGGTGTACTGGACTGACTTAAGGCCTGTAGTTCCTCCCTGATCATTGCGCGTATGTCCATAGCTGACACCGCTGCCTCCTGCATGGTCTCACTGATACACTCCTGATATAACCTCTTGGGGTAGGAGTCAGGGAGGGGCTGTCTGAATAGGGCACACTCCTTATGCTTGGATTTTTGCTTTTTCTTGGTCTGGAAAGAGGGAGACATATAGCGAGAGAAAGAGGGTCAGCTAATAGGCAGAGTTCATACACTCACCCAGTGAAGCTATAGGGACCGGATCAAGAGGCCGTGGTGCAGTCCTGGTGGCATCCTTGGTGTCACTCTTGCAGCTCCTGTCCATGAAGCCCCTGCTAGAGCAGTCCCTGGACATGTCTGCACCTGCAGAATCCACTGCCGGAGGATGCGTACTCTGTCCTGGGGAAGACATTATGGCACCGATTTTCCTCACCTTTGGGGTTTTATATGGCCACCTCTCATTCGAATTTCGCGGCCCCTGATGCCCCATGCCTCCAAACACCAGCGTTCCAGGAGGAGCGGTGGCCTGGACATCTCCTCCTCTGCTCCCACGTTAGCCAAGATGGCTTTACCCAGACCCTGACGAAGCGTCTCCTGCATGAATCCCAGTCGGCTTACCCCGGATCTGGTGTTCAGCCATCCATCAGACGAGGGGGGAGCCGGAATACAGCACTCCCCCGACACTGCTTCCAGGCCGCAGCCCCTGTCGTTCTCACGAGCACTGTGCAGGCAGCATGCTGGCCCAGGTATACTTTTTCTTTTGGGTAGGAATTCTTCCTGCGGCTCCCATAGGAACAGGAAACCAATTGAGGAGAGGCGGACCGCCCCGTTTATTTCTGTAGGTTTCCTGTTCCTATAGGCGGATCCCGCTCTCCAGTGGGTGCTGTCGTAAAGGGTTAAAAACAATAAAAGTTGCAGTTTTTTTTTCATAACTTCACGATGTGCAACAATTTTGTGACTTTTCAAAATGTTTTATGCCAGAAATCTGGTGTAAACACTGTGCTGAATCAGCCTTTATGTATCTTAACAGGGTCCATTCATATCATCTTGACAGATAAAGAAATCAGTCAGTGTGCCAGAAAAAAAAATATCTTACTTTCTGGAATCCCCATAAAGAATGAAAGCTCCGTTGGTCAGGCATCTGGCCTGCCGATCAGTTTTGCAAAGGGGATAAAAGTACTGATTGATGCGGGTCCCAGTGGTCGCACACCCACTGATCAGCACGTTATCACCTATCCGTTGATGGGTAAAAGCTTGTTTTCACTGGACAACCCATTTAGGGCGATACACACACCTAAGATCTAGTTTCCCTGAGCAGCCAAAAGCTGATTGAAGAGGTCAGGTATAAATGGCAAAAAACACTGATTCACAGCCATTTATGGTTGTCTTTGAAATGGTGTGGCGTTTCAGAAAAAAAATGTACTTTTAATAGCTGCCGGGGACAAAGCCGCACAATGCACTAGTTGTACAGGTGGTCCTCGGCAGCTTTTCCCCGCCTGCTGACAGTGACTGACAGGTCCTTGTCTACACCCACATGTAGGCAGAGGCTGTGAGAAGCTGCCAGGGACCTGCCTTTAGGACTAGTGCACAGTGCGACTTGGTCCCCGGCAGCCATTAAAAGTTTGTTTTTCTCTGAAAAGCTGCAGCCCTGCTTTTAAAGATTTGACCATTTTTTTTCTGTACTCATTTTAGGTTTAGGAGCATCATGAGATCTGATGTGGTGACTTTGAGTTGAAACGCTTTTTAATGTTGTAGCCATCCTACAAGGTCATATCCTGGCTTTGGACTACAACCAATTGGATGCGGTCTACATCTTTGGGTCAATTATTCTGTTAGGGTCCCATCCACCTATAAAGTCATCTGGCCAATGTTTACATCCACAGAGTAGCTGCTGGCCAGTGAAGCGAGGAATGGCCAAGAAGTTGGCGTTGGACCATAGGGCAGCACCGTTATTCGGAGCCGCTTATGGCGGTGTATAAATCGGGTCCGCTGTCAGCGGCCAGTGACCGGCGCCACAGTCCTGGTCATGTGATCGCCGCAGACAGCTGTTCCCGCCATTTTTAAAACGGACACGTCACTGAGCGCCGTTGAGCCACGCCCTCGCTGTCTGATTGGCTGCTGCGTGCGCCGTGCGTCTGACGCCGTCGTTTGAGGAGTGGAGGGCGGGGCCGGCTTGTTGGAGTGCTGCCGGCGCTGTATGAATACTTGTGGGCGCAGGAGGCGGAGGCGGCTTTGTTGTGGCGCTGCTGTCACTCTCAGGTAACGCTGGCTCTGTGCTGATAGCCCGGTGTGTGCGCGGGGAGCAGGGGCCGGCACAGGCCTGGCGCTGGAGCTCTTCCCCTTTTTTCACCTGTCACAGTTTATTGCCCGGCGTGACCGTGTGACAGCCGCCACTCGTGTCCTGACTGCAGCCCCAGTGACATGTCCTGCACCTGCTCCATGCGTGTGAGCAGCAATGTGCCGGCTCAGCGAGACTGCGGGCTCCTCAGTGACATCACTACAGGGGTCCTGACAAGTGTGAGCCCACTGTCCCCTCAGTGCTGTGCAGGAGGCAGTCTCCTCTATAGCACCCACATCCCACTCTATAAACGCCTCACAGGGGGTGGGGGACAAAGAAAGACTGTGGTATAGAAGGGAGCACCCAATCAGTGGGGTCCCGGGAAGATACGGATGGCCTGATGTGGGGGGCAAGGCCATCGTCACTGTGAGTCCCTGGGTGACGGGGTCTCTGTGAGCCCCTTTACTATTTTCCCTTCTCGCCTTCCGGCTGCCCTAACTTTGGACCCATAAATAGTTGTACCAGGGTCCATTCAACTCTCTGACTTTTTGTGGGAGGTAAAATCATGATTTTATATCTATATGTTCACTTTATGTAATAAATGTTATGATATTCTGTTAGTTGGGACAGGTGCACACATGACAATACCAAATATTTGGTGTTTTTTTTTTTTTTATTGTAATGACAATGTCCCCTTTTCAGAAAAGTGTTTCCTATAAGTTCACTTACTAGTAAAAATCCAAATTGTGCATTAGTCGCCTTCCCTGGGTCCAACAGTGAATTTCCTTCCTCTGTCTATCTGCTTTATGTATGTCACATCTCTAGTGGTGCAGATAATTGAGCGCTGCGGGTATAGATGGCATGAGCCACTCAGAACTGCCGAGCTCACTGAATAGCTGCCGTATTCTCACAACAGCCTATTGCTGAGCTCAGCGGTTCATGCCATCTACAGTGGCAGAGATGCTGATCTCATTGTCCGCTGCTAATGTGACATTAAAGGGAACCTGTCAGCTCATTTTTCCGCAATAAGCTGCGGCCGCTGCATTTTGGGACTTATCTACAGCATTCTGTAATGCTGTAGATAAGCCCCCGATCTAACCTGAAAGAGGAGAAAAACAAGTTTTAATTATACTCACCCAGAGGCAGTCCGGGTCCGATGGGTGTCGCGGGTCCGGCGCCTCCCATCTTGCGACGCCGCCCTCTTGCTTGCTTCATGGTCCCCGGCATTGCGCTCCTGCGCAGGTGTGCTTCTCTGCTCTGTTGAGGGTAGAGCAAAGTACTGCAGTGCGCAGGCGCCGGGAAAGGTCAGAGAGGCCCTGCGCACTGCAGTACTTTGCTCTAACCTGCGCAGAAGCGCTATGGCCCTGGAGTGATGAAGCAAGCAGGAAGGCGGTGTCGCAAGAAGATGGGAGGCACTGGACCGCCCCTGGGTGAGTATCATAAAACTTGTTTTTCTTCTCTTTCAGGTTAGATCAGGGGCTTATCTACAGCATTACAGAATGCTGTAGATAAGCCCCGAAATGCAGTGGCTGCAGCTTATTGCGGAAAAATGAGCTGACAGGTTCCCTTTAAACAGGGTGGATTTGATTTAAATCAAACTGATTTAAATCACGATTTAAATCACGATTTAAATCACTAGTCAGTAAGGCTTGATTTAAATCAGTGATTTAAATCAAAGTTTCTACCTAAGATCGTACACACAAACAGATCCAGACTTGTCTGTCTGTGGCTATGCTGCAGTATTGTGCTCAAAGTTTCACTTTCATTTTCTTGTCTGCTTGCCCTTCCTCCTCCTCACACTTAGATTCACATTCTTCTTGTGTTGTGCAGATCTATTCCACTCCAAACAATCAGAAACCTATTGTCTAACTTCTTGAACTTGGCACTGAAGGGGTTGATTCTGTATTCATAGGTTTGTAGAACAATAGGATTAGGGTCTTTTTCTCAACTCTGTTCATGTTGTAACATTTTTGCCGTGAAGAAGAGGCTTGGACCTCTGCGGAGTCAAATTCAGTTTGAGAACTGCGTAAGTAAAGCGAGCGTCTGTGATAATATAGGAGAGAAACTGCCCACTAATCCTACAGAAACCTCTGGAAGAGCATGGTATTGTGAATGTTACACATATACAGCCTTTATTCTACTGAGTTAAACAACTCGGCTTTATCTCATGATGGAAGAACCTTTGGATGGTAAAATATTTCCTCAAAAAGCAGCTTATTAAAAAAATCCGATTTAAATCAAAAAAATCCGATTTAAATCAAAAAAATCCGATTTTTTTGATTTTTTTAAAAAAATCATTGATTTTTATCCACCCTGCCTTTAAAGCTACAGATAACAGATCCTAGGAACAGTGTCGGACACTCAATGCTTTATCCTGGGAGGGTGAGTATAATGCAATTTTTATTATTTTTTTTTTTTCCTGAAAGAGATTCTAGAAGAAATCTAAAATTTTCAGTAAGGGGTCAACCCTTTAATAACACTGTAAGAAAAATAGGGTGACTTTAACACTAGCAAACGTGCTGGGATAAGGTGTTATCTGAGCATGCTCCTGTGCGAACCAAGTTTCTTCAGTGTGCTCGAAAAATATGTTTGAGTCCCCGATGCTGTTTGACAGCCGAAACACATTCAGGGATTCCTTAACAAACAGACAATCCTTGCATGTGTTGCGGCTGTTGAACAGCCACGAGACATGCAGCCTTGGGGACTCGGACATTTTATTTGAGCACGCCGAAGTCGCTCGATTAGCAGACAAGCATGCTCCAATAACACCTTATCCGAGCAGATTCGCTCTTCACTGTTAAACACTTTTTTTTTTTTCACCTGTAACTGCTTGTACATTACACTGTAATGTTGTTCTCCTGTGAAGCCCCACAGTTGACCCCTGACTGGAATGACAACATCGTTGGCACTTCATTTCCTCTTAAAGGGGATGTCCAGGGTTATTTTAGTTTTTAAGGCTATAGAAAAAAAAAAAGAACAGAGAGGTAGTTGCTAAAAGATGCAACTACCTGCCTGTCCTACCCAGCATGAGCTCAGAGTGGTTACACACCACTACTGCCAGCGATTTAGCTACTCCATGTCACCAGAGCTGCTTTTCCTCTTCTGGGCAGCTCTGTTGATGTGGCGTTACTGCCAATACCATGCTGATTCACAGCCACTTTCCTGCAGTTAGGCAATAAAGTCAATCAGCATTTTATCGGCAGTCACGCCCCATCAACAGATCAGCGTGGAAGAGCAGCTGTTGCCCAGTCACCGTGGCATTGGCAGAAGCCGCTGAATCGCTGGCAAGAGCTGTCTGACCGCTCTGTGTCGGCAGAGATCGGCGCTAGGCACAAAGGCAGTTACCTGGCAACTATTTGTCTGTTCTTAGTCTCGCAGTAAAAAAATAAAATAAAAAATAGTACTGGATAACCCCTGTAAAGAGACCATGAAAGTGCAGTCCAATCTGTAGGCAGCATGTGTTATAGCTGGGGTGCGATGTATAGATTTATACATACTGTAGTTTTGTGAGAAAAGGTTCAGTATAATCTAAAGCTGTCCACCACTGATGGGATCGCCCAATAGACTGAAAATCCCAGAATGAGTAGCGGTTTAAAGGGAAACTCATGTCATTTGTAGCATCTAAAGTGTCCCCAGTGCGTTGTTGTTGATGAGGTGTGCATCACGAACATGTTTTTTCCATTAAAATCGCCGCTGTAATCCTTATCTAAAAGCACTTTATATACTTATGTTACCTGCTTGCTTAATCATACGGTGTGCTTCATTGTGTTCAGTCAGGGTTGTCCCCACCCACCCACGCCGCGCTTGCGCAATATGTTATTGGGGAGCCGCGCTTGCGTATTGCCCATCAGCGAACCGCACATCCGGCGTGACGAGCTGCTCCCGGCACGTGTGCACTGAAGCAGTTTGTAGTTCCCAGCTTCACTGACTGTGTGCGCATGCGCCGGAGCTGCTGCGTGTCAGTGAACCTGGGAATTACAAACAGCTTCAGTGCGCACGCGTGGGGAGAAGTTCGTCACGCCACAAACGCGACTCCCCAATTACATATTGCGCAAGTGCGGCTCCCCCAATAAACACTGCACAATTGCGGAATATACAGTGACATCGGCGAACACCATGGAACATAATTCCAATTGTGTGGGTGAGGACAACCCTAACTGAACGCAATGAAGCACACCCCTATGCCTAGATGAGCAGGTAAGGTACAATTACCGTATATAGAGTTCTTTTTGCTAAGGATTACAGCGGTGATTTTAATGGAAAAAATGTGTTCGTGATGCACATCACATCAACAACGCACTGGGTGCACTTTACATGCTACAAAGGACATGACAAGTTCCCTTTAAGTGATAGGATTCAGTATATCCTGTGATTCATTCTCCCAAAACTGTGTCAATCTCCTCTTCTCCCCCTTGATATAACATGGTGCCTGCCCCATATACCTGGGCACTGTACTGTACTTAATTCCTTTCTTCCGTATTGGTAAAAATGATTCATAGCACGTCTGGATTACGTCACTGTATTCTGCTGATTCTGCACATTGGTTGCCGGCTATGAATACTTTATGGGCTTTAGTCATTACCGGCGTTGCATATTTCTAAGTTATAATTTTATTTTTAAATCTGACCTATAAGTCTCAGCCTAGCCCATAAATGGGTATTACCACTCCATCAAATACATTTTTGTTTTCTTGGGTATCAAGAAGTTATGCAGTCTTAACTATAAATATATATATTTTTTGTATTTAATTTTGAATCAATACTTTTTTTTTTTAATCCATTTTCTTAGTGGAGTGCCTGAGTAAAATGTCTGTGGTGCTGACAGAATTTTTATCAACAATCTTTAAAGGAGGATTATACAGTAATTTAGACATGGATTTTTAAAGTAATATTAAATAGATCACCTGGACTAAATGAGGTTTGTGAAATGTTGTGGCTGGTCAACTTTTGGTGCCTGTCCAAATAATATGTGGGATGACTAAACTCGCTGATGTTGGTGGAATCGGTTGACTGATGTATATGGAGTTGTGCTGACTTTTTCCTGTTGCCGGACAATACCAGACACTTTGCGTTCTTCATTTGATTTGTGGATTAACTGCTGCTGTGTATATATACCTTTGGAATTTATGTATTGTGTTTATCTAGCATTGGCATGTTTATTCACAAGTGCTTTTCTTTGTTGACAAATTGAAATATAAATAGAGATTATTATTAAGAGATTTATATACTATTACATCATGTATTATTTCTGCCATAAGTTTTCTGAATTAAAAAAAATACTAAGTGAAAAATATATTTAAAAATAAAAAGTTGGGCATGTCTGGTTTCGGCATGCTCAATTCATTGTTCTGGCAAGGGGTAAGCTGTCAGATGTCTCATCATTTAGCCCGTGGTTGGGCCTGGACCTAACTCTGCAGAAATGGAGTCAGTGGGTGCTCTGGTTCGCTGGCCCGGCTGCGTTTAGCAAGGCTGCATGGACCGGGGCTCATACCACTGAACGCCCGCTCTATCTCCCGGTGGGCAATACACTACACAGACAACAGAGGGATAGGGTAAAACAGTGTGGCAATACTTTATTGAACCACAACACCCAATAGCAAACAGAACAATCCCAGCAATTACCCCAAGATGGTGCACATTACAGGGTCTCACCCTTCTGCTGACTCGTCGGGATAATGGTAGATGTTATGTCCGATCTCCCAGGGTCACTACTCCACCTGTGATACGCACGCTGAGAGGAGGTAACGACATGCGTAGCGAGATGACCGAGAGCAGTCCTGTGTTATTTCAGCCGGGTCTGATGTACCCTCAGCTGAGATCCTCAAGAGTGACACCAACCAGAACAGGAGGCAGGTGATCTTTTTAGATTTACCCAGTGTCCTTCAGTCCACCCTCACAGCCTTTCCCCATCTACCTTTGAAGTCAACAAACTGGTTATAGAATACAATGCACAATTAGCATATCAGAACACAATAAACAACGATAAACACTATGTACAAGTCACTATTACAGACTTACACAGTATGTTAAATGGTATGCAAGTCTGTCTTCTTGACCCACCAGAAATAAACACTTAAATCCGCAAGCCAATATGCAGATAAAGTCAATTCTTCTTGGTTTGCAAAAACATGGTTGCCTGGGAAATTAAGATTCAATCTAATTTTTTCACATCGACCTTTAATAACAGTAAAAAAAAAAATGCATGTGTACTAGGCTACAGGTTCACGCAAACATATTTTTGATCTGTTTGCAGTCTGTGAAAAAAGCCTACAAGAGAAAAAGGTAGCACACTGTAGCGCTATAGCTTGCAAACACGAAATATGAAAAATATGAAAAATGAATTGCATCATTACCTTAGAAATATGAAAAATTGAGAAGTCTTAGCGCATAAGATGGCCAAATTATGTGAGCCTGATAGCCACGTCAAGGCTCTTCTCGTATATCAGGTCCTAACTAATGCCTATCCTCGCTTAGAAAAGTCTGTCTGCATGGGAACGTATGAATCCTCTCTTCAGACTAAAATCTACATCTCTGTGGAGGGGTGATGAACCTGTTGTAATTAAAAAGCCTGTGACCACCAGGTGGAGTGCTCAGGTAGAAGGTAAATGAATACATATCAAAAAACTGACCGGCACATCCAAACATAGATTCAGTGTGAACAGGTGCTAAACCTAGAGTCACCAACTCATATACATACTTTCATATTTTTCATATTTCGTGTTTGCAAGCTATAGCGCTACAGTGTGCTACCTTTTTCTCTTGTATGTATATGAGTTGGTGACTCTAGGTTTAGCACCTGTTCACACTGAATCTATGTTTGGATGTGCCGGTCAGTTTTTTGATATGTATTCATTTACCTTCTACCTGAGCACTCCACCTGGTGGTCACAGGCTTTTTAATTACAACAGGTTCATCACCCCTCCACAGAGATGTAGATTTTAGTCTGAAGAGAGGATTCATACGTTCCCATGCAGACAGA